>VXBL01001396.1:75984-122703 GCA_013400195.1 Aramus guarauna | reverse complement strand
CCCGACTAGCCCCCTTTTATGTTAAGCACGGTGCCACATTGTATGGAATAGCCCCCGGCCAGCTTGTCTGACCTCTCCTGGCTCCTTGTGAAATTAAGTCTATCCTAGCCAGAGCCAGGACAGAGATGAACAGATTTAGAGAAGCCTTGCAGATACTTGAGATACTGTGAGATGAAAAAATGGGTATGAGCTGGCAATGTGTACTTGTAGCCCAGAAAATAGTGTAGCCAGATGGTTGAGGGAGGTGATTCTCCACTACTCCACCCTTGTGAGACCCCACCTGGAGTACTGTTTCCAACTCCAGGGTCCCCTGCACAAGAAAAGCATGGAGCTGTTTGACTTGGTCCAGAGGAGGGCCATTAAAGTGATCAGAGGGCTGGAACACCTCTCCTATGAAGAAAGGCTGAGAGAGTTGGGGTTGTTCAACCTGGAGAAGAGAAGGCTCTGGGTAGATCTTATCGCAGCCTTTCAGTATATAAAAGGGGCTTATAAGAAAGATGGAGAAACACTGTTTACCAAGGTCTGTAGTAACAAGACAAGGGGGAATGGTTTTAAACTAAAACAGTTTTTTGATGACGGTGGTGAGACACTGGAACAGGTTGCCCAGAGAAGCTGTGGCTGCCCCATCATTGGCAGTGTGTGAAGTTGGGTGGGATGGTGCTTTGAGAAATTAGATCTAGTTATGGCAGTGGGCTTGGACTAGATGATCTTTAAAGGTCCCTTAGAATCCAAACAACTTTATGATTCTATGATCAAAAACTTCTTTATTCTGAAGGTGACAGAGCACTCTAACAGGTTGCCCAGAGAGGTTGTGGAGTCTCCTTCTCTGGAGATATTAAAACCCTCCCTGGATTCAATCCTGTGCAACCTGCTCTAGATGATCATGTTTTAGCAGGGGGGTTGGACTAGATGGTCTGCAGATGTCCCTTCCAAACCCTACCATTCTGTGATTCTATGATTTTTTAAAAATTATTAAACATAAAGAAAAAAAAGAGCTTTACTTTTAAACCTGAAAATATATGTCTTTGATAGGTGAGTTCCAAGTTTTTGACTATTTTTCTTGAGCTGTTGGCTACTCTTTTTCCTAGTTTCCTTTTCTCTTTCCCTCCCTCCTCCACCCTCATATTTTCTTTGGCAGTATTTATTTGTGGAAGAAACCTACATACCTCAGCTATTCTGAAAGTCACTGTACATAAAGGAAACAAATAATAAGGATTTTATACATGGATTTGATAAAACAAGAAAGAATGTGAAAGCAGAAGGTTGCATCTGTGCCACAGATGAATCTCTCTCAACATGTAGGTGGCCTGGAGCAGTGCTTTGCACAAGAGCTGGAGGATATTTTCTTTTTAAGATTTTTTGACATAGTCAGGAGAAGCCATCAGATCATAGCCTGGAATCATACCTTCCCAAGTCAGTTCCTGGCAGAATTGTGTGGAGCACTTCCATGGAGCAGCAGCTACACTCAGATTAGACAATTACTAATCTTGTTTGAATTTAGCTTGTGTGCCCTTATGTTACAATGCAGTCACAGAGTCATAGACAAAGAGAAGTTAAAGCTCCTCAAAACCAAAACAAAGTAAACACCCAGAATTGGGAGACTGCAGAATTGTATAAATATATGATATCTGAAAGCAAAATGACTTTGAGTCCTAATCCATGATTACATATGAAACTTGACATACCTTGTATTCTGAGCATTTGATGAACATCTTGAGCTACCTTCCTCTTTTCCACTCTCAGGTATTTCCAGGACTTTTTTTTTGTCACCCCAACTTTTGCTTGTTCTAATGTTCATTGTGATATGCTAGTCTATCTATATCACTGTGCTTGTCATCTTGACAGATGCTTTACAGAGGTGTTTACTGAAGCACATACATTGCTTTTTTCCCTGCCTTTATCATGCAGTCTTGACTCATTGGGAGTACTGAATGTGTCCATATGTTTGTCCATCAGACAAGCTGTGTGTCATTCCTAATGCATTTTTAAATTAACAGTTAAAAGAAAATATTGCCTTAAAATACATTCCTACCATTTATTTGTGTTTTGTTGGGGTTTTTTGATTTTTTTTGTTTTGTTTTGTTTTTTAATATTGCCATTGCTAATCTTAGGAAGAATAAAGTAGAAATTGAATACAAGGTAACTTAAAAAAAATGTATCATAGTAGGCTAGCTGACACTGGCTTTTGTTCTTGTGGAAAACTTCACGCAAATTTCTGAGATTGAATTTATATGAGGAACCATCCAAATATGCTTTAAATTTTGTTGAACTCAAACCTCCTTCATTAATCTTTGCACCTTTATTTTCCTGAGAAGGACTATAAATCACTATTGTATTGCTGCTATTCAAGAAAGATGCTTTACTTTAAGGTATATAATTCATCATAGAATGGTTGCTCATGCATAACTGTCTCTCCTGGACCAAAGTAATTCAATCCCATAAACAAAAAGAGAAAATCAAGTAAAAAACAATACTAGATTAATTACAATGATTTTAAAGTGTTACCATATGCCACTTTTAACTCAGATTAGAGGAGTGTTACTTCTTAACACAGGAATTCCTTCTTATCACAGAAAACCATCCTTTATTTTGGCAAATAAATTTGTTGGCCATCATTACTATTCCAAGTAAAAAAAGGTAGATCCAATATGCAACGATGGAGCTAGCCTACTCTCTGATACCAAAAATACTACATCATCTGGAAATCTGTGTTATTTTTCTTTGCAAAAATCTTTCATTTGACAGTGTTAATTAAAAATCGTACTGACTTGCATTATAAAAAACAAGCTATATGCGAGCTGAGAAATACTTCCTGACTCTGGGAGCATTTTAAAACTTTTTTCCTTGATAGAAGTTCTACATGCATGCAAAATCTATGTGGTGCACAGAAACTTCAAAAGATACCTTAAAGAAGGCCTACAATGAATGATAGGCAGATTGTGGAAGCTTCCCTTTCTCCCTATGGTTAACGATACACAGCCCAACTCCATCAAAGAAGAGGAAATAAATGTCGTTACGAATACCAGTTTATTAACAAGGTGCTTTCTGGGCAGTATTTGTCTCAGTCATTTAAGTATAATGTAAAGCCTGAACTTGATATATCAAAGTTTTTAGATGTGGTTACTCAAGTGTCATGAATCACAGGTATACTGTATATCTTAGGGGTTAGTCAGTAGGGACTGTCTATTTTAATCCTTTCTTTTACAAACAAATATGCCCTTGGAGTTTCTGCTACTGATTCAATGATGCTGCCTAATTGACAATTTAAGATTTGCACATGCTATGCTTCTGTACCTAATCTCAAAGCCATATTTATGCCTCCTGTAAGTCATAAGCAGGCCAAGGACATTAGGGTCTTATAGTTTCAACAGCCTGTGAGAGTCTTTTGATATACACTCGTGTCTTCACATACAACCTGCTCAAAAATTTCATTGGCAATGACACTAAGAAATATCTTTGTCTTCTGGTGGGCTAAGCAATATTCTTTCTTTAATGGAAGAAAAATGACACTTTCTAAATCAGTCAAATGTGTTCAGAGTAAGAATTCATGCTCACTGCACTGAAGTACTGAGGCATGTGTCATGATTTAATACTTTTGTAGTGACTTCATGTGCTTTTTTTCGGACCTTAAAATAAAGACTACAAAGGATCTGATTTTGAAAACTATTTTTTCAATTATTTTTTACATTAAAAATTATTTGTGCAAATAACAGTGGCATAATTTTTCATACATCAGTGTCTAATTGTAGGTTCTCCGTACAGTTAGACTGTATTTGTAGTAGAAATTCGTAAAATTCACAGTGAACTGATAGAGATTGTAAGTCTTCTGCTCAAACCAGCAAAAGAATTTACTCCGTTCATAAAGACTCTGTAATGCAACATGAAACAGGAAAAGGCAAGATATATGGAAGTTGATTGCTGAGTCCCTGTAGTACAACTGTCAACAAAGCTATTGTAGAATAGAATTAAACAAAAATCTCCCAATATGCTGTGGCAAAAGTGTGAAAGTTTTGTGGGTTTTTGTTTGTTTGTTTGTTTGTTTGTTTGTTTTTTAAATTTCCCTACATTTGTAGCAAATTACAGTCTAGCGTGTTTGATTTTTGAATAGTACATATGAATGGATGACAGAAGATCTACTCTTGCCTCAACTACAATTTTCAGCCATGGTAGGTTTGAAATTGTCCTTTTGTCAAGGAAATCTCACAAAACATGACTGCCAGTAGAAGTGGAGAGCAGCGTGTTCGCTAACAGGTCCAGAACAAGTTCTTACAGAAGGGCTTTTAAAAGTCTGGATGTGGAAGAGTGAGGGGCAAATCGTGCATGTTGAAAGGTCTGAGGTCAGGTTTCTTTCCTGATGCTCTGAAAGCAAATTGGTTGTACTCTGTGCTCTGCTATTGCATTTCTTCCTGCTATGTGAAGAATTAAGAACAAACCACAAGACCATATCTATAAAATTCAGATTTATAAAGCTCAGTTCCATAGTTAGATACCAGAATGACTTGGGGTTTTTTCACTGAATCCACAGCAACGGGAAAAATCAGGTTATTTATATGTCTTTACATATCAACTGTAGATGCTTAACTTCAGGTGCACTCAGGTTTGAACAGGCAACCAAGAGTAGAAGCATTGAAAATAATTCTACTGATTTCAGTGGGATCTTTCCTGAGAGAATTTGCTCTTTTAATTTCCACAAAATCCAGTATCTTCCAAAATAGGAGAAAGAAAACTTAATAAATGCAGGTATCTGTGTGGGTACATGAACATTCACTTCCTTCTGAAAAGTGAGATGGTCGCCACATCCTTCCCTTCTGACAACCAGGAAACATCATGCATTCCCTTGTCTCTGCATTTTCTGAGCAAAGAATAAACTTATGCCTAGCCCCGGTTTCAGAACTGTTTTACAAACTTAAGTTACAGACATAACAATCAAGTTGTGGGCAACCAAACAGTTGGCAGAAAACTCAAAGGATGTCCTCAATCTTACTATGTCATGTGCACAAGAAGGGGTAGACTCATTTCAGGTTAGTCATGAAATAGGTGGGTGGTAAATATTATAATCTTCTTCTAGGCTTCATTTTTTATGGATATATGTATGCATCAAAAAAAATGCATTATCCCACTAACAATTGTGAAGTGAATCCACTTTGGACATAGCTGTCTTGCTATCAGGTTATAAAGTGTTTTTTGGTACTGACATCATCCAGAAACTCAGCTTTGAGATGGATAACATTAAGTCATACAAATGTCACCCTGAGTTTTCAGCAGCTGATGTGTCACAAAACCTCACTGTGTGAAGCACGCCCAAAACAATGTTCTGTTATACTGTTACGCCTTTGCTTGTTCTCTAGTTGTGCTAAGAGCTTCCCTACTGCAGCTGAAACCTCAGCCTTACAAGTGGTCCTAAATTCTCTAAAGGTGGACAATACGTTTATTGAACCAAGAACTAACCATTTTTGCAAAAAATATTCTTTACCATCCATTTTCTGTTCACTTAACAAATATTTTCATGACTTCAGAGCATGTAAGGAATATGTATTTGAAGCAGTGCACTATGATTTAGCTGTCCAAATCCCATTAATGCCAATGGGAGTCATGCTGCTATATCTCCACATACTTTTTGGGAAAAGTAGAGCTGGTTATCTAATGCTGTACTTTTTCATGCAGGCTGAGGAACTTTGGTGCTGAGAACGTCATTCAAAAAGTGTATGGATCTGTACAACACCATTAAGTCCCCAGATCATGCCTGTCATAAGCTGGCTCTGAAAATAAACAGGCACTATGTGAACAAGAAAAAGAGGCATGTTTTTCTGTGCTTTGAAAGCACAAAACAAGTCAAATGCATTTTGCTTTTTGACCACATCTTTATGCATTCACTGTAAACTTCATAGAAATATTATCTGACAAATGTATTGGACACCCCTGATGATGGCCAAGGGTTATTATTACAGCTCTCCAGATAGAGAAACAAAAGCAGAAAAGGGAAATGACTTGCTGAGAGCTTCCTAGAAAATTATTATCAGAGAAAGGATTAGGAAACAACACCTTCCAACAGTCAATTTCTGCTCATTTCTCCAAGCCTGGCTATTTCTCATTCATAATTTTAAAAGAATATGGTCAGGCCTTATGGAGACTTACTAGTGAGTACGATAGTTTTGTTTAGCAATTCCAGCTATGAACCAGTGTACAAGAACTTTCAGCTGGGGCTATTCATCTGGGAGGGAAACACTAAGAAAAAACATGTATTGACTGCTTTTAAGACAAACCACAAGATGTGGTGACCCAAGAGATAGTCACTGACAGAGGTGAACATGTCATATTCGTTATATTAACAATTTAAAGCAAAAATTTAGTTCTTAATGACAGTCTTGAAAATAAAATAAAAAAAAATTATATACTTTGTAGTCTTAAGGCATGCATGTAGTATTTATCTGTGCATCTAGTATTTATCTGTAAAAGTTTCTATGAAACCTAGTTACTATTTCTTTCTGCTTATCCTTCAGTTGACCTTAAAAATTCCATTATGGAAGATAAATGTCCATCACGATATTTCTAATATACTTACAAATTTAGCTGAAACTTATGGATATCTTCCCTCCACCCCTTGTGTTACTTTAGAAGGGTAAATCATCGAAGCCATGCTTAAACTTTGAGTTTAGTTAAAGAATGCAAATAAAAAAGTTGAAAAGAATTTAAAATGAAATTTCATTCAAATTGATCCTATAAAAATATTGCAACAGCAACTGTTTTGTAAAGTAAAATATCTTTTAGCACCTTTATTTATGTTCTTGTAGATAATTTCAGGAATTAGAGGAAAAGATTCAGAATTTTTTTATATGTGAATATTTGTGTGCATATACTTGTATACTCATAAGAGTAGATAAATGAAAGGTTGAGCTTGAAATGAGATTGTTGCTGCTAAATACCATCATGCATGGAATATTAACGTATGGTGCCTTGTGTTTGCTTCAAATTTCACTCAGTTGTTTACTTATACATGGTGATTTTGAGTTGTGACAGAAGGATTGATTTCTTAATGATGATAGTCTCTCTGCACAGCTAATAAAGACATGGAAACACATGTGGTGCTGAAGTCTGTGGTGGAATCAAAAAGCAGAAGGGACAATGATGTGAAATAACAGTAAATATGGTTTATTCATCTGGGACCAAAAAAACCATACTTCCTCCAAACTTACGGTTTCTTATGTAAACAAAATGGGAAGATATAAGGAAAACATTGAATGGTTTATGGACCCAGAGGAAAAATAAGACCTTGCACTGACAACTTCACAGGGCTTTTCCTATTACATTTAGAGATGGTGAAAAACTTTGAGGAAGCTTTTCTCCAGAAACATCCTGGCAAGCTCCAACATTTAGGAGATGATGTTCCTCATGACTCCACTGCTGGATCTCAGGATCAGTCAGGTTATGTCAGAGGATGTAAAAAGACTGGGAAGTGCTGCCTAGGTGGATGAGATTTATATTACCTCCAGACATTCAAAATACAGATTTTTACATCAGAACTAGGTTCTAGATTCATTGTAACCTAAGTGAGAGAGACCATTTTACTCTCAGGTATCTGGATACTGGCAAAAATATTTCTATATTTGGATAGAAATCAAACAAGTAATAATTGTAAAACCAGGAAGTAAGTCTTCCCTTCCTTCTTATCCCCTCTCAGCTGGGATGTTGTATCAGGACTAAAACCCACTTATAAGTTTTAGAAGTTTATTCAAAGTAGAAATGTAGATTAAATAATTTCATATTGATTTAAAAAATCCAAAGTAGAGAAATATTTCAGCAGTGGCATTATCGCTGTGCATGAGTCAGCCAATGTGTCTCCTTGTGTTTTACAGGGTCACTCAAAAGCATCATTACCACTAATGTCCTGAGTGTCTTCAGCCATGGTTCTCTGATTACCTCCCTTAGTAAGCTGTTCTATTGTCCAATTATGCTCAATTTTTCTGATTAATTTAGGACTGAACAGCATAAGTTTTTGTTTCAAGTGACTTGTTTCCAATGGAGAATCACCATGTTGTTACCATGCACAGAAAAAAAGTAATGCTACTAATGCACTGCCATTTATTAAGACATCTCCCTTACAGAAGAAACATTATTTTTTTTTCACATTAATATATCTCAAAAATATGTTAAGTAAAGCTCAAATATCATATATTATGAGAAACTTGGAAAGATAGCATTAGATGCAGTACAAGGCAAGATTTTCCCTTGGCTGCAGCATGCAGTGCTTGAGAGCATTTTATACCATTTTATAATTACTCTTAATATTACTTTATGGTAAAGTGTGATCCACACTCCTAGTTGCTATGTAAGTATCTGTGGTCCATGATGTACAGAGTTTATATAAACAACTGCATAATCTAATGATCACATTCTTTTCTACCACACCAAATAGTAAGTCTCCCCTCCCACCCCAAACCCACATTTTTCTGTGGTTTTGAGGGGACTCAAATATTTTTAAATTTTATTTAATTTTTAAAAATTCTTAATTTGCTGTCATTAAACCTTTTCCACTGTGACTAAAATTTATATAAGTGAGGCCAAGTCCAAAGATGCCCAAGTTTTCAGCAAAATGCTATTTGAATATGATTTTCTCTGACAGGTAAAATTGTATATTAGTTTTTAGAATACTATCCACTTCTGTGATTCATTCAGAATAGTTTATATTATTTCCTGGACAGACTGTCAGAAGATTTCTAGGGATTAGGTGATGTCTGTAAGGTCTCCGACTCCACAGATGTTCAACCACTGTCTGACTAACTCCAGAGTAACACGAGATCCCTTATGTCTTCATTTTTTGTTTGTTATTTTGAGGAATGATCTTCAACATAAAAAGACTATAAATAAATTCTAAACAATTTCTGTATTGGAAAACTCTATAGGACTGGAGAGGAGATGCTATGTTTTGCACTATGCTTGTTCCCCCTCATGTTGCATTGTGGTAATATTAGTATTCTCCAGATATTTTGGACTCCTGTGTCAAGGTTAGATGATCTTCTGTAGGTTAAGACTGAGAATGAATTTGCACAGTATCACTAATTAAGGGTGAATAATATAAATTATGCAAAGTTACATTCAAAAGTCATTTTTTGCAAGGCTATTGCTTTCAAGTCAAGGAAAAGATAATTCCTATGTGATGTCACTTCTGAGTTTCCTCAATACTATAAGCTCTGGAGTTCTGCTTATTGATTGATCATATGATATGCTACCAATACAGGACAAAACTGGCATCATTTAAAAGATAAATCAATAAATGAAATGTGCAAGTATTATTTGTATTATTTCGTTTATCCAAACATACACAAAAAACGTCATGCATAAACGTCTATTTTAATATGTAACTATTATTAACTAGTTCATTTCCTGTGAACTCTTTACTTATTTTTAAAGTATATTGTAAAACTTAAATTTCTTCAAGGGGCAAGTAAAATCTGTCAGAACTAAAAGTGTGATTTGACTCGCCTAAACAATTATGGAGAAATTAGTTATATACTCACCTCCCAGACTTTCTTTCTACTTAATCAAGAAATAAAACTCCCAGGAGGTTGTCACCACAGTTTTTAAAAAAGTTTATGCTGGTCTGTGCTCTGTGACTATCTGTCTTACTCCACTGACTACAACCCCCTCACCCCAGACAACTAGATTATATCACACATCCAATTTACAGACATCAGCTCAGACTGAGGAAGGACAGACTTACTTGAGTGTGACGTGTATGTGGTGCCTTGCCTCCAGCCTGAATGGAATTTTGGTAAAGCCATCATCCTACACAGGCCCTCAAAATGATGTTTGTGTTGGAGTCAACTAATGCATGGATCCAACATTGGCTCTCTGCACTGTGCAGAATTTCTTTTTCACTGGCAATTTAAGATTTTATTAAATTGTTTCATGCTTAGCACACCAGAGCTTTCATAAGTTACATTTTCTTGTATCACTGCAGTTTCTCATGAAGCAAAAAATTCAATGTCTTGATGCTTTTATACATTGTAAATCAAACATCTGGGGAAAAATGGAATCCATGCACTAAACGGGATTTAACAAAGCTCTGTAATCTTCAGAACCAGCGTATTTACTCACTCACTTGAATGGTAAATTCAAAAAGGAGCAATTCCAAGGAGCTATGTATGCCACTGTGCTCACTGTTCAAAATCCTCTTGGCATAAAATAAAAACAAAAGGGGAAAATCTATCTATCTTCTCCAGCATTACAACAGTATAATAATGAAAGGCTTTAACAAGATTAAGACAGGAGTGTCATGAAATCTGTAATTTACATGACTTCTGAAATTTTATTTTTGTAAAACCCTTTAGAATATGGTAAAGCTCCTCTGTAATGTCACTGCTGTCTCACAAATGTACAGCCCTGGAATGGTGAAAGGTGATACATACCTCATCCATTTCATCTGGATGAAATTAAGTTTATGATCTTATTTCATAAACAGTTTTGAGTTGAAAATTATACATATGCTGGGGCTGTGTGAATGCAAACATTCTGTGTCTGGCAAAACATGGACTTGAAGAAACTGTAAAAGGAGACAATGCACAACCTGGGTTTAGCATGGGGTGGCCAAGAGGCTTGTTGTGCCTCTCTACCTACAACTATTCTCCATTAGCAACATCTGTTGTGGTACATGCTCTGAGACATGTCATGGAAATTTGCTTCACTGTAACCCTTGGTTCCCTTTGGGTCCAATTCCATGAGGCTCCTGCAGCAGCTGAAGCATTCATCCAAGCATCTTATTTATCCATTTTGGGTATTTTATCTGAATTGCAATTTTGAAAGATTCCAAATATATTGAGTTTCTATTTCAAGTTCAGTTCTGTCCAAATGGATAAGATATTGATCAAAAAACATACTGAGGACTGCTCTACAGTCTGAGCAAAAGGCAGAGTGGATGAGATGCAGTACAGAGGAAGAAATGACCTACCAGAAGATACATGATAGGATATGCAGCAGCACGCATAAATGTATAAAACTAGGGTTATTAATCAGACCTTCTGATTTCTAGTTGTCTGTTTTATAAATTTGATTATGGTAGTTTTGGGGAGCAGAGAGGAGATTATTTTTTTTCCAGATTACTTCACACACCTCTTTAGGAAGGTCTACATAGACATAAATATTTGGCATTCACCATGAAGTATTCGATCATTCAACCCAAAATATCACTGAAAATACCACTCTCTTTCCTCCATGCATCTCCCCAAAATTGCACATCCCTTATACTTAATCCACATCTGTGAAGAAGAAAAGTGTATAAAGTCGTGTTGCCTGTATGTTTGAGACTTTTTGCTTCCGTTTTTGTTGGTCAATTTCAGCCAAATTCACCACAGAGATCCTCAAAAGTAGCACGATAATATAAAGTTTGTGAAAACAGAAATTTAGGTGGTATAAAGACTGAAATTAGTGCTTCCACTGAGCAAAAAAATGAAACATAAACTTAGCTGTATTCAGCACTAGAGAACCCCTAGCAGAAAAAGATCCCAGATTCCAACCATAGGAATAACTTTGGCCAGAGCTTGCACTTATTCAGATGTGGGGTTAGTGCAATAATGAGACATGAAGGTGGAGGAAAACACTGTTCATAACTTGTTAGTTACAAAAAAACCCCTTAGGGGTTTTTTTTGTTTGTTTTTTGTTTTGTTTTGTTTTGTTTTTTTATTTCATTAATTTTTAAGTCTTGTGCAATTTTTATTCTAAATGAATGACGGTCAACTCTTACCTTTGCTGCTGATTATTATGGCTTGGTTCATAATGTAAAATGACTAGCTGAAATGCTTCAAGTTAATATAACTGTAAAGCTTTTCAGTGGGAAATGCCCTGTGTAATGAACATGCGGTGATAAGTGGTATGATAATCTGAATACAGCTGAGAACAATTCCAGTGTCACAGTGCAGTGCCTTATGCTCAGTTAGGAATAGGTAAACCTTAAGAAGTTTACAGTTATGAGGAACAGGCAGCCAGCACTACAGTTCCTTTTCAGAAATCTTATACAAGACACAGCTGGATAAATATATATTGTGAAAAATTAATTTGAGAATAGTGAGATCAGAACCTCAGACTATAACTGATTATGGGAAAATGTTTCATCTGGTCTGAAAGAAATACTGAATTAAGACTGCATGGAATATAGAATTTGATCTATTAGTGGCCCAGTATAGATATGTTAATCTCTTTTTGGTGTCAATAGTGATAGAACTAGTTCCACAGCTTTTCAGAATAACTGGCTTTTTTAAGGTGTAAACATATCTTCCCCTGCCCTCCCACATCAATTCCAGATATATTTGACCTATTCAGACATTTTCAAGCGTAGTTCTGAAAATATTAACTGACCTAATCTAATATCTGGTTTTCCTGTAATGGCATGAAGTGCTTCAAAAGTTTACAATATTTAGACACAGAATAAGGTAGTAATGTCTTCTATTATAGTTCTTTCTATTTGAGGGCTTCACTTTTGTCTTTTATTGACTCTTGGAAGGTTTTAGTTGTGCTGGGAATACTATTGTTAAGAATGCATAGGTAATCTGCACTGTATGAGTCTTTCTTTTCAAGAAATTATATCTATGAAAACTGGTGATGGGGCAAAAGAAACATAACTTCTCCCTGTAAAAACACACACATTCAAATTAAAAACCTGCACACCACTTCGTCTCACATTCCTTCATAATACAACACATCACATATTTTCACTGTTTAGATTATTTGGGATATTAATTTTATATTTATCTGATATCCCAGTTTGATGTAGATAGATTGTTGAAGAACTTTATTCCTAAAGCTGGATATCCAATAATATGCAGCATTTATGGTCTTATTATTTTGATTTTTACTTTTTCAAAATCTGAGAAGCTAATAGGCCATTTTTACTGGGAGGCTGAGTACTCACAAATTCACTGCCTCCATTTGGAATTCTGTTGCATACCACTGAAAATCCTGAGCAATGTTTTTACATGTCTTTCTGTTGCTTAGCTTTTGCAGCTTATGTTCTGACTTTAAAGGACTCAGCAGACAATTCATTGGTATGTCCACCATTAGCCCCTAGAATTATTCTAAAAAGTAAGAAACACAGATATCTTATTTTTTCCTGTTTCCTTTGATACATTTCCTTGTCTATCTGAAGCTACCTCCATGCATATGGAAGGGAAAAAAAAGATAATAAAAACAACTAACACATTCACAATCTACTAAGTATCCAGTGATGTCATTTGAAACACTACCTGATTGGTATTGCCTCTGCTAATGTTGGTGCTTGATGCTCTTTGCTGTTTCCTGGCAGCTCTTTGGCACGATTTTAAGGCAAATCACTCATCATCATGAGCCTAATTGGTGAGCTGTAGTGAAATGCACCATTTTTCGCAGATTTTTTAGTTTGGCTTTTTAATGCAAGTATAATGGGCAAACAGTTCACTACATCTCTAGCTCCTGGCATATGGCATCCAGGAGAACAAGTCAGCCCATCAGATTAACCATGTAATAGACCCAGAAGCAGCTTTAAAACTGTAAAACAAAATTGCTTATGGAGTCTGCCAAAGTACCAGATGCTGCTGTTGAAATAAATATTTTCTAGTGTTTAGCATGTGGACTTTGAAGTTGCCAGCAAAACCTGAAAAAAATTGCTAGCCACTATCTACCATTTTATTTCTATAGGTTTCTTTAAATATGAGATTGTTATTATTTTCATTATTATTATTACTGCCATTGAAGTTGCTGTTCTTGCTGAATATTTTAAAATGTTTTATATTAGTTGTATTTCATAGTAAAATATATTTATATTGAAATTTTTCTTCAGACAAATTTAATCTAGTACTTTATCTCTAATAACGATCAGAAATGTGACCAATAATGTGCAAAAGTCATTTAAGACACAGTTAAATGTCTTTAAGTAATGAAGTAATGAAGTAATGAAGATGCCTGACATAGGTATAAAGAATCTTTAATAGCTACCAGCAGAACAAATGAGCTCAAAGATGAAAAGAAAAAAGTTAGCACAATACTGCCAAGTGTACATGCAAATTTGCTTTGTATTGGGAGCAGCACATTTGCTTATATCATGGCAATTCCATGCCATACAGATATCACAGACATATCTGTTATGTTGCTAGCATGAAAGTTTTATATCCTTCATAGATGTCTATTTTTTTTGGAATATAGAACCTATTTGACTGATATAAGTGAACCAGTAGCCAAGTTTATACCAGTATGGAGCTTCAATCTTTGCATATATCTTTCTAATTACAGAAAAAAATATATCTTGCTTTTACATCTACTGGGACAAATCCTGTCCTCAGGTGTAAGTTTAGATTTAAAATGCTTTTTATGGAATTGGAGGTTTAATAGTGATACTGGCCTTCTGAACAGCAATATGCTAAAAAAAAAAAAAAACCAAAAAACAACAACCTAATGAAATCCATTGCATTTGTAAAACAAATTTCAAAAAATCTGATTTATCTCCTCCCTTATGGCATTTTGCATTCAGAATACCTTTGCTGATTTCAGCTGAATGAAGAAGAGAAGCTAACATATATATTAGCTTTATACTATGCCTTTAAAAACATGACGCATTAAGAGATGTCATGATTAATTGCTATCGAGCAAACCAGCATCCTTATTCATCAAAATTCTGGTACATTACTGTAGCATTGTAAGGCATTATGGCAGATGCCATCCAACTGCTTTGCAGCTGCATGATCGATGCTATCATTTTTGACTGATGTCTCTGACACTGTGGCATTCAAAACAGAGCAAAACCTCATATGCTTTTGAGAGATGGTGAATATAAACTTACAATGTGAGAAATTATTATGTGGAAGAGCTGCAAATCTGCAGTGAAGGTTCCTGCAACCGTTAGGATGTCCTTCAGTGAAGGGAAGGAGGCACAGAATTTGGAGATATACAAAGGATAGGTGACATTTTTATTTTAGGATACTTTTAGGAAGACAGCTTCTTCCTCATTCTTTGACAACACAGAAAACTAATTTTTGCAATACATAAAAGAGAGTTCTTTCAGAAAAATATCTTTTCACTCTTCTATATAGATATGGTGTGCTTATCTCAGGGCAGAACTGAGGGCAGCTGGCCATAAGCCAGTTCATCCGTTCAGCTAATGAGCAGTCCTTCAGAGAATTAATAAAAATAAACACTGAACAAGCACCATGGTCACCTCCTCAGATCTATATGGGAGAATGTTGGTAGGATCATGCTGGGCTTATAAATAAAAAATGCTTTAAGGTATGGGCAAGAAATGAGCTCGTCTTTGAGCTACTCTTTTGCAGTCACCAGTGACCTGCCAGTGTTTTAAATAATTTTTTGAATCATGTAGGTAGGTTTCAGAAACAGTAAGACAGTGGAAGAAGGCTAGCAGTTATAATATAGCTTGGATAGAAATCCATCTGAACAATTAGCATTAGTCTGATAAATGTTAAGTAAACAAAAGTGTCTGGAAAAATATTAAGTTGGAAAAACACTGCAGAAGACCATTATTACTTAACGGTATTTGTCATGACTGTCCTTGTTTTTGGCATTTAGAGGAAACTATAAGCACTATTATGAGCACATATATAATTTTGCTTGGGGTGTGTCATGGTTTAACTTCAGCCATCAGCTGATCACCACACAGCTGCTTGCTCACTCCCCCTGCAGTGGGATGGGGGAGGGAATCAGAAGAGTAAAAGTGAGAAAATTCATGGGTTGAGATAAGGACAGTTTAATAGGTAAAGCAAAGCCCTCGCACACAAGCACAGCAAAACAAGGAATTCATTCCTCACTTCCCATGGGCAGCCATCTCCAGGAAAGAAGGGCTCGATCATGCATAATGGTGATTTGGGCAAATGTCATCACTGCGAATGTTGCCCCCTCCCTCCTTCTTGCCCCAGCGTTATATGCTGAGCATGGCATCATATGGTACAGAATATAGCTGGGATCAGCTAGTCAGTTGGGATCAGCTGTCCCAGCTGTGTCACCTCCCAGTTCTTTTGCACCCCTACCCTGCTCCTTGGTGGGGTGGGGTGAGAAGCAGAAAAGGCCTTGGCTCTGTGTAAGCATTGCTGAGCAATAACAAAAACATCCCTGTGCTATCAACACTGTTTTCAGCACAAATACAAAACACAGCTGCATTATTAGCTACTATGAAGAAAATTAACTCTATCCCAGCCAAAACCAGCACAAAGTGGAATCATGAAGGAGTGTATTAATTTCCCTGAAACAACAAATTCAGGGGTAGAAAAGAAGCAGTTGTAATGAAATAAAATAAGGATGTAAAAAAAATGGTGTATATATAGCAAGAAACAAAATAACTCAAAATATTCTGTCAATTAAGTAGTATAAACCAGAGGGGAAAGATGGATATATGTTGCTGCTGTTACTTCAGAAATAGTGTATACTTCAAAGCCTTTAGCAGCTGATGTAGAAAGTCTTCACTGATTTTAACAAGTTTTCAGTTGGGGCAATAGGTGTAGGTGAAGGAGTAGCAGGGGTCAGAGCAACTGTGGCAGCAAATGCATCAGCAGTAGTGGCAGCTGTTGTTAGCACTACATTTTCTCTTGTGTTTGAAGAGTCAACATAGGCCCTACCTGTCCTATGAACATAAAGTTACTTCTATCTACCACACTGAGAATCAGCTGTGAGGTGTCCTCTTTTTCTTCAATTAATTGAAAGCAAATAAAATCTTACTACAAGAACACCACAAATTACCCAATAAAATCAACAGAATTGATGGTTCTTGATTACATGGGTGCACTACAGTGGAATAGAACTGGGATCAACTTCCAGTAACACTCCACTCTGCATGTGTTTGCTAAGGTGAGTGAAACTATTGACACTATAAAGAGAAAGTGGGTTTGTCTGATTTGTGGAGGCCAGGAGCAACTAAAGTAAACTGTGGTTAAAAAAGACATTTAATCAGAAATGATAAAAAGTACCAAGTACTTGGTTGCTGATTGTTTTGAGTATTTTTTAACTGGAGTATTTTTTTGAGATGTCATGTTTCTTTTGGACTGCTGACTGTGTATCAAACAGTAAGATTTTAAGATTCCTTACCCAGACAGCTGTTCTTGTTTATTATCTGCCCTTGGTTCTGGCTTTGTAAATAATACTAGCAAATTCAACATGAGATGTAAATAAAGAAGAAACAAAACTGTAAAATTGAAAGGGAGGAATAACCACGTCAGATGAAAACAATTCAGTTCTGCATTTTACCAAACCTCATTTTTTCTACTGGTCTACTCAAAGTGACGACTCTGTGGTGCATCTGTGGTGAAGATAATTTTCTGTAATGTGGTCATGTCTTCCTCAAGCTTTATAGTGTTGTTTCATTATGCTCTGCAGTGGTCAAATAGTGAGAAACCACAATGCAATGCAACTTCAATGAAATTGCAACACATTATAGTAATGTACCCATTGATGAAGTTTGCTCCTGGCACCTTAGACAATGCAAAATTTTGATCTTTCCTCCCTGTATACAAAGAGAGAGAAGACACACATTCAGATTGATCACTGGCAAAACAAAATTCCAGGTAAATTACCAATTTTGTATTTCAAAGAAATTAGAAGCTAGGAAATATACTCTTACTGAATTAGACTTACCATTACCAGTAATGACAGTGATTCAGTCTGTCTTAATTTACTGAATTTAACATAGTCCACTTAGTTAACTAAGATTCTTTGTGATGGACAGTATAAACAATTTTAATCCTAATGACACTGCAGTATCCCAGCTGCCCATCCTCAAAACCACTCAGGAAGCACTCTGGAGCTGCTAGAAAATGTATATTTTGCTGCAGATAAGCTCTGAATAAATAACATGGCCAATGCTTCTAATTCCTTAAAATCAACATAAAAACCTTGCAAGCTATTTCATGCCAGTTTTGACAGGTGATGATAATGTTTCAGAAGGCACAGGATATATTGTTGTGATAGCAGCAAATGGTGACAGATTTAAGGTGTGCTAGAGAAGGGAGCTGAACAAGCTTGGATAAGTGAAATTGAAATGTTTCATAACACACAAGGGTTTTTTAACTGACTTTAGAACTGTGTCTTGGATTACTTTTAAATTCTTGCGTGTTTTAAGGATGAGAAATGAATATGATGATAGCAGGAAAAATGTACTCATTCAAGGGTATGGAAGATGGAAGGAATGAGAGATTACCTTACAGAAATGAAGATGTTTCAATCCATGAGTTTGTTAGGTTTAAAACATTTTTTTGCTTGTTTGTTTTATTTTATAGCTTCATAATTTCCACTAATTGCAGGTTCTCTCATAGTCTGCATTTTCATCATTACGATGTCAACACATGGATCAAAAGATTTGTATGTGTTTTGTTCTGTTTAGAAACATTTCCAAAACAAGACATTTCTTTCTCTTCTCCAGTGGTATAGTAAATTGTATGTTTTTGTATCAAATTATAATACAAACAACTTCTGAGGAAATGTGTGTTAATGCAAATAAGAAAATGCAACACAGCGTTGCTATGCTTCACTTCAACAGAAAGCATTACACAGTATCAATATTCATGAGGGCAAAGAAAAGACTCTCACAATTGAACAACAGACTGCCAGGCCTGAAAACTCTTATTTATTTCTTTCTGGTTGAGTTCGTTGGTCTTTTCTGGTGCAAAAATTTGGATGAAGAAGAGAGCATGGCTGTCAGAGCTGCATAGGATGCAATAAGAGCAGAGCCTCTCCCAAACAGATATACTGCTTTCCAAGAAGCATTTAACCATTTGTACTCCAACAAGCAATACAGTTTTAACATCAATCCAGAATTACAGGAAAATGAGGAACAGCAACTTCATGGCAGCTTTCTTGTTGTGCCGCCCCCTCCGCTCCCTGATTCCCTAGAGATACCAAAAGAAGAAAGGGCACAGCTGGGCAAAATATCATTGTTCTTCAACTAGATTTCTTTTGCTGCCAGACTCTATACTAAAAGACTTTTTTCTTGCTGTAATTTTCCATATAGGACAACTAAGAATGCAGAAAGGATAGGAATGTGAGCCAAAGATTATCACTGGGAGAATGACTGAAAAGTGGAGTCTATTACATTGAAAAAGAAAAAAAGGACAGTATAAGAAATGACATGGTAATGAGAAAGAAGAACTAAAGATTATAAAAAAATGGAAATTAATTTCAAAGTTGACAAAAAATAAACTAAGGAAAAAATTAAGAAAAAAGAAGAAAAATATTTGAAAAATGGGGGCGGGAGAAAGATGACTGAAACAAATGGAAACAAATCCAAGCAGATTAATTAAAACAACTGTATCAGTATCATTGTATAGTGACAAAAGTGAACACAAATGGCTAATATGAATGGCTGCTACTTCTGCTGCTCTGAAACATGCAAATCATTCAATTAAAAATGTATTTGTATGTCAACTATGCATCTTAGAAATACAGAGTAAGACCCCTTAGCATTGAACAGAAAAGCAACAGTTAGCAATTTTTGGGCTTCATTTTGTAGTTTTTATTGAACAATGAAACCTTTAGGATGCTAAGTAGTGAATTTTCTCCATGTGTTACAAACACTGGGATGGTTCCAGTCATGGAAGCATATGTCTGGGCTTGAAACTACTGTTCTGAAATTGCATCTCCTAACATTTTCAAATTAAGAATTGCTTTTAATAACTGCTCCACACTTTCCCATCTACATTTCTAAAACAAACAACCAAAAAAATATTTTTAAGGGAACTAGTTGGGGAAAAGTTTAGGACTGACAGTAAAGTTTACTAAAGGGCTATTTAATGATAGAGGAAAAAAATACTACCCCTGGCTTCTCATAACCTATTCTCTGACTATGTGCCAAAGGCCTCTTTTGGCTAGACAGCAATGCTGATGTCATTTCACACTGATTATAACCTTGGTGGCATAATCAGCAGAAGTTTTCTTGATTAACTGTGTTACAAGGGAAAATTCACACCTTAATTTCAGAAAAAATGTCTCCCTGTCTCTTAAGTCTTAAAGACTTAGAATGCTGCAAGTAGCTTTAAATCAGAGAACATTATTTTCATGCCAATTATTTTTCACATTTTCACATTGTAAACATTTGTAGATTCTTAATATGATGTATGTCATAGTGTTTTAGTATACATATACACATTTCAGTTAAGAAGTAATCAAAATAACCAACTAACTCAGCATGAAACAGCAGAATTGTGCATTCCTTATTATCCCTGTAATTCAGGAGTGAATAGTGGGACTGTGTGAAACTAATGGAAGAAGATAAGGACAAGAACTTTCAGTCAATATAATTCAGCACACAGCCTAGACATACATGACTAGGGGTAAGATTTCACTTTTTCAGTTTTTCGTATGAAAGTAGAAAGAAATCTGTTCCAAGCATGAAAACTGATGAAATCTATTTTGTGTTTGATGTTATCAATCACATTCAGCTCTTGTACAATATACTGCATGTGATTTTGACAGTTTACCATCTGAAACAAACTGCTGAATCATAAATTGGTTTGTTGTATATATACATGTTATTTATTCTTTTTAAGAATATATATTTATATTATTAAGCTGATCTTTGCAGAATATATGCACATATATATTCTATTATGCATATATAGCATGTCTCTAAATAATGCTGTTCCAGTTTATTTTTTTAAGTACTGAGGAGTCTGCCCTGGACTGCACATCCAGATCAAGGTAAAAAGGTAGTCCTCAAAAACAGGCATGTCTTATTTGGGTTCTGTTGTTTTCACAAGCAGATTTACTTCAGTAAAACACTGAATCCAAACTCACTGCTTATTGGGAATGGGCAGAACTGGTGTAAACAGTACAGCCTTTGAGGGAAAACAGTAAACACTACGGTCTACTGACTAGGTGAATTACGCTGGAGCAGTTTACTGAGACATGTCGAAGATTCATGTAGCTGTGGATTTTCGTTTTCATGTTTATATTTGCAGGAGACATGGTCTGGAATTACAATACTCTGTGAGCTGCCTTCTAGCCACTGGTAGCACCATAGAACATACAGTACATGCCAAACTGACCTTTTCAGTCATACAGTCAGCTGCCTATACTTCCTAAACACAGGTTTAGAGATCAAGACCAATAGTTATATCTGATGGGCATATATAGTTTTGTTATCATTGAAATTAATAGAAGAATTCTAAAATATTTTCTTTCTTGCCTGCTTGCCTATTTCCTTGATTTGAATAGCATCCTGTCTTAATGCAGCAGTACTTCCATTTGATTCATATCTCTCTTGTGAGATAGTTTCCCTTAAGCTGCCTTGTATGTTGAACAATTTCTAACACATAGGAATATGAATTTTGCACTTTAGTTTTGCCCTGAAACAAAGCAAAAGGGAATTGTTTTCCCAAATGAAGCATACAAAACATGCTGTTTCAATAATTTTTGTGAGATATTTCATACTTGTAAGATGTAAGATGCATCTTTCTTCCAGTATTGTGGTATGACTGACAACACAAAATGTGTCTTAAATACAAACACAACCATATTACCTTAATAAGAATCTAAATCCATAATTCATTTATATAGACCAGCATGGGCTTCAGATTAAGAGACACATGCTGTTTCTTGCAGTAGAAGAACTAAATGTTATCAAACAGCACACATAAATACTAGAAGGTACTGTCTCAAGCAGTGAGTGCTGCAACTGTGAAGAGCCCTGCCAAAGAAGATTGTGGATACTAAAAGTTTAAACAAATTTAAGGGGACACGGGAGAGATTCATGGAAGACACATCCACTCAGTGCTGCCATATAAATAAAAACTACATTTGGCTCAGGAGTGCTGGGGAAAGTAATGCATATGCTTGTCCTGTTTTTTACCTTGCCTCAGATGTTCTCTTGAGATGAATGTTAAAGTCAAGCTCCTGGTATGGTCTGACAAATTACAGTCTTATTTATAGTCTGACCTCTGGAAAGAACAGAAATTGCTCAGTATCTCAAACGTCTCCATGACATCAGTGGCTGGTACAAACTGCAGCAAAATCCTCTTGTTTTTGTGGTAGGGTGTTAAGAGCCAGATGAGAGTGCGGAGAAGTTAATTGACTTCATGTCCATCTAAGTCCATGTTCCAGGATACAGTAAGTTGTCTTATTTAACAATTAAAAACTTAATATAAAATTAAATTTCACCTCAATACATAAAAAATATGTTGCAAAGTGAACTTATAGGTACATATTACTCTGACTGAAGTTCTGCATATGTATTTTTGAAGCTTTTAGTGCTTATATACAAAATTTCTTTGGCTAAATTGATTTAAGATAGGTGATAAAATAAAAATTAAGGTTTTTAAAGAAATGTCTTTTCTCAAAATCTAAATTTATAATTATAGTTTAAATCTATATGACTAAGTGCAGCATGGGCTAACTAGCATGATACTTTGCAATGCAGAAATTACTGTGCTTGGCAGAAGTTTCAGCTTGGGTAACTGGAGAGTGTAACAATGAATCCTAGAACTTCATAATGGAAATTATTGCTTTATACCTTATTACCTAAGACTCCACACACATATTATACAATGGAGTGACTCGATATTTCTTGGAGAATAATTAGTTTTCATTGCCAGCTTGTAAACATCAAGAATAAGTTAGACAAAACAAAGTTAAATCTTCTGTGTTCAGTTGAAAGCCCAGGTTTTAAAAATATTAAATGCAGTATACTGCCAGGGAATATTAAATTTTCACAAGGCAAATTCTACTAGTGAAGCCTGATTTAGTGAAAGACGCCCTTGCCCGTGACAGGGGATTTGGACTAGATCATCTTTAAAGGTCCCTTCCAAATCAAACCATTCTGTGATTCTACTACAATTTGAGAGGTTTTTTAAGGTGCATCACTGTATTCATTAAGGTGGAATCCACTACATATAAATTAGCCATCTGCATGTTATAGATGTTTAGCCAGATAGTTAATCAAGCTTATTAATAGTAAGAGGAATAAGATAATTCTAAAAGGTAACTTATCTCACCTATCATGTTGTCTATTTTACAAGGAAGTGAATTGGAAAAGCCTTATCATCCATTGCAAATCAAGAAGCCTAGAGCTTACAATGAAAATTTCAAGACCAGTGACATAAATGAGTGAAACAGAGCAGAGAGGGAGACCACAAGATCACTGTTATCAGTTTGATAAGGAGTAGTCACATGATAGTGGCTGCTTTGTCCATTATTCTAAGTATTGTGACAGCAAACCAAAAGTGTAAATATGACTATGTCTGTTCACATATAAATAGTAAAAGGAGAAAAATGACAAAGGAAAGCACAACTATGTCAGTAGTTGGGGAGTCCGTAGTTAGGGCCAGCATATGGAATTTAGCTGCAGGAGAATGTCTCTCTTTAGGATAGAAAGAAGATTGAAATGGCAGAAATCTTTCATGAAAGGGAGGTCAAATAGATGAAAACAGGACAGAGGAAGGCTGTCTTGGAGTTCAAGGATCAGTGGGTTTAGCTCATGTAAAAAGTAAGGAGCAAAAACTAGACTTCAGAATGTAGAAGATGCTAGTGGTAAATGTAAAAGGTACAGCTATGGGAAAAATTGGAGAGTGGTTTGAAAAAGAGGCTTAGTGTTTAGTGCAATAATGGGTAAATGAAATATGATTAGTAGCTGGAGAAGAAGAAAGAGTTAGGATTAAAAGAACTGGGCCTGATATCAACTGGAAAATTGTCAACACAATTAAGAAATGAAGTTTACAATAGGTGTATATCAACATACATTAAACTACAAATGTATTTGTAGTCAGAAAAGAGAAGTATAGCTGCTTATAAAATACATATTATGTTGCCTAAATTGTACTGCAGTGTTTGCCTCATGGGATGAGGGGTTTTTCCTGGTCTATTAGTCTGAATTGTGGTGCAAACATTTTGATTTTATCTAGCATTCTCAGTCAATAATTACATTTGGTAGGAAACTTCTGAACAGTGATATGGTCTCCTGGCTAGCTTCTCCAGTTAATATATGGAGCATGATGTCATATCTTAGGGAATATCCCCTTGGCCAGTCTGCGTCAGCTGTCCTGGCTGTGCTATCCCAGCTTCTTGTGCACCTGGCAGAGTGTGAGAAGCTGAAAAGTTCTTGACTTAGTGTAGAAACTGCAACTACCTAGCCACAACTGAAAACATCAGTGTGCTATCAGCATTATTCTCATACTAAATCCAAAACATAGCGCTATACCAGCTACTAGAAACAAAATTAACTCTATCTCAGCAGAAAGCAGGACAGACATCAAAATATTTGCAAAAATGCATTACTGGGTTTTGTAGTTTAGACTGGAGATAGGTTGTGTGAACAGTGAAGCATCCTGTGAAGGTGCTAGGACCAGGGAAAGCTTTAGACAGTCCTACAGTGTACTCTGCTTTGAGCACAATGGGTGTTTCCTTTCATTCCAAAAGTGGTGGTTTTTTTTTTTTTTTTCATTGACAGGTAAGCTATAATTGGAGGTCAGTCAATAAAATATATACTAAGGACAGATCAGACATATTATATTGTCTCACTGAAGAAATTGCATCTGTTTTGCAGTGAAAGGCTGTGTGTTCTGAATAGCAATGTCTGGCCATTAAGAGGATGCATATATGAACACCTAGTGACTATAGGGGTAGTATGATTCAGCTTAGTCTTAATTTTTGCACTTCTCCCCTTGAATTATTTTCTTTTAATTAGAAAATATAAGGGAGATAAGAGAAGTCTCAAAAAAAAGATGTGAGGTTGGAAAGAAGATGGTACACAGAAATACTAAGTGCATTGTGTCTCTGTGCAGGTTTCATGGTCTTTTGAGGTCACCATTGCACCTCTGATCAAGTCACAAAGGAGACTTTGGAGATGTCATGAGTATTTTCTTTTTTCCTTCATTTACTTTCACTCATCAAAACTGGTGGTTTTAAGTACAGCTGCAAAATGATAACTGTGAATTAATAAATCCTAATGAGGAGCTGCCTGTAAGTTCCATTACCTAATCCAGCTGTGGACAGTAGTGATTCCTACTGCAGAAAAGGAGGAATGGTTTTATGAGAATTCATTCATCTTTCTCTTGAACTTTGCATAATTTTCCAGAGAAAAGGCACTGAAGATATCTCTGCCTCCTTTTAGTCCTTTTCCATCAGGAGACTAATGCTAAGTTTGGATACAGATAATGATGATTTGCAAAGTGTCACTAGCATTCCAGGTAGGAAATATATACCAGTTAAGCTCAACAATAGACAGAGAAAAGAAACCAGTTTCTCCTAAGACTTAGGACAAAGAGTTCAGATAAAGTGTATTCCTTCAGTTTTAAGCTAAAGATATCAGTGCGGTTTTCTGATAAATTAAAAGAGGATTGAAGTGTGCAGGAAGTCAGTAAGAAAAGGAACAAGCACAGCAACACCATATGATGTAAAAGCCCACCTATGTCTTTTGCTCTAATGCAGGTTTTCTTCCTATAGCAGAAGCTACATGTATATTGACCACAATCTGCTCTGTACTGAGTGAATGAAAATATTTCTTTTATTCTGAGATGCCACTTTAGAATCTTGTAACTCTTTCCACTGTGCAAAGGGAACTGAAGGCTCTTGCACTCAAAACATTCACCAGTTAAAAACAAAACAAAACAAAACAAACCCCAAAACCAAAACCACAAGAGCAGAGGAGGAAAACATATAAAGCCACAAAAACCCCTCAAAGTGCATACCCATATATACCCATAATAGATGGGTACATGCATCTATTGTGAATCAAGATGAAGCTGGTGTAGAATCAGACATACGAACAAGCTGTAAAGAAAAAAAGCCCCTTCATAAATAGCCACAACTTAGGAGTAGCCTATTCGAATGGCGTAACATTCAGTCATCTCCAACATTTTGATTTATGAACTTAATGAGAGAGTAAACAACATCTTAATGATAATCACAGATTTTGTTAGATTAGAGGGACTTACTAGTATCCATTGGAAACCTAGTGCTACAGAATGATTAGAAACATGCAGTGAAAGAGATTGAGCTCAGAAATAAAAGAAGTTTTTAAAGTCTCCTGGGTAAATTAATCTAAAAGTACTCATAGGAAGGGGAAGCAGTCATTCTGAAGACATGTAACAGTAATATTGGAAAACAGGCATGTGGTGGAACCAGATATGAGTCTGCAAAAGCTTACTGCAGAGAGAAAGGGTATCAAAGATTTGGGCCACTTAAGCAAAACTAGGTTAGCACATTATTTAGTAGAAAGGATAAACATTTTTTCTCTATTTGACACTAGCATTTAAGGAAGTTGACTTCAGGGACCCTGGTTCACTTTCTCAAAGATTGCTTTGTCAAGCTCAGTTGGGTTGTTTTCTTTCTGGAGTTTGTCCTGAATGAATTTTTATTTTAGCCAAAACCCTTTACAACAGATCTTATCACTTCCTGTCTGATTATTGTGAATACTCCTTCTTTGATACTCCCAAGTGTAAACTCTCCTTCAATATGTAAGAAAAATGAGACTTCATTTTCTGAACCTGTCTCTTTCCAGTCTCTTCTGTATTTTTACTGCCTTAGTCAGCAATCTCCTCATTGCCTCCAAAGCCTGTCCCAACTCTGCCTTATTAATCTGCTGGTGTGTCTTAACACCTGGTCCACAATATAAAAGCCAAGATCAGTATTACTGGACCTGGTCACCAGTTTTACAGTCATTCCTAAGCATTCCTAACTTACCACAGGGCTCTTCTACCCAACTATTTAATCTCCACTTCACTTATGGAACTGTGAAGGAGTTAATATGTTAAGAAGTGAAGCTGGGAGTTATTTGTCAGTTTATATTACATGACTTTAGCATATAAATTGTACAGTAAATGGTCTTTCAGACTGTAACTTCTTTCATATGTCACTTATCTTTTTAGTTTATAATATCTTTGAAGCAATAACTATGCCAATTGCCTTTTTATCTTGTGTTTCACTGTGCAGAATGTAAAAAAAACAAACAAACAAAAAAAAAACAAACAAAAAACTGTAACAATAATAAAGTATGAAAGGAAAATTGAAGGAATGTATTCTGTGGGATTGTATGTACAGTATAGAGATGAAAACTGGATGTATACACTTGGAGCGCTTAATACCAGTAACAGTAATGGATGACAGTAGTTATGGTCTGCAGTTGGGACAGAACCTTGGCTAGTTACTTTTAATATCTTCTCATATGATAAAATGTCAGACCTCAAGGCTACCTCTATAGTGTGTGTGAGTAATAACTAATGCAGAAACATGATGACAGCCCACAACTCCCGGGGGGGTTTAACTGCTGGGTAAGAGAAGAAATGTTTACATTAGTTTAGGGTGCATCACTCTTGAGTAATGGGATGAGATTAAGAAAGGCAAAACTCAAGCTGAATTTCACGTAAAAGCTTCCTGACAGTGAGATCTATTAGACCATGGCATAACTTCCTTCAGGATATTTAAAAAGAGACTAAACTGTATGTCTGTTGGGACAGTGGTAAGCATACAGTAGTAAACAATTTCACCTTGGAAAAATGGAGGAGTAGATAGTCTGACAAATTTTTGTGTTGTATGAATCTGTGAGTTTGAATAAAACTGGCAAAAGGAAATACATTTTCTTAAGTATCAAGCAGATCATCAGCAGGAAAAGCTAATTGTGGCATAGTTTTGGTAATTTTATAGCTCATTGCTCTGCATGAGGACTGTCAATTTATACTAAACATGAAAGTAAGTGGCTCAGTAGTAACCAGGCCAGTCCCCTGCAATCTGGAATGGCTTTATCTGTCACTCAAGCATAAAATGACCCCTAAACCCCAAGTATTTCTTCTTTCACACTCCTCTCTCCCTCTCCCCCCTCATCACCATTTCCAAAGTACAAAATCTGGAATGGAATTTAACATATATTTTGCTGATGGTAAGTGATGAAGTAGAGAAAACAGGAATAACTGAGAAGGCCTTCTACAACTATAAATAAGTGGACTTTCTTATAGGGTCACTTTTCTGCTGATAATTACTTTGAAGCATGCAGAAATATGACATATAAATGGCAGAATTGTTTATTGACTATGTTTGGGATGCAAGAAACTGTGCAAATTTAAATTGTTATCATCTGGCTGACCAGCTTGCATTTCATGACAACTCTTGGACTTATGGGAATTATTTGCTGTTCTCAGAGCTGCAGAATGAACAGAGTAAATGACCTCACATGTACAAATGAGTCAAGATGGTTGCAGTAATGGTAGGACTTGATGATATTAAAGGTGTTTTCCAACAAAACAATTCTATGATTCTAAGAATAAGTTCTGGCACTCACAGCACTTTAGAGCAGGCTAGTATTGTCTAGACTTCTTTATATAAGCTAGTCATTGTAAAGAATTTTCTAATATAATTAAAAAAAACCCCAAAAAAACCCCAAAAAAACACCTTAAAATTATGTTTAAAGCATTATAAATATCCTTGATTAGTCATTCATTTTACATTTTCTATTTTATCGATAGGAAAAATTGAAAAAGCATGCAGAAGGAGCTCATTCAAATCTGCAACTGCAAACAAAAATATAGTATGGTGTTGCTTGCTGTATCACATTTTATTGCTCGGCCTGTTAAGTTGTAAAATTGTAACATGCTGCTGAAGTAATTCAATCAAATAAAGTGAAAGTAATATTGATGAAAATCCCTTTCATTTTTATTGACCCATAAAAATTAGAGTGTATATGTATAAAATGATTCCCAGAAATTGTGGAGATGTTGGTGTCGTAATTTAAAATAGCAAAAAAGGACATATGAATCTTATATTAGCAGATGAACTTAAAGTCACTTAACCACATTTTTAGGTTGTAAAATCAGATTTTATTAATACTTCCTATATCCTCATTCATCTCTCCCTGTATTTGAAACAAATATTTATACTGCCTCTTAGGGTATCATACCCTATCACAGGTATGAAAGGGAGTCTTGGGGAAGAGTTAGGAATACTGAAACAGGTATTATGAAAATATATCCTTCTTCTCTCCCCCAAAATAGAAAAGTCACCTACATATCTCTTCTGTTCCCACAGTAGTTTTAGTCCTGTATCAGTACTTTTCTGTATTATAATAAAACAATTGTATACATGCTTAAGACATGTATAGATTTGATTTAGGGTATTGAGGCTTATTTTCTTA
The DNA here is from genome assembly GCA_013400195.1 of Aramus guarauna. Classification (NCBI taxonomy): domain Eukaryota; kingdom Metazoa; phylum Chordata; class Aves; order Gruiformes; family Aramidae; genus Aramus; species Aramus guarauna. The sequence continues at coordinate 93,635 of VXBL01001396.1, read as the reverse complement.
GTCTCCTTTTTGAAATATGTTTTATGTTTTTTCCATCTTGATTCTTCTGCAGTATGTGTTTTTAGGAAATTTACTTTTGTTCCTTGATTTGTTTCCATGGTCTTACTCTTTCATCGTCTGAAGCTGTTTCTGTGTTACTGTGAATTAAAAAGTTTTAATTGTGTTAATGTTCTCACAAATCTCCTCTCCTTGGTCAGTGCCTACCAACATTCCTCTGTCAGTTTTACCATTTTGCCAGTGATGTTAGTTGTTATCAACTATGTAGTTGTGCAATTTTGATTATGTTCTTCTCTTTATCGTTAATCACTTTTTTGTTTTGTGGGTTTTTTTTTCTTTTTATTTTGTTTTATTCCACTTGAAGTATAGAATATTAAGAAAAGTAAACCTCCAGCAACAAACCCCAAACCCCTAAATATCTGTGGAGCAGAAACTGGAAATCAGAGCTCTTGCATCCCTTTAAAATTTCAGATGCAGTAGGCAGTCCCTTGTTTCTGAGTCCATTCATTCTGTTTTTATGGTGAAGAATGACTGCAAATTAATTTCCCTTCCTTTATTTTATGTGTAAGACAGTGTTTCTTCTTAGGCTGTGAGTTAAACCTCTCAAGTTAGGTTTCCTACCATACCTACCCCTAGGTTTCCAACCTCATAGATGAGCTTTCTTACTTTATGCCATAGGTGTTAGTACCTGTGGAATTCAGTCTTTTAAGAGGCTGTGTTTGAAGACAAATATGATGTCACTCAGAAGAGAACTCAGAGTTTGGAACCTTGAGGGACCTGTTGCTGTAGTTCAAAGTATTGTAGTATAGAACAAAGTATTCCTTTAGGTCTCCTTGGCCTAGGTTTAAGTGCCAACATATCATCTTTCAAGAAATTCATCCCTATGCCTGGACATATGTATAGAAAGTAACTCCACTAAACCTTAAAAAGTGTATTGTACTTAGACATAAAAGTTGGAAAGAAACATCACACAAGGTGATAGAGTAGATATAGTCCCATGACTAGCGTATTCTCAGCAGAAATGTGGAGGATTTAAATGTTTCCAATGACTGGATAGGCCATCAAGGAATGCTAATCAGTCTACTGGAAGCATATCCTTACAGATACTAGCAAAACTTGGGCTGGCCACCTAAAGCAGGCAGTATAATTCTCATCCACAATTCTAAAGCCTAGACTAAAAGTGATTGTTTGAAAATGCTTTTATCAATGGTTAAATTGAAGAAAATATCAGTAGCCTGTTTTACCATTTCTTCAGGACTTGACGGTATAATCAATATTTTCAGATCAGTTAAAATGCTGAACAACACAAGCAGGGAGTCAACATTCTAGTAGTATTCTGGTAATGTTTTTACATTTGTTATTCTGTCCTTAAAAAAATTGTTTTGTGGTTCATATTTTAGTCAGGCAATAGTCCCTCAGTGTTAAATCCACAAGAGGGGAAGAACACTTTGGGATCAAGGCACTTATCAGTCATCTCAGGTAACATTTCTTCCAAATTGCTTAAGCTTAAATATAACACATTTTCAGAGAATTTAATGAAGCTTGATTTTGTACTTTTGCCCCTCAAATCAGAACATATGGTCATACAATTCCTAAACTTACGGTGTGAAGACCTGAAAGCTTAAGCCGACCTTACTACCATCATGAGTCTTATAAAATAAGAATAGCTGTGCATCATCATTTGTTCAAGACTTGAGGCTATAATCAAGATTTTCAGATCAATTAGAACACCAAACAATGCAAGCAGGGAGTCAACATTCAAGCAGCATTCCTACAATGTATTTGCATTTTTTATCCTCCCCTGTCTAAAATGACTCAGTGGTTCATGATTTAAAGCCAGACAGACAATTTGCAGTAGAGTTTGTGCCTGCATACATATATTTGCAAAACTCTATCCTCCTTAGATTTGCTTTTCATAGTCTATTCCTCAAATCTCCCAGGTTTACCTGCTCAATAAATCTCCAAAGAATTTGCCCTTTCTTCGCCTTTCTGTATATACTCTACCACATTTATTGATGACGGTATGCTGATATATAGCCTAGAGAGCTGGATTTATATGATTTGAGTATGGTCTGCATACTAATACATCTGTGGAGCATTTTATGACTTCTCTATGAAAGACACTATTTATTAAATAAATAAATGTACAGGAAGTTAGATGGAAAATGAAATGTTACATTTCAGTACTAAAATGAAAGCAAAAATCTGTTTCTTGTTTGTTTGACTCACATTACATGCAGTCACTGTTCTTCCCTCCTAATATCTGCTTTGACTTCAAGTTTCCTTGGGTTTTAAACATCTGGATTTTTTATTCTTCATTACGTTGTACCTTTCAAAAATTTCTATTTTCCTATCAGAATGCTATTGTTAATCATACTGGAGAAGACAATTCTGGCAAAGCCTGGTAATTTGATCATTCCCTCTGTTTTTTTGATACAGAAGTAGGAAATAATCTTAAGGATTATTCACAGTTTTTAAATGACACCATCAAGTGACAGATACATTCGCTCTGATATCATGGCAAAATTGGAGATTAGATTTAGACATTTCAAAAAGCATTAAGACTACAATCTCAAATGTAAACTGCAGCTCACGTTTGATTTACATCTGTTAGAAATGTTGAGTTTCTTTAGTCTTCTCATTTCCTGAAAATAACATCACTATATCTCTTCCCTGTTTTTTTGCTCATCGTTGTTTCTTCCAGACTTCAGACTCTGTTGTCTGTTAGAATACACAGGGTTTTTTTGTATAGCAAAATTATTACATTCGGATGTTGAAGTGCTATACAAAACTACAACATGAAAACAGCTTACTTTTGTAGTGCTCCATCACTGGTATGGTACATTTACAGTCAAGATCTCAACATTTTTAATCAAAAACAAACCAGAGAATCATCTTGCTTAGGAGACATAATTATTTTTATTCTCCTAATTTTACTTTGTGGGAAAAAAAAATACTTCTTATTAGGCAATGTCTCTCAGCATACATTCCACCATGCTGCATATTGAGAAAGAATGAAATAATAAGACAGGGTTCCTCATGATGTTCATGGCTTTGTAACTGACATGTATGCTGTGCTTCTGCTTTCTTCCCTGGATTGGAATCAGTTGGAAAAGAGATTAACAAAGGGGGAAAGGATAGAGAGAGGAAACAGGAATTATATCTGCCTAGTTCTCAGCTGTGCCAAGTCTGATAAGATTTGGTTTCCTGAATATCATGCCACTGAATGAAGACATAAATATGACATTTGATTTTGAGTCAGTATACTGCATTTATACCTACATACAGAAAATGGAATATTTTTGCCTTTAAAATTTCTTCCATTCCATAATTTGGACATCTCTCAAGACTTGAGGTCTTCCATATATGGCACAAATTGCTTTTCACTTTTCCTCCTTAAAACAAAAGCAAGGCTACTTGCTAAACACAAAGCAGAGGGAGGGAGCTGCAGCAGCCATTTGGAGATGTCATTCCAGACAGCAGCTGCATAGGGATGGGAAAATTCATAGAAGTTCAGATGTATACACATTATAAAACAGTCAAGATGTGATCATGTGAGATGAGGTCAGGGTTTGATAAGCCTTATCAAAAGATATGGGAGGAGGAATATTAATTTTGCAAAGCTGGATAAGATTGTTTTATGTAGAGAAATATTTATTTTAAATCGGGATTAGACAGAATCAGAAAACAGACAATCAGATAACTGCAGATTAAACTGTCTGAAACCTATGCTTAGGACAGTTTGCAACCATGTGAGTGGTTAGTGGACTCATTTTGTATTGTTTGGATTTTTTTTGCATGGTACATCTATTGTCTCTTGCATATACTTAATAGTAAGAATATGAATGTGTAAAGCTTGGTGCACAACAAACTTATTTTTTCAAAAGATGAAAATAAAATATGAAAGTTGCTGGATAGATAGAAGAAGGACTGAGTATATTGATTTGTCAGTGGAACAGAGGACAAGCAACAACTAGCAACAAGTATAAATCAAGACTTGGAGGAATTAACTTTTGGATCTCTTTCAAGTCCACTCAATCTGATATTTTTAATGCAGCTGACATGAAAGCTGTATGCTAAATTTTGCTTGTGAAATGGACACTTCTCCATTAAAAATGAGAGGGACATGAGCTAAATTCACAGAGTATCACACAACTTCAGCTGAAAACTGCTTTCATTTGGTGCTTTAAGTTTAAAAGCCCTTGTAAACTGAAGACCTCCAATGTTGCTATCTACCAATTCCCTGTTTCTTAAAGTTTCATAAAAATATATGTTTTTCACAAAAACATAGAATGTTTTGATTGGAAGGGACCTTTAAAGATCATCTAGTCCAACCCCTCGGCCATGGGCTTGGACATCTTTCACTAGATGACATTGCTCAAATCCTCACCTAACTTTAAACACTGCCAAATATAGGACATCTGCAACTTCTCTGGGCAACCTGTTCCAGTGTCTAACCACCTTCATGATAAAAAATTTCTTCTTTATAGCCAATCTAAATTGACTCTCTTTTAGTTTAAAACCACTGTCCCTTGTCCTGTCACTACAGGCCTTAGTAAAATGTCTCTCTCCATTTTTCTTATAAGCCCCCTTTATATACTGAAATGACACAATAAGATGTCCCAAGAGCCTTTATGACAGTGGAGTAGAGGGGGACCTGGTGGCCATGCTTCTTTTTATGCAGACCAGGATATGACTGGCTTTCTGGGCTGCAAGCACACATTGCTGGATCATGTCCAATTTTACAGAGTAGTATCCCTAAGTTCTTCTCTGCAGGGTTTCTGTCAATCAGGTCATCCTCCAGTCTGTACTGATACTAAGGATTGCCCTGAAGCAGGTGTAGGACCTTGTATTTGGCCTTGTTGAACTTCATGAGATTCACATGGGCCCACTCCTCAAGCCTTTCAAGGTCACTCTTGATGGCATCCTTTCCCTCCAGCATGTTGACCACACCACACAGCGTGATATCATTGGCAAACTTGCTGAGGGTGCACTCAATCCCACTGTCTATGTCATTGATGAAGGTTTTAAGTATTGTTCCCAGTACAGACCCTTGAGGGATACCACTTGGTACTAGTTTCCACTTGAACTTTGAGCAATTGACTGTGACTCTTTGGACACAGCCATCCAAACAATTCCTTATCCATCAAGTGGCCCATACATTAAATCCATGTCTCCAATTTAGAGGTAAGAATGTTGTGGGGGACCATATTAAAGGTCTTACAGAAGTCAAGGTAGCTTTTCCTTTGTCCACTGATGCAGTCACTCCACCACAGAAGGCCCCTATATTAGTCTGGCACATTTTGCCCGTGCTGAAGCCATGTTGCCTGCCTCTAATCACTTTCCTGTTTTCCATATGCTTCAATATAACTTCCAGGAGGATCTGTTCCATGATCCTACTGGGCATTGAGGGGAGGCTGACCGGTCAGTAATTCCCAGGGTCCTCCTTACTATCCCTTCAAAAAATAGGTGTGATATTCCCTTTTCTCCAGTCACTACAGACTTTGCCTGANATTGATGAAGGTTTTAAGTATTGTTCCCAGTACAGACCCTTGAGGGATACCACTTGGTACTAGTTTCCACTTGAACTTTGAGCAATTGACTGTGACTCTTTGGACACAGCCATCCAAACAATTCCTTATCCATCAAGTGGCCCATACATTAAATCCATGTCTCCAATTTAGAGGTAAGAATGTTGTGGGGGACCATATTAAAGGTCTTACAGAAGTCAAGGTAGCTTTTCCTTTGTCCACTGATGCAGTCACTCCACCACAGAAGGCCCCTATATTAGTCTGGCACATTTTGCCCGTGCTGAAGCCATGTTGCCTGCCTCTAATCACTTTCCTGTTTTCCATATGCTTCAATATAACTTCCAGGAGGATCTGTTCCATGATCCTACTGGGCATTGAGGGGAGGCTGACCGGTCAGTAATTCCCAGGGTCCTCCTTACTATCCCTTCAAAAAATAGGTGTGATATTCCCTTTTCTCCAGTCACTACAGACTTTGCCTGACTCCATGATTTTTCAAATATGGTGAAGAGTGGCTTGGCAAATACATCTGTCAGATCCTGTTGGAGCTGTTGGAGTGTGTCCAGAGGAGGGCCAGGAAGATGATCAGAGGGATGGAGCACCTCTCCTATGAAGACAGGCTGAAATAGTTGGGCCTGTTCAACCTGGAGAAGAGAAGGCTCCAGGGAGACCATGTATCAGCCCTCCAGTACTTAAAGTGGGCCTACAAGAAAGCTGGAGAGGGACTGTTTACAAGGGATAGGAAAAGGAGTAATGGCCTTAAGCTGAAGGACAGTAGATTTAGATTAGCTATAAGGAAGAAATTCTTCACTATGAGCGTGGTGAGGCACTGGAACAGGTTGCCCAGAGAAGCTGTGGATGACCCCTCCCTGGAAGTGTTAAACAACCAGGTTTCATGGGGCTTTGGGCAACCTAGTTTGGTTGGAGGATGTCCCTGACCATGGCAGGGAGGTTGGACTAGATGATCTTTAAGGTCCCTTCCAACCCAAACCATTCTATGATTCTATGGTACTATGATTCCCTCAGGACTCTGAGATGCATTTCTTTGGGTCCCGTGGACTTGTGTGCGTTCAGGTGACTCAGTTGGTCTCAGACTAGATTTTCTCTTACATTGAGAAGGACTTCATTCCCCCAGTCACCACCTTGAGGTTCAGGGAGTTGAATGATGTTGGAAGAGTGATTGCCAGTGAAAAGTGAGACAAAAAATTGTTGTGTACCTCAGCCTTCTCCATGTCGGTTGACACTTCTCATGTTTTATTTATTGGGGAGTACCTTTTCTTTAATCTTCCTTTTCTTACCTGCATACTTGCAGAAGCCCTTATTATTCTTCTTCACATTCCTTTCCAAATTCAGTACCACTTGTGCCTTAGCTTTCCTGATCTCAGTCCTACACATTCATGCAATGTCCCTATATTCATCCCAGGATACATGTCCCTGGTTCCACTTCCCATGCATTACCTTCTTACACTTTAGTTTGACCTTACTCAGTCATACTGGTCTTCTGCCACTATTGCCTAATTTCTTACACCTGGGAATTGAGAGTTCTTGTGCTTTTAATAGAGGTTATTTTGTAACACAGTTAAACAGCACAGATTGCAGCACACTTACTCTTTTCTATGTATGATGGTCAGCCTATATGTCTCAAGTAGTTTTCTCAAATCATTTGGTTAATCTTTGATATTGATTGCTTATCCAAGACTACTTCTCCACATGTCATTGCTGTGACATATTTGTAGATACCATAACATTTATTTTCACCTTTGCTGTAAATAGAGAAAGGTAAGAGTAGGCTTGTATGCTGAAAATACAGATGAATACCTTTTGTTTTTGTTTTAATTATTAGGAACTTTAAATTTACTGAGGTATTAAAATACCAACGCTTTTGGTATGTTCTGAGAAAGGAAAGAATATCTATTGCAAGAATATAAGTACTTCTTCTAATGGCCGGCCTAAAAAGATGCTACTGGAACTTGTGAAGATAAGTACCAACTTCTTTGTTGTGTAAACAGGACAAAAGTAAGTTATTATGAAATTTGAACACACTAAATTTGAAGATGGTGTTTCCCAGAGACCAAGACCAAGTCTAAGTGTTTATGAAACAGAGATGTCCTGTTTTCTTTTCTGACAAATGTTGCACAGTGAAAGCTTATATTAGTGACACATATTTCATTTATTGTCACTGCCATTACTGATTTCTGCTTTACTTGAGCTGGCATAAGACTGGAAAAGAAGGATAAGCAATGAAAAAAATACCATATAGTGATTGAGCTACTTGGAAAATTTAGTACAGCAAATTTTGTTCACATGTATGTGTGAATTTCAACTGACTTCAATGAAGTTTCCTTGTAATAGCTATGAATAGAGTAAGCACCTGTCTAGTAACTTAACAGAGTTATTTAATAATGTAGTACATTTCTTGTTTTTCACAAACCCTTCCAAGATTGAAAGACACAGTTGAAAGCTTTTAAAAGAACAGAAAAAAATTTTAGACTGAAAAATTTCAGCACTTGTATAGACTAACCTTAATGGATCCACATTTTCCTAGAGCAGAAGGGGAAACCTCAGTTTCTGGCAAGTTTAGAATAGATACACAATATTTTATTAACCAAGTCTCAATTATTTTTTTTTTTTAAATAAATAGATGAATGTAATAGTTTATTCATCATCATAAATGTGTACAAACTACTTACTTCAAGATAATTATTCATTAAAGACATACAATTACATGAATAGTTTTGCCTCTAAGGCCTTAAACATTTCTTCACTTGTGTGCTGTCCATGCAGAAATGACCAGCGCAGGGAAGAGGAAAGATAAGTAAAAAGGCAGTATATAAAAAAGTATCATATATTAATTTCTATAGGAAAAAAAATGAATGGACATGAAAGAGTTTCCTTCTTTTTTATTATCATAATAAGAATGACCATGCCGACAAATTACAAACCCAACAGCAACTCCACTGAAGAATAGCTCACAAAGCCTTGCTATTTTTATAGTGAGTTGCAAGCAATATATAAACAATTTGCTTCTCTTTAGTTGCTTCTTCTTCTCTATTTTTTTTAAAAACACTTTTAAAAACACTGTAAAAGTACTTTCTTATTTTATGTGCACATGAATATCATATGTATAAAACATGGCAACTTTGGCACTTAGGCTTTATGGATAGTCACATAGGAGTGCCACAAGAATGCTTCTAAATAATAAAGTGAATAAGCAAGCATAAATCCTTCTTTCCTTCATCCTTCTTTTACACATTTTAAACCTAATTCACATATTAGCACTTTGCCACAATTATGAATAGACAGATGAATTCTTTATCACATCCTAACACAGCAGTGACAGAATGAATGCCTTAAAATAATAGAGCTGCTCAGAAATGTCAGAGTATTAGAAAACATTTAGCAACAAATGGTTATTAAACTGTCAACATCACAAAAAAACCCTCAGAGGTGACTGTATTTCACTTCACTTTCTAATGAGTAGCACCATAACTGTCTTTTTAATTAAAAAGTAAACCCACCCAGTGCAAATAATAGGAAATATTTACTGTACCAGTTGATCCTCAGACAAGTTAATAATTTCAAATTCATTTACCTACAAAGAGAATGGGAACATTAGTTCTCAGGTAATTAAGAAGTTGAAGACCCTGTGCTCATCAAACAACATGAATACATTTCAAGGTCAAGGAAAGAGTAAGACCATTAATAACAAATGCATGCTTTTAGATTATGTCCACTTTCATGTTGCTACATGAGTGGATTTGGAAGTGTAAGCTCACTGGGAAGTAGGACATTACTGTGGTACTTGTAAACTAGTAGAAAATAAAAAATGAGAAAAAGCTAATTTTAAATTTTTATTTCAAAAGATTTTTCAAAGCCATAATACATTACATAATAGTGAAGATTATCTCAGGTCTGATCCTCTGTCTGTTAGGAAAAATGTTGCAAATAAATAATATTGCAAAATGGGAAGATCCAGAGAATTAGCTCTGCTGATCCAAATTTTTTTTGGAACTTACTGTTAGTATAAACTCTCTAGCAGAGAGTTCTTCTAACATGAAGAAGACCTTATCTTGATTCTTCTTTTAAGCCAATCAAAATTAATAAAACCAAGCTCTAGTTATTAAAACAAGAAATACATCTAGCTAACAGTGATTTTCCTTCATGAAGTCATATGGATTTAATGGAACTCTCAGTGCAAAAATATAGACAGACAGACAGATGGATGTTTTTCAGAAGCTTCAGCTCAGAAATATTTTCCATTGTGTTAAGATTAAATTTTATTTCAAAATTTTAGTTTTTACTACATTGCTTCAATTATTTCAGTACTGATTTGGAGCTTGATAGCAACAGCACATAATATTATAAGAGTTTCAATGGTTTAAAAGTTTGAGGAAGAAATTAAGCTCTTATTAAACTAATTGGAAAACCTGCTTTCAATATTTTACCAAAGTGACTGCAGGCCAGTAAAAAGATATCAAAACCAGATGCTACTATTATAGCTCTACTTACCCATATCAATACACATACTGACCTCATATTCACTGGTACTCACTTATAAAATAATGTGTAAATTATTAAACACATGTCCAAAAATACCCATAAAATTAAGGGTCAAATTAACTGGAGACAATTATAAAATATGTAGTGAAATTAATCCCAGCATTAATAGAACTGCACAGCTATTTACACAGAGGCATTTGCACTTAACTGGCACACCTGTAGATACCTAATAGGTCACAGTGCAAACGTCTAAACCTGATATCACTCAATAGTATTTATGGCTATTCCAACAGGTCTGAACCTCAGAACTGCAAGCACATGAGAGAGTGGAATCTGTGTTGTAGTAAACAAAGGTACTTGTAACAGACTAAAAAAGCATGAATCAGAAAGACAGAGAAAACAGCTAGATAATTTTTTATTTTCTTTTGATGTATGTGAAATATCTTTTCCCATTCTACTTTGAGCCTTTTTAGATGTTTTAAAATGAAATTTCTTTGGAAATTATCTGAACACCATAGAATCATCAAATCATAGGATGGTTTGGGTTGGAAGGGACCTTAAAGATCATCCAGTTCCATCTCCCTGGCATGGGCAGAAACATCTTCCACTAGACCAGGTTGCTCATAACCCCAACCAACCTGACCTTGAACACATTGAAGAGATGCTGCAGCCCTCTGATCATCTTTGTGATCCTAGAGCTGAATGCAGTACTCCAGATGGGGTCTTATGAAAGTGGAGTAGACAGGGAGAATCACATCCCTCAACTTGCTGATCACACTTCTTTTGATGCAGCCCAGGATGTGGTTGGCTCATGCTGAGCTTCTCATCAACCCACACCCCCAAGTCCTTCTCCTCAGGGCTGCTCTTAATCCATTCTCCACGAAGCCTGTAGTTGTGCTTGGGATTGCCTTGACCCATGTGCAGGACCTTGCATTTGGCCTTGTTGAACTTCATAAGGTTTGTATGGGCCCACCTCTCAAGCCTGTCAAGGTCCCTCTGGATGGCATCCCTTCCCTCCAGCATGTCGACCACACCACACGGCTTGGCGTTATCAGCAAACTTGCTGAGGGTGTACTCAATCCCACTGTCCATGTCTCCAACAAAGATCTTAAACAGCGCCAGCCCCAATACTGACCCTTGAAGAGTGCCGCTCATCACTGGTTTCTACTTGGACATTGACCTGTTGACAGCAACTCTTTGAGAGCGACCATCCAGCCAATTCCTTATCCAGTGAGTGGCCTACCTGTCAAACCCATTTCTCTCCAATTTAGAGACAAGGATGTTGTGTGGGACAGTGAGATTTATCTTTCACCAGTTTTCAGTGCCTGTCTAGTCAAGGTTGCTTTGCATATTAGTTGAAGAAGTTGTACTGTCACTTGTATGCTACCTGTTTTTTAAGGCTAAAGCAGCATTCTTTGGGAATATTGTCTTTTTTTTTTNAAAAGAGCATTTTTTTGGAATTTTTTTTTTTTTTTTTTTTTTTTTTTCTTCTGTAAAGGGCTCAGCATGTCAGAACCCACTAGATATAAAACAAATTAATGACAGCTACCTGATAAATGTTTATAAATAAAACTGTGTTTTAGAAAACTACAGTTTAGTCTTTTTCTAATGCTCTCTTCAAAGCTTATTTCCTTCTCTTGCTCTTCCTTCCTCTATAATTATGTTATACTTCCTATGATGTTGACATCTAGCTTAATTCAAAGGTTATATTTAGGTTTAAAACTATTTTAAAATTTATTTATATAGCCAAAGAACTGGAAGACCAAAGTGTCAACTTTATAGGGCATTTTAAGGAAAAATAACCTGTAACTGAGTACAAATACTTATGAAGTAAACAAACATGAGGGAAGTTATCTTTGCCTATTGATTTATCTTCATAAATAATACCACAAAGACACCTAAATCTCTACATTAAACAACATCAGGAAGAAACGATTGTCAAAAATAGTAACAGAAAGAAGAATATGACTAAGGTTTCAAGTCTCTGGTTGATATGTAGTTTGCATTGGAAACTGTGGATCATACTAAATGACAATCTTCATTGATATTGTTTCCCTACAATGTCGTAAATCATTAGATAACATTGCTATTATTCTGATTCAGAGCTTCTAAAAATGTTTCTCTTCCCCTAAATTGTAGCAGCAATTTCTAAATTCTGATTATTTTACACAATATCTGAGTTACATGATGGAGTCTTAATCATAGTAAATTTTACTTTCTATTGAATCTCATTGCAATATAGGAGTCCAGACCTGATTTTCCCCCTTTAAATTACAAGGTATTTTGAAGAAAACTTTAATTTGTGAAGATTTGACACTTTTCATTTAGTACTCATGATTTTTCAACGTTAAATATAGTTGATGTTAATATTTCCAAAGTTTCTGCCTGATAGTTCCACTTAAGTGAAAAACAATCATGATTTATTCCTTATAATGCACACAGAAGCAAAGATCTGCAAGGTCTCCTAAATGACCACAGTCAGATATCAGTGGAAAAAAACAGGAGCTAGTTCTCTCCCCACCCTTTCCTCCTCTCCCAATCTCTAGCTACTTTCATCTCAGAGGGTACACAAGCCTAACATGACTTCTCTGTCCTTAGTAAGTCCCACTGGATTTTTGTTCCTTGAACTTGCCTAGGCTTTTATGGAAACTGTTCACAGCCACCTTTGGAAAGAATTGCTTCCTGCCATGCAAAGGTGCTTTCTTTTGTGTTCAGTCTGTTTTCATACTTGGTTCCACTAGCTTCATGTCATATAGGTGCGACGAGCGAGGGAAGACAAGCAATCGACTCGATGTGANTAAGTTCCCCAGCGAGCCGTGTCCGAAATCTTGCAGCCATTCCCCAACATATAGGTACTGTAAAAGCCAAGACAAGTTGTAATATTTTGTGACAATGCCCTGCCAACCACTGGAATTTTATTGTTGCTAAGGAATGATTAATTTAAATGACTAATGGATGGAGAAGCAGACTCACCACAGCCTGCTGAGGAGCACTGCACTAGGAACAGATCATAGCACTAATAAAGACAGACTTAATCACCAGGCATATTTGTTCACTCCCTAGATCCTTAGTGAACTAAAACCTCTTTGGGAGTACTAATTTAAGTTATAATTAAGCTTTGATTGAATACAGCCAAAGCCCTTTAGGAGTTTTTCCATTTACTTTAATTGATCCTCAGCATAATTCTCTATGTCTGTACGATAATGCCTGAATTTCAATTTTTCTGGTGACTCATCCACCTTTAGTTAAACTTTGACTCAGCAAGGCAGTTTCCAGACTGTAAGAAAAGAATAGAGCCATGATACTATAGTACCAATATTCAGTTTATAAATAAGACAGGACTGTAGAGACTAGAGCAGTGGCAAAAGTTGGAGTATATAAAGCATAAGGTATGTGTATCTAGAGTACCTGTGACTGGGATCTACCGGCCAGACTTTATCTTAGTAAGGACATTTAAAGCTTTAATATCGAACTACAGTAAAACTTATTGATAAATATTTTGCGCATAACCATAAATTTGTAAAGACACCTGGGGTTTTTAACAGTGTACTGTTTGTGTAAGAAAGGGATATCTGAAAAATATCTATCTTTGAATTGACTCCAGTATAGCTCCAATCTGTCACTGTTCTTAAGGAAAAAGCAGACCAAATAGAATATCTACCCATAGGCAAAAAATAGTATATTTTTTGTGTGCAGATCTTCCTGTAGTTGTATAATTTCTTTTACTGCACAGATATGAGAGCTTGATCATACTGATTTTGTTTGATTTTGGTGATGCAACCCTGCAGTAGGGATAAAAGATTTAGTTCTTAACATTATTCTTCTTTATCTTTTCCTGAATTGCTGACATAACTTTCAACAGCCATGTGAGATATACTAATCGAGAAATGAGGTTAGCTGTGGTGTCAGTATCACAGCCTGAAGAATAACAGTGGAATTCAATATATCAAATGTTTAATTACTTGTTTAAAATATACCTCTTTGTATTACTATGTTTTGCATGCTTTTGTCTGATTTCCTCCTGCCACTGGGTGATATATTGCCCCTCAAAAGACTCTTGAGCTCATGTAAAACAAGTCCTTCAATACAGTGTGATATGAAAGGCGTATTGATCCTCACATGCAAAGAGGAAAATCTAATTAAAACCTGATAAAGTGTTCATCACTGACTGTCTGCACACAGTGCCTGTCTTCTCTGTTCCAGTGGAGCTAAGCTTTGGTGGCTTTAAAGGTCAGAGTATAGTAGGATCACGGAGATTGAAATGCGTGTGGATCTCTGAAAGACTTACCAAATATCATTAACCAATAAATGCACTTACCTGGCTCAGAAATTGAATGAGTGGAGAAATTTGCTCCTGGCATGTCAGTTCTATGCCCAGATCCAAGAGGGATTGTTTTTAAATACTTCTGCTACATGTTCATGCTAAGATCTCACACCTCTGTTTTACGTTTATATTCATGCTAAGATCTCACATCTCTCTTCTAGTAAGAGAAAAAATATTTCTGTATTTTGCCAAAAATCTTACAGAACAGTATCCCCAAACAGTCTAGTATAGCAAAGTCTATCCTTTTAGCATTCCAGAATGATTTGCAATTAGAAGACAGACTTCAGCTCAAGCATGCAAGGTTCATGCCTCAGCATTTATCAGCCTCAGAAAACGAACATCACTTAAAAAAACTCAACAAAAATGGTTCAGATAGGATGCCACAGAAGAGACACACAATAAGAGAAACATTATTGGGAGGAAGGTATTTTTTGTTACCACATGATTCAGTTCTAAGAGTCATGACAGTCTGCAACATAGAGTTCAGTAAAGAAGAGACCCAGTAAAGGAATAAAGAAAATTTAGAGGACAAAGTCGAGAAGTAAGTTATGAGAAAATAAGCATAGAGAACAGGAAGGGGAAAGAGTTAACTTTCAAGGCTGCCTAAACACAAAAACCTCTTTAGGATCTTTAGAAGAGGAAAACACATTTTTGAATGCTATTTTTCTTTTTCTGCCACAGATAGGGAGGGCTGCAAGTCATGTATGAAACGATCAAGTATATTTCATTTTTAAGGCTCTGCTGCAGAGCTGTTGCTACAATATTTTATAGTGCTTCCTTTTTTTTTTTTTTTTTCTTTTCTTAGAAGACTAGACAGTCCAATTTAGATAATAATAATGTTCCCTTTGAAATGGTAACAATCATATATAACCTGGCCTGAGGTATAGCAATATTTATTGTTCGCCTGTTTTCCTTTACAAGTTGTTTTAAAATTCATTTTTTGTATCATGCTAATGAATAAGGGTGCAGTGGTTAATAGCAGAGCTGGAAATGTAACATAATGTATAGTATTATATACACACTGGATTTTTCTTCAAACTCTTTCTCACTTATTTTATGGAACAGTTGTCCGGGGGGAGAAACGTTATCAGTTGTACCCAGGACAGTTATAGCATAATTATCAGTCACTACTTATTCTGCCCACATGGAAATCAATGTGCTTTCTAAATGTTCTGTTTCTAATCACATTGGTTTGGACTAAAAAACATAGGATATTCTTCTTTCTCTAATTTCTCCTAGTTCTCAGCTTTTGTCTTCTCTTACCACAAAATGTTGCTGTTGTTTCATCCTCATAACTGTCCATTTATCTGTTTTCTCATTTACACTTATTATCTTTTGAAGTCTTACTGACCAAAATGAACTTGAATATACTCTTCTTAATTCACTTTATGGCCAGGAACCTTTTAAAATTTCTAAAGAAAAAAGAAGCCAAAGAACTTCACGAGATTTAAGTATTTTCCCAAATTATGATTATACTGCTTATTTTTTTGGCCTTAAAAACATGTGTTCTTTTCTTTAATACCTTTATAATTGGCCTGGAATATATATCAGCCTTTAGAAAAAGCTATGAAAGATTCACTTGGATTAATTATTTTCATAACTGCTATAAAAAAATAATGGATTCTCAGAACTCAGACATATTTTGCTGGCTTCAGGTGATGTACATGCATATGTTCATACTCCTCAAATATGAAATCTTGTGAAAACAGCCAGAATTTGTCCCTGTGAAACAGCATTAAACTCCTCAGAAACAATGCTTTCTTTCAATACTGGAAAAAAACAGTTTCTAAAGTTCAGACATTATAACTCACTCATCACCATAATACCCAACTACTTGTTCTGCAATTTAATGTTAAATAATCTGAAGTTTTACCACATGATTAGCCTATTGTAGCAAATGTGCAAAATTTAGAATTTTTTTTTTTTTTTTCAGTCAGGTCTCATATACATTCTGTTGAGACTAAACACTTGACTAGAATGTCAGTATTATGAAAAAGAGGAAAAAAGCCAGAATGTACATGAAAATTGAAAAGCTGACAGGTAACCCTGCTTATTGGCATCCTGCATGATGTTTGGTATTTTGGCATAGTGCTAGTACACATGTGAAGAGCATTTCAACAGCTGTTGAGAGTTAGTTATCCTGACCCCAGTGCTGCTCCCGGTCAGTTGTTGGCAGTTTCAGTATGTGCAGCTATTTTTGTCCTCCAAGCACAATGATAAAACATGCTGTTTTTTCTGGCACAAGCCTCCAATAGCTAATAGAGCTATGCTCTAGCAGCATAAACCATAACAAGTTATGGCTGATTAAATATGTAAGGAAAACAAATCTATACACAAAACAGCTAGAAACCAAACCGAACTTTTTGACACAGGAGGATTCAGCATCTGGCACCACAGGGACAAGCATCTATGTTACTGCAAACAGTTGTGAAGAAAATGTGCATATCTCAGTTTTTGCCACAGCTGCTTATGCTTGTAGCACTAATATAAAATTGTTAATAGATTCTCTGCCTTCAGGGAGCTAGTGTGATGGTGCTCCACTACCTTGCTCTGTCTCCCTGCTTTGAAATATCTCTGTTGAGATGGATCAAAGGTACAGATCACTCCAGCCTGATACCATCCTCAGGTAGTCCCTGGCTAGAGTACAGTCTAAAAGGTATATAGAAATTTTAAGTAGAGGGTTGACTCGTCTCTGATTTCACACTATGCCTATGTAGTCCATCTCCATATATCACTTCATCATAAGGAAGATTAAAACCGTTCAGCACTGAAAACCACAACTATGAAAAATGTGAAAACATTTACTGATTACATTTAACATTACTGTTTACCTGATACGAGGTGGAAATAAGCTATACAACAGTATTAATCAGCATATTTTTTTTTTCTTCTGGGTACATCCCTATGGACTGTTACTACCTTCAACAGCTGATATTACTTTTCTGAAATAGCAGGATTTTATACCTGTATATATTGTGTTGTACATATGTGAATGCTAATTTTGAGTATGAATAATTTCTTCATTGATCTAACCAAGTTCCCGAGTATATAATTGTCCTGGTTTCATCTGAGAGGGTTAATTTTCTTCATAGTAGCTGGCATGGGGCTGTTTTCGATTTGTGCTGGAGGCAGTGTTGATAATATAGAGATGTTTTTGTTGTATGGACCTGTTGTTGAAGAGTGCTTACACAGAGCCAAGGCCTTTTCTGCTTCTTGCACTGCCCTGCCAGTGGGATGGCAGGAGGTGCACAAGAAGTTGGGAGGAGACACAGACAGGACAGCTGACCCAAACTGACCAAAGG
>VXBL01001396.1:63981-75745 GCA_013400195.1 Aramus guarauna | reverse complement strand
GCTGGGGTAAAACCATGACAGTAATATTTACCTTGTTCTGGAGAACATCTTGTATTTCTCACTGTATTTTATCTTTCCTAGTTCTTTAGCAAGTAGATTGATGGACCACCAGAGTTTTGGGCCTGTGTTTCCTGTCAGACTGAAGAGCTGGATTCAGAAAAGCATTCTGCTTATGTCTACAGTGAGAAGATTTAACATTCAATATGTCTTGCTGGTAAACCACTGAATTGCTTTTCTCCACACTTGCAGTGCTGTGTAGAGAGCTGTAAGGCTCAATTTCAGGCTCCCATTCCTTGTCTAAGCTTCCTGAGGTACTAGAAGCACACTACATTGCTCACTGTGTTCTAATCTCCCTACACACACCAAATGATGCCGATGACATAACATGGACATTTAAAGTTTGGAGACTGAAAGTACTCATTAATAGTCCAATTGTTTCATCATCTTTATGTTGCTAGTTTAAGAATTGCAAGCTAAGTATTAGAAGACTATGGAAAAAAGAGGTAAAATATGTATGGTTTCAACAAAATTGGGTGCAGTTAGTCATCAATGTGCATCTAGTATAAAAAAATCCAGGTAGAGAATGAACAAGCCTGATGATACAGTTTGAGTGGAACAGACATGAAGAAAATGGACAAGGAAACAGGAAAAGAAACTGAAGAATGAGTGATATTAAAGCATGAGGAGAAACACTTAGGACTGGGACAAAGTAAGCCACTGAAGAAAAAAAGTTTGGTTAGATTGGCAAGAAGGGAATGAGAGTACTTAGACAACCAGAGAATACTGGATTGGAATAGGAACACAACAGCAAGTGACTTCTAAATAAAGCATTTTTTACAATAGATATGAAAAGATGTTAGCAAATTCTAAATATATTATGTGAGAGAATTTGCACATTACAGATATTTGATCTTTCAGATAGGTTGAGATTGCTCAAGTATTTCAATTTTCAGAACAGACAGAAAGCTTTGTCAATGCTGGAAAGAAGTTAAAAAAAAAGTAAGGAGAGTGTATCAGTTATCTTGGTATGGTTTGACTTTATTTATAAATACCCAAGAGGATGTCTACCACAAGAGAAAGAATTAGCAATGGGCCATGGTTGAATATTAACAAGACATTGAGTAGAAATCAACACGCAGCTTGTCTATACTATGATCAGCTCCTGGATGTGTAACTTGATTAACATATATGACTTAAAATTACCTAAGCCTAATGGAATTTATGTTGTGAAAATGCAATCTCAGTAACTTGCTCATTTTATAAGAAAGTGTTAGATAAAGATTTACTAGAGATTTTTAAACTATGTCTCCTGTTTTCTTTCTGTTATATTGATGGATTTGGTTTTGATTGGCAAAAAATGTAATTTCTTTTTACAGAATTCAGGAAGATACCCTTATTGCAGGTCTGCTTGCCTGGTAAGAAACATGTGGTTTGTGCAAAGGAAAAGAAAATTATGTTAAAGTCTAAGAGGGCAAAAATAACAGTAGGTGGTTCAGCCTCCTGCCTAGAGTAAAACAAATTCGTATTCTGTCCAAACAACAATCCATCTAGCTATCAGATACTGCAAGGTTAAAGGATCTTGACATAAATGATCTAATAACATTTGCCACACAGGTAATGTAAGTGGTGAGCTATAGTGGGAAAGCCAAAAGAGTGCAACAAAACCCTTTTAATACTTTTCTATGAGTTTATTTAGAAGATATAATAATAATAATATTTTTTAAGTTATTTGGTTTACCATGAGCTTGGACAAGTTGCAGGAAAAGAGCTCTCTTTCAGCCTAAATACAAGCAATTGTCTTAAAGTGACACCTGTTCACTGCATTGATTTGGCTTATGTGAGATTTGACAAAATGTGTTTGCTGCTCTCAGTGGCAGAAGAACAGCTTTACTTGTAATTTTTTTTTATATAAATATACATATATGTGATAGATTACGTAGATTACATAGGTTACATAGACAGACAGGTTACTTGGGAGGAGTGGGGGGAGGTGGTTGGGAAGGTTGAAACTCATGAAACTCAGACTTGTAGCAACAAGTTTGATTTAAAAATGAATGAGAATGTCACAGAATAACTACTTCATGGATAAAATGCAGATTTACCCTCAGGTATAGAGCATCTTTTTCTATGGTTCATCAGAGGAATTGTCCAGTTGACCAGTAACACAGCAGCTAGCTATGTTAGCTACCTAAAACCAGGCATTCAGAAAAAATAAACCTGAAAACTTTGTAGTTATGCTAAGCATTTAAATTTAAACACGTAATAAACATAAAAAAATATTGAAGAAAGATACTTAGAAAGTACAAAATTGTCGGGGGAGCAAAAATCTGAAGTGCAAATGTGCATCAATCTAATGTCTTAAGTATCTATTTGAACAATGTTCATGTTCATTATCCTCTAAACTTTCTGCCTAAAAGGTGTCCATACTCAGTCACAGAAAGGAAATCCACAGTTGTTCTCCAAAGCAGGGATTCTTATTTACAAATTTTTGTTTATTTGAAGTGATCACAAATCCATCTGTCATGACTAATGAGTACAGCCCGCAGACAATATGGAAGAATCTGTAAGCCCTGATTGAATTGTACTCCATGTGGAGATAGAAAACAATTTGTTGATGTAACTTAAAGCAATGATCTCAATGGTTTAAAAGTCATAGAGATGATATGGAGATACATCTTTATGAAAGAAATGGCTTAAAGAGGGATGGTGCAACACTTTCTCAGAAAAGACAGGAAGCAATGGCTGACACTTTTCACCTCTTCACAAGCAAAATGAGAGCAGAGCAGTTCATCAGAAACTAGCTTATCAGATAGTTTATTAGAACCAAGTAGGAGTTTATTGTGTTGGAAAAGATCTTAACATGGAATGGCAGTTACTGAAATATACTCTTAAACTACTTGCTCCTCCTGTCTCTTTCAATGTGATTTCCCACTGTTGACTCCTGATCTTCCCTCTGAAGAACTTGGGGTGGGGGGATGGGGAGGGAACTCTTCATTTCATCTAAATGCAGCTTGCAATGCATTTAGATTCCTAAGAGTACTGCTGACCTGGCAGGTTGCTTCTGCTAAGAAAGCAAATTGGTCATAAGAGATAGGGGGCAGCCCTGGGATAAAAACCCAGAGAGATTTCTGTAGAAAGTGGGCATTTTGTCATGGCTTTCCTGGAGAAAACAACAGCTTGGATTTCCTTTCTGAAGCTGTCATATAATTTGTCTCAATACTTATATTTCAAACTATCATCAGGATAAGGCAGAGCAAAGGAGACAGGGTAAACACTTCATAGTTAAAGGTACATTAGGCAGCTCACCATGGTGGATTTCAGAGCATTGTCTACATTGTTGCACACACAATTATAATTTAAGCAGCTCTTCCCTACTCTTGCTGCAATAAATCACATGAGCATTTCTTCATGGCTTGCTTTAGCAGACCCAAGACAACAGAGCCCTAAACCAGCTGTGTTAGCAACTAGAGAAGCAGCAGCTTTGAAGATGTTCACAATGAAGGGATCATGCGTAAAGCCACTGCCTTTACCTAACTCTGCGTATAGGTGCCACTTCCTACCTCCAGACAGCTATCCAGAGCACTGCAGTTGAATGAATGAATAAATACTTCTTTTTCTGTTCAATAAATGATAATCATGCTTTAATTAAGACATGTACTTTTTTTCCAAACTGACACATCACTAGTCTCTTACACCTTTGCAGCAGTGTTTAAGAAATCTCTAGTTTTCTAAGATATCAGAGTATCTCTAGTTCTTCTATTAGTCATGGTCTTCTTTGCGATAAATGGCTTAACAGCCCTATTTCACTATTACACTTTAAAGTTTTAGAACATTGCTGCTACTCTACCAAGGAATTTTCCTTTTACTTTGTAGAGAGCAGAGAAGAAATGAGAGTGAATAAAGAGGATTATTCACAAGCTTTTTGAAGTGATAAGTAGAAAAACCCCACAATATTTTTTAAAAAAAATCTGATCTGTCGTCATCTTATTTCTGATCTGTCATCACTTTAGCAGTTAGGGAGAAATGATTTATTGTAATGTTAAAAATCTTCATCTATTAATATGGAAAAGAACTAAGAGAACACTAATTTCAGGAACTTAAACCTAGTAATAAAAACAATGAAAGTCATCAGAAAACCAGGAAATTAAATTAATATCATTCTAATTGTCCTACAAATTCACTTATGTGTTTTAGGCAGAAGGATTAGCAAAGTATATGATTGTGAATAGATTTCACAAAGTAAAGAAACTCTGTTTAATCCAGAAAATGTATTTCACTCCATGGCTTTTTCATCTACCTTATTGTCTTCTGTTTATCCTACTGTTGGCCTTCACCTCTGATCAGAAGTACCTACAAATAACCATGTCTTGATTTGATTACATGAATTAAGAACTGTGATGTTAACTATGTTGTCTGCAATCATTTTCCTGAAACTCATTCAGCTTCCTTCTGCTTTGGGGTTAGGTCTCAAATTTGTTTTGAAATGTATTTCTCTGATGGTGAGGACACATTTCATTGCAGCACCTGACCTCCATCAGTCACCATTACAAACCTAAATCAGTAAGTTTCATTCCTGACATTTTCTGCTCCCCTCGTAATTGTCACAGGAATGGACTCAAGCTGTGCTGTGCCCAGTTCTCATTACAGGCTTTGTCATAAGAAGATGAGACATCAGAATGTTTAGTTCCTTATTTACAGCTCAACCTAGATTTTAAACAATACAGTGATCCGTATATATATATATACAATGACAGTCTAAAGAGCTACATAACTGTGTGCATTGTTTACTTCTGAGAATAAAGCACCAAACCGCTCTAGTGCCTATAATATAGGCGAATAAATAATATTGTAAGTAACATTATACAGATTTGGTAAACTGGTTCCTACATAAAAGTTAGTTATGTATTTGTATGTTTAAATGCACAGTGGATTAGCTAGAAAGGAAAATGGAAGGAATGACCAGCTAAAACTCACACAGATAATGTAGAGATTAAGAGGCTTTCTTTCTAGAAATTCTCATCTGTGGGTGCTTTGGGGCATGAGTGCATTGTGGGTAGAACCAGAAAATTAAACAAAAACTAAATCTAAATCAAATTCTGAATTTATGTGATGTTGAAAATTCTTGTTACAGAAAACCTTCAGAACAAAGCAAACATTTTCATTTCAAGAGAAAAAACCTGCTGATTTGGATAATTATTCTGTATGAGATAGAGCGACATTTTGTCTTTTGAGCACTCTGGTGTGTGCAGTTACATCTAGACTGCAGAACCATGGTGAGAACCACAATCCTTGTCCACTAGTTGTTCAGAACAGGGACCTGTTTAAAATATCTGTTCTCTGGATCCCATGTAAACATTTCATTCTCTTAGAAGTCAAGGAGCAGAGGGGAGGGAATTGTACACACTAAGGCTGTGGCCGTAGCTTGCAACCTGATCCAAGGAAAAAAAAAATCAGGTCTTTCCGGACTCTTCTATGTTCTCCACCTACAAGATCCTTTTCTTACTCATTTCTACTTGAAGCCACATCTTTCTCTCAATGATACCTGTTTCCAACAATAATAACTCCTGGAACCTCACTGGCTACTGCCAGGTTTCCTGTCATGAACTCATGGATAGGGAGAACAGATAATCTCCTTAAATAAATTATTTCTATTTTTAGAAGAAGTAACAAAACTTCAGAAATCAACAAACACCAGTTTATCTGCAGTATAATTTATTCGAAGGTTAACTATTTCTCCTTATTATTATTTCATGGCAACTACTGAATCCTGCTTTTTTTCCTATAGTATAATTTCCTAACTGTTAGACTTCTTTTGCTATTCAAGCATTTAACCTTGGCAAAACAGCTGGGTAACTTTACCCAAAGCCTGAAATTAGCTTTGTCACAGCTATTAGCTTGGATGTTGTCCCACTTTACCACATGCTTTATCTGGATCTATTGTATGGATTCACTTGTTAGTTTTCTAACCACCTTGACAGTAATCTAAATAAATCATGCAAAAGTAAATGCCCAAGTACACCAATATAACTCTACAGTTGCCCAATAACTAGTATATATACAGAGATAATGAATTCTCATTTATGTGCATCACGTTCCTTAATCTACCCCTGTAGGATTCATTGTACATAGTTGACATCCTCAGCATTTTCATTAGCAAGAAAGATGTCTCACTGGATTTGGATTATCTGACATTAAGCGTCATGAGATTTCAACCTGCCCAACAGTATCTAGTCTTTATAGATTGATATTCCTTCTTTTATCTGCAGAAAACTTTAGTTTCAAAACCTGGTTAGCACAATTAAAGTGTGCCAGTTTCTTGTAGCAAGCAATATGTGGC
The DNA here is from genome assembly GCA_013400195.1 of Aramus guarauna. Lineage (NCBI taxonomy): Eukaryota > Metazoa > Chordata > Aves > Gruiformes > Aramidae > Aramus > Aramus guarauna. Next base: position 69,408 of record VXBL01001396.1, on the reverse strand, counting down.
ATGCCTATGCAGTTACTATCACATCCAGGTGCCTTGGAGTTCTTAGCCCAGATGAACTTGCTTGCAGCCAGGCAGACAGCAACCAGCTTTCAGCACTCCTGCAAAAAAGGCTTAGACTCGACAGATAGTTTAGATTCAGAACAATCTACACCCTTTTGTCACTGTGGTCTGTATTTCTGGGATCTGCAATTAAAAGCAAAATGAAGGAACTATGGAAAATGTTTTATCATCTAAATACATAGACCTTCTTTACACATAAACATGTCAACAGTATTTCAGAATGCTACTTTGCATTCATATGGGTTTTTTTACCAGGAGGTAATTTGAATATTTGCCAGGGAATTCTTTATCTAATCTAGAAGCACCATCATTCCAGAATCAAATTTCTTCAGTTTCTTCATATTAATTTATTCAAAACATAAGCATGTTTCCACAACAGATCTAGTATCTTAATCTTGATGAACCAGATTTACCATTCATAAACAGTGAAATATGGCACTTCTACAACAGTATTTACTGGTGTTGTTCAGAATATAATCTTCACAGAAGTACATCAGATAGAAGAATCATTATAGCCATTTTTAACCTTGGTGTTTTAGAGATATAATTTAACTCTTAATTCCTGCTACGTACCTCAAACAAATATAAGGAAGTCAGTGGTAATTCATCAGAGAATTCATCACAGAGCTGTCAAAAGTTTTTTGCAATGTAACATTGGACCCCCAAATACATGTTAGCTATCTCGGCATTTAATTCAAGTTTGTTTTGAACTCATTAGTTGTAGATCCCACATAGAAGATTTAATTTTCTGCACGCAAAACACTAGTTGTCCAAACAAGTAGAGAGAAGATAATTTCTTAAACTATAATAGGCCTAAAATATAACCTCTTCATATTAAATACCTATTGTGTCAGATAGATCTTTTAAATTAATATAATAGCCCTAAGGCACATGACTAGAATTCTGAGTGTTCCCTAATATCCCTTAGCAAACAATTTTCAATACATAGGGGTTAAAAAAAAGAAAGAGGAAAAAAATTGTTCCTGCATCTGGCCATAAAAGAAATCATATCAGATTTGTTGCGATTTCCAACGAATTTCTACTCGTGACAGGACCATATTTGCATCCAGCATCCTTAGCTGGTTGCTATAAAAGTATGTACAAAATATTAGGATGTTCTTTAGCCACTAAAGGCTGTTTGTTCACATTGATGTTATAAGATGATCCACTTGGAGCTAGCTAAAAATATATTGTTTCTCAGCATGATGCAGTACCTTTGGGTAGGCCTCCTCATGTTCCACACAGCAGGTGTGAAAACATAAAACACCTCCTGCAAATACCAAACAGATTCTCTGTATTCCTTCTCAATTGCAGAGTCCCATTGAATCACCTCAACTAGTTACTCTGCCTTCATCAGCTGTGTTATCTGAGTTGTGAAAGTTTGCTTTAGGCCTTCCATCTTCCTACTGGATATAGCCCTATTTTTTCTAGGATTCTTTGTATTCTAACTGAAAGAAAACTGAAAGCTAGGGCTTGACTCAAAAGTTTCTCAGATTCATTCTGGCCTTTGGGATTTTCAAATAACAACAAGCTTACCTCAAATTGTCCCACACAGCTTGTGCAAACATCCCTGAGCATAATCAATTTCATTTATTAAAAACAATTCCAATCATTTCCAATCATAGGTCTCTGGAATCTATTCTGACTAGATTATTATAATTCATTCTTCTTGTTTGTTTCTCATCTGTGAGCAGTTTGAAATGTCTGATTTTCTACTGAAAACAGGGCAGTAACCAGTGAAAAAATCTGAGAGTGCTTTAACAAAATCCAATTCTCTTAGTTTTACTAATACCCAGTCAGTTAGGAAGTGGTGGATCTTCTTCATAATGAAATTCAAGAAAAACATTTACAAGCTGCTATAGTCCGCAATTTTGTTCTTAAAACCAAGTCCAAGGAATTTAATTAATATCAGCTCCCTAAAATAATTAACTCAACCTTAAAAATAAGTGGCTGAAATTGATCAAACCTCCTCAGCTCTTGGAATTCAATGTTAGTTTAGTAAAGGACATTTAGCATGAATTTGCTACAGAGGGGTCATGTCAGCATTTCCTTGCATTGTGAGTGTGCTTCTTTGAAATGGTATTCAAAGGAGAAGCACATTGCAAAGAAAGTAAACTGTTTATTTCCCAAAAATTCCTACTGAATTTATTATCATATTTTAGCAGTAAAGAACAGTAATTAATATCTGACATTTATTAACTATAGAATCCCTTAGAACATTACAAATTTCGGAACTTCTTAGACTTTTACAGTCAGAGCTGCATTAGAGGAGGAATTAAATTTCAATTCATGCAAGAAGCAGCAACAGAAAGGCTTACAGCAGTGAGACCACATGTCAATCCATGTTCCTTCAGCAGAAAGCACTGTTATGAGGCCATGTTCCTCATGATCAAATTTTTGACTATAAGCTTATTCACTAAAGGAGACTGTAAGAGCACTTATATTAATCTGTACAGATATCCCAAGGACCTCTGTCAACCTTTTGAGGTGTATTTGGTCCCTATGTGCTTTAAGGAAATACCTGAAGTAAGGTACTTTGGTCTGAAAGACAGCTTGGAAAGGCCATGTAAATAAAAGAGAAGGTGAAAGTTTTAGACATATTATCCCTTCTCCTTTTCAAGCCAGACATTACCGAAAGGTATTATAAGGTGATATTGTCTGATCTTGTGTAAACAGAAATCACTTGTCCTGCAGCAACCTCACATTATATTAAGGTTCCATTTATATGTGGTTTTAAAAGCGATCAGATGTTTGAAGAGGTGGTAAATTTTTATGTGTTGCCAATGTACAACAGTCTGCATCTTGCTACAGCAAATAACCACTTATATGATGTTTTAATGATGTTTTCGCTATCAGCTTCAATACATACTACTGATACCTCTTATTTATTTACCCTTCATTAATAAAATCTGAAGTTAAAGAGTGATCACTGAAACTTCTAAACTATCTCTTTTGTATTTTAGACTAAGAGGACTATGGAATAGGAAAAAGCAAGGTATTTATTCTCTCTCCTGTAGGTGTGATCTACTTTCATTAATTTGAAGTTAAAAAAATTGACAGGACAAAACTGGCAAAGATTGGACTTTTAGATTCCAGTAGGAAGGCAGGAAGGTGAGGAAATTTTGTTTCCAAACAAAAGATTGTTTAGAAGCGAGGAGAAGTAGAAAAGTATTGTCCTGACAAAAAAGGTAATTCAAAACAAAACAAGAAGTCAAACCCCCAAAATAAAGCAAACAAAAACCAAACCAAATCCACTAAATGCCCCAAAACAATGCATCTTCCAGAACCATGAAAATTTTGATTCAGAGAAGAATCTCAAAAGATTTTTTGTATGAAGCTTGCATGAAATGTCCAAAATGCAGACTCTCATCTGAGATTTATCTACATTACATTTATCAGAAAATGTGACAATAAGGGAAACAAACATTGCATTTCTCAAACTATCAAAATTGTCAAGAGAATTATAAGTTTTAAACACATCAGCACTTAAAAAGTGAGCTTCGACTTTGAAATAGGAGAAAAAAAATGAGAATAACTATTAGGCTACTAGGGAAGTCAGGGATAAACTTCATTACTATTAACTTTCAAGTGTATTAGAATTAAAATATGGTTATGTCAATCAAAAAAAAAGGACAAAAAAAGGACATTCAAAATGCTTTTATAGTTTGAAAGGAAAAATCATAGGTCAAGAATTAAATGGATCCACTGAATTAGCCACTTCTGTAGAAAAAATAGTGGCAAAGCTCTAAACCTCTAAGTACTACTCCTATATTATAAACAACAGTTTTCAAAGAGAAGATTCCTGTGGGTTTTTTCCTGCCAGTACATCAGAAGAAAAAAACCCTGAAACAAATGGACAGGAAAGAAAGAGGTAGTTATAAATCAAAGACTGTCATCATCTGCACATTATTTGATGCAAGTGTTTTTTTTTTCCAGAGCCATAAGAGTTATTGTGAAGCTGTGACATACAGAAGTATATGTGGTACCTTGCTATGTGGCATGACAGGCAAATCCTCACTGTAGAGAAAGCTCCCTTTTTATACATGTGGCTCAGAAGGAAGGTTAGGGTAAAAGAACTATGACAAAGGGAGTGAAATCAGAAAGAACTTTTATTCAAATTTTGTGTTGAAGCATGTCCAGATAATTCTAGGCACCTTAAGAAATTATTAGGCTAAGTATAATTCTCGATGATGAGCAAGGATTGTTACCAGTAAGCTCTTTTGGACAGAAAACACTGAAAATGAGAGGACTTGAACTAAAGATAAAGTGAAAACAAGTAAGAGAATGACCTAAGTGATTAAGAGGTTGTTACTAAGCAGTAAATTGAAATAAAATCCAAATAATTGCATGGACAGTATGTAATGTAAGGGGTGCATTCATTTTGAGACATAGTGATGAATTATTAAAGTCGATATCAGTGTCCATAAAGAGGTGTGTGTAATTGCTGATTTAATTGATGTACATCTCTGGGCGACTCCAACTTGGGACAAAATCATATTCCTATCCGTCTCTAATCTCTATTTAAATATAAAACTATGCTTTGATTCTTCCCACTCCACTCCCCCTTTGGTATTACCTCCTTTACTTATTTATTTTATAACTTATATAGTTAATATTCCTGTAGTACTGCAAAAGACCTTTGGAAACTATTAGAGAGACAAATATGCATAATAAGGCTTAAGTTTGATTAATTTTGCTTCTCTTGTCTCAGTCCTTGCAGAGATTGATATGACTGACTAAACAAAATGCTCTGGTAGTTTCATAAATTCTACAATCAAATGGCCTCACTTGCTACTCAAATAAATAAATAAATAAATAAATAAAAATCCCTTTATTCTTCTGGAATGTTTAATCTAAAGCCAAAAGAAATGAAATAGATACATAAGAGTGCTTCTCACAAGTACATCTGCAACTTTAACTTTCATCTTTATCAGACCCAGACTTGCTCTGCGCATCAGGTTTCTACATTGCAGGGCAAATACAGATATATCCCTAGACTGAGTTTTAACCACTAGCAAAGGTGGTGCCAGGGTGTGGTGCTGAGGACCTGGGAGAGGTGGGGACTCCCCTAGGACAGGCAGGGCAGGGCAGGGCAGGATCTCCCCCACAGTGCAGCAGGGAAGGCCTAGTGGCATTTTCCACAATTGTATTCATGTCACATTCATGTCTGAAGATGGTTTGATGATTCACGTCTCATAAAACTGCTGAGAAAAAATGTAATATTTGCAGTTGTCAGTCAAAATATTTTTTAACGTTTGGCCTAAAAGTCTGGTACTTAGAAGGTGGAATCATTTACAAAATATAAGATGGGAGGAATCTAACCTTTGCTCCCAAGTCAATCTAATTTTTTTTTTTTTTTTTTTTTTT
>VXBL01001396.1:29350-59098 GCA_013400195.1 Aramus guarauna | reverse complement strand
TTTGGAGATATTAATCTTATGAAGCAAGCCGTTACGGAGAGGGGCGTCCACAGCAAGAATACTGCGCATGCCTGCAAGAGGAGGGTCATCCAGCGGACACGGGTGCGTGACCACTGACGACCACCAGAGACCCCTTGAGGACCACCGACTCAAATCACTGAGCATGCGTGATGGGGAGGAGAATATGTAAATGAATTCCAAGAAATTATTATCATGGGACTGCCTTTTCTGAGAAAAACAATGAATATGCATATTTTGATCCTATATAACCCGTGTGTTGGTGATCACCTGGCATGCACGTTTGGTGGAGCTATCCCCCGTGCATCCAGTGCTGCAATAAAGAATGCCTGCCTTTTAACACTACGTTGGTGTTACAAGGTTTATTCCCGGATTTCGGTGACAATTTCACTATTTTTTAAAATTAACTACTTATTCAGCTTTATTCTTATGAATTGAAATATTGCTTTCTTTATTTTTTGCTTAATACTATGCATACTTTGCTGGTTTTGCTAATAATCTTGAATAGTTTTAAGACCCTTTACTGGTTGCTTTTCTCTATTTTTCTATTTTAAGTTGTTCTGCATGTCAAACCACAAGCTTTTCTCAACATTGTTTTAAATTTCACCTAATCTTGAAGTGAGAGATATATGACAGAAATGTGACTTTCCAGTGCTTTAGTCTACATCACATTCCACTTGTTAACAGAGCAATCATTTACTTCAAACTGAATTTATATTGATCACTGTCAATATTCTTAATGCCACACTTTTGCCTTCAGTGATCAGTGTGTCATGGTAATCTACAAACTACCTTGCTAAAATCAGAGAATTATGATAAGCATCTGAATCTTGGGTTGTCTATATTAAATAATAAACTTCTAAATGTTTCAGGCCTTTCTCATGGTCATTCAAACCTCTGAAAAAAGCCTCATAAATGCCTTGATCCATTTCTTAAATGGAGATACTTTTGTGATGTATGTCACAGCATTCATATCCTGTGGATATAATTCACTATCTTTGTTTAAACCAATTCCACTATTCAAAATCAGATGTTCTTTTATTTCTTCACACTATTTACTTTAGGATCTGGAATGTAATTAATCTGACCATCATACTTTGCCGACTTTTCACAGTTGTGATTTCCTGGTTTTCTGTTCTTGTGCAATTATGAGACCTCCATACCATGTTGACAGGAGTATTTATAACTAATGTACTGCTTGGATATCAAGAAGTTTTTTATGCAAAGAATGTGATACTGTGAATGCAGAAAACAAGGCAGAAGTCAGTAGTGATTCCCACTTTTTGTTGCAAAATGTAGTTTAGAAGGTAGAAGCCCAGTAGGAATAGATCAGTCATGATTAGTATCATAAAGATATAATTGCAATACCTTTTCTAAGACCTTCCATTTCTTTTATTTTCTTTTTTTTTCTTTTTTTTTCTTTCTTTTGTTTTTAAGAACTTTAGAACTTTTTGAGAACTTCACAGCATTTGTCCCCAAGCTGAGTGCGAACAAGTCAGCTATGTAAAATGGTCAGTTTTATCTTACCCATAATGAATAAGTGAAATCAAAGCCAAAAATACACACTTTAAAATTTATGTTCTAATGAAGCGACACTAGCAGCTGACATTTCTCTTAATTGAAGAGATACTGAATATTTTCTTTTTCATATCAAACAGCCCTCAAATGTCACTAAGGATATGGCTGCTTTAATTCTGGTGTAGAAGTATGACATTAGAGTCATCCAAATAGGCTGCATTTCCAAAATCTGCATCGGGAAATGTCTAATGACTCATATCTTACTACACTTCTAAACTCAGTTTCCATCTGACCTGTGCATTTCACAATACCTAAGACAGAAAAGAAAGGTTATACTACACAGCTATATTCTGTGCCATTTTATTTACCAATTCAACATAAATAGTATTTCCTGGAAAACAAAACAAAACAAAACAACACAACAACAAACCAAAAACAAAGAAGCAGAAGCACTGCCTATGGTGCTGGAATATTCTTATTTTAATTTCCCACAATCATTGATCAATATGCAGTATTAATTTAAATTTACATGTAAATTTCCAATTTAAATTTTGGAAAGAAAAGAAAAACATATACCCTAGAGGTAAAATAATGTGTAGGAAATCCAAGTCTTTTCAGAATAAAACAAAGTGTACAAAATATAATGTAGTTGATAAAAATCATAAAATAGAAAAGAAAGATATAAAACAAATCTGAACACCCTGTTCCATGAGTGCAAATTAAAAAAGGTAAAAATAAAGACTTTCACTGAAGGCAGAATTAGACCTTTAATTTATTCATTGTGTGAGCCAATTTATACCTAACTAGATGGTTTGTTTCTGTGACTTGTTTGACTGTCACTATCTTTTCATTTAATTGTACATTAGGAAAAAAACCTCTCCTCTCTCAGGTCATGATTTAGCTTTACATACACAACACGGTAAATTTCTGGGTTCTTATAGCTGTCCCTCAAGTATTTATGAGCTAAACATTTACTAAATACGGAATGGAATGGTTTGCACCCTTTGCTTTAATTTATTTTTTCCAGTGTCACGCTGCTTGTAATTTTGAATAACTGCTTTTATGTGCTGTGAAGAACAGTAACCATTGAGTATTGTGTTTTTGTTCAAATCCTATTTGTTGTTATGGAAACAGCATCCCTATTAAGCTTCCTGCTGTAGATCTGCTCTATAAGACATTATTTAAAATGTTCAGCAGCAAAGGTAGAAGGATAACATAAATTCAAATAATACTTTATTTTGATTATTACTATTTTATACTCTTAAGATGTTTTAATAGTGAATACACATTACATTTACCAGACAGCTTTTCAGTCTTCCAAAATTGAGTTGTTTTGTAACATTTGACCAGTAATGGATTTTATTTTTTTTTTTTTAATTGGAGACAAGTGTAAAAAAAATGCTGTCTCTAGTTTCATGTGATTTCATGTAGTCCAGATTGTTTCAAACTATATAAAAGAACAATACTGACAAGATGCATAACTGTGTAAAGATGCCAGTGATTCAGTAAAGATGCCTTAGGTGTGCTGAGGAAGACTTCTTGTTAGGTACTGTTGGCAATACTATTTCTTTGTGGAAATTACTAAGACTTGGGAATTTGCCATAAATATTCAGTATTTTTTTTAGGATAAAAGTGAAAGAATAAAGTACTCTCCTTTTTATTTTTTAATCAAAAAAATAAAATTTGACAGCTGCTGCCTGGCTTCTGTATGAGCACATATCAATGCCTAGGTCCCCATATGGAAGAGTTTGCACTCTGAGCATGCAAGAGAAACATGAATGAGGGGCTAATTACAGTGCACAAGCGATAGTAGTGAACGATGGTTTGAAAGATTTTGTGTGTGTGTGTGTCTGGGGTGAGAATCAGTTTGGAGTGAGAACTTAAATGGAATCAGCAAGGAAGCAATACACTAAATAAAAAAGAGATGAGAATGGAAAAAAGAGAAAGAGCAAGTGGCAGGCCAGGGAGTAAATCAGAGTGGAAACTGTTTAGAAATAGTGAGTTTGCCCAAAAACTGGTTACCTGTGAGCCCAGAGCAGTGCTCCAGAGAGAATTTGAGGGCAATAGTCTCAAAAGGTAACAGAGAAAGGCTTGAGCAAATAGTAAACATGAACAAGAAAAGTTTAAAGAAATAGTGAAGTTTATGGATCTCCACAGTCCAATTTTTGCTGCTCAGGAAAGGGTTGAACAAACTGCAATAAATATGTGATGGAAAAAAGCCTTGATGAAATGCTAAGGTTTTCTGAATATCCTAGCTCCATACTTTTGTCCTCTTGTCACATGATTTCTGTGTCTAGCTGTTTTCTGCAGTCTCCTCTCTCTGTGTGTCCCTCATGCATATACTGCTCTGAGTTCAGAATTTATTAACTGTTGGCCAAGTACTGACTTCAATTGCATGCCACCATTTATTATGTGGATTCATTTACTGTAACCCTAATTCAGATTTATTTTTTTTTATCAGTTTTGCAAATGAACATCAAGAGACTACACAGGAGTAAAGTGAACCCCGTCAGGAGGAGGTAAATCATATTAATATTCCCTTTAATATCACGGCAGAATTTTAGCCAGAGGGTCCCAGGAACCTTGAATAGTCTCATCTTCTATATCAACAAAGCATATGTTTTGTGCCAGTCTGCAAATTAATTGGACAGAGAAATGTATACTATGAATTTCAACATTAAAATCATTTTCTAATTAAAATAATACAGACTGAAAGAAAAAATAATTAATTACTTGTAAGGTATAATTTTGGGTCAGAGACTATACAAGCATGTGTGTTTATAAACTAAAATGTGTATATCTATTATTGCTTCATGTTACCACATTGAAAAATATGACTATACAAGATAGTGTCAAATAACAAACACAACAAATTATTTTCTGGCTTGAACCAAAGGACATTGTATCAAGCAGAATTGCTTGTTTTGTAAAGAATTATTTGAATTAAGTCCTAAAAAGAGTTATATTTTATTATAAATTTTGTTATGAGTACTCTTTCATTTGGCATAAAAAAGGTTTGGTGGGAATTTTACGACATTACATTCTGGATTTTGAACATTTTAAAATCTGCATTAAAAATAAAATAATAATTACTTAACATATTAGAAAGATAAAATTATCAGAAATTACTATTTAAGCTAATATAAATATTAATGATCTTGTATACTTTCATGTCCAAAAGTTGCTAACAGGAGACAAACACCTTATTGAAATATAAGGAAGGCATGTAGTACAATTTGTCATGGTGCCACTGAAGTCCCACAGGAATGATTATATGTAACTTGGTTTCTTCTTGTATCATATGTTTCCCAGAGAATTAGGCTGAGATTGTGAACAGATTACTTAGGGGCAACAACTAATTGCAGTTTCCTACTTCTCTGGGGTCTAGGGCAAATCATAGTTTCATACTGACTCCACATGCTGGGTATGAATGATTCATTTAAGAATAAACACAGTATCAAGACAAGAAAAAAAGGAGAAAGGATGCTTTCTATATGGTTTTATTGCCTTCAGCTCTGACCTGTAACACAACTCAGAGATGAGCAAGGCTCTTACTAATTTAAAAGAACAAAATGATGAAAATAAATCCTATCCATTATTGTTTCTATTTACTGAAAACTTATGTGCTTTTCCCGGGCTTAAAACTGCAGTAAATTTCACTTTCATTCTTGTTGCTGAATTGTCATAAAGTAAAACTATAATAGAGATAAGGCTTTTGTGTAACTAATGGAGGTAAATTAGGGTTGAATGAAGTGAGCTTCCTTGAGCTTCCTTGATAGACCACTAAACTAGATCTATTTACATTTTAGATTAAGATGGGTACTTCCATGTTTAAAATTATATAGGTTTTTGAAATGAAGATGCAGCAAATACTATTTGATAGTACACAGTTTAAAACTAACTACAATGACTAGATTTTCTCTGTAATTGGGCTCTACTGAAATAGAGTATTTTCTTTTGCAGGACTTAAAGAGAAGCTCAGTATGGATTGTGGTACTATATTTCAGTACTGTGCAGTCCAACATGTCATACTATGTTGTTTTGACACTGACAGTGTTATTCTTGTCAATTGCTTTTGAGGTTTACACAAAATCAGATATTCTAAACTCTTCAACAGAGAAATACGATTAAAAAAAAAAAGTGTAATGAAGGAAAAATGAGTTACAATATGTATTCTAGCTATTTATTAAAGTTGAATCTTAAAGCTTACACAACTGATTTAAAAATAACTTCTAAAGGAGTCTATTCTGTCTGTACTCTGATGGACTTAAGCATTTTCTCTGGAGATGCCAAGATACTGACTAAGATTCATATAGAATACTCTGACAATGGTAATTTGATATTTAAATCATGTCACATTCATCTGTTAAGCAAAATGTGATGCCTGACACATTGTAAAAAATAAGTCTTTAAAAAAAGTGTATTTGTTCTCTGGTATACGTGCAAACATAATGACCTTCAGAGAAGTTCTACACAGTCACATCAAGATGTACATATCAAGCTACAATCTGGCCCATTGTGCTAAAATGTCTTGTCCTACAAAGTAAAAATAAACCATTATGGGAAAATCATTGGTATAATAAATAATGCACAAAATGTCTCAAGTTCCATAGTCAATGCTGACTTTTAACATACAGGATTTTGTATTCCTGCATTAAAGCAATATAGTATTCTCTTATCACATTAAGTTTGTAAGTAAATGAAGGCATTCTTTCTCCTTCTATTCCAATAGAACTAATTGGATTAAATCAAGCTAATGAGCTTAATACAGACTAATTAGTGTAGACAAAGCACTAAAGAAAGCAGGAATCTTTTTATTTAAATGATCACAGTGGCCACAGAACTACTTCTTCAAAAGGACCCTTTCCAGTTCAATCTTGGATTCTAGCCAGAGATACAATATAAGCTAATAGCAAGAGAGATCATTTAAGTGCTGTTATTAAGGAGACTATGATTGATGGAATTTGTAGCTGATAACATGCTTCCCCTTTGGCTGCTCAGTGAACATCACCAACAGATCAATATTGCATTTGCATGAGATTACAGGCACTTCTGACAATAACCATATGGAAAAAAACCCCCACATTCACCTGTACATTAGCATGGTTGCTAAGCGACTGTTGTTTACTAAATGAGAGAGAGAGAGAGAGAAAGTGACTATATTTCCTGTAAAATCGTGAGCTGCTGTGTCACTCTGTCTCCTGCGGCTTCAGCTGGAGTTTGCCTGCTCTTGTCACTTTCTCATATTGCAGAGGGAAGACTTTTGATATCACCGCAGCAAAGGCAACATTGTGATTGTGTCAGAAAATTCAAGAAATCTCATCACATCTTTGTGACCTCTTAAAATTGCTTTGAGTACATCTACTTTTCTGGTTTATTTTGTGGTAACAAGGTCAGTTTAATGTGTTGAAGACATGCCAAATTATGAAAACATAGTACTGTTGCTGCTGGTCTGAATTGGTGAATCCAACTGCAACAAGCCGGAGAATATCTTTTTCCCTTCTCTGTGAAGGGTAACTGATGTACATTGTTTTGCACAGAAAGTATTTCAGCAGCTCAGTTTTCAAAGACAGGTTGAAATCATCAAGTATATGTGCATACGTACACCACTTCATTCAGCTGGGTAAACAGCACGCATATTTTCCTCTTGAGGATAAGATCAAGTATCCTCCAGATCTGCCTATTTGAACGGTATTGCATGAAGAGATACAAAGAGATGAATAACAAGCACCATGAAAAAGGATTTCTTTTTTATATCTAGTATTGCAAAAGGATATAGCAAGCTTCACTTCCCAATGTGATAAATTACTCCTCTTCATGTGGTAAAATGGCTGGTTTAGGACCCACCCTTTAGCACTATACTCCCTTAAAATGGCTTAAATTTTTGCTCTGTTATTCTGATCTCTATGGGATATTTATTTTGTTCTGATAAGCTCCCCAATTCCTAGCAAAAAAATTAGAAATAAAAAAAAGAGATTATGAAGGTACAAAGCTTAGGAGGAATCAGATTCTAAATATGACCTCAAAGGACATTTCTGGTGTACAATTTGCTTATTAAATTTGAATAATTTTAAAACTGAGCTTCTTGAATAACATAATAAGCTCAAAAGCAAAATTCTTATTCAAATAGTCAGATTTTGTACATTCTTTGAAGTTTATTAAAAATGCATCTGAGTTAATTTGTAAGTATTTAGTGACCCAACGCTAACCAGGGAATCATAAAATGTGCTGAGCCTTCTGGAAATGTTAGCTCCAGACTGTGATTTGCAGATTGTGACCTGGTAGAACTCGCTAAACTGTATCCCTGAATTTTAAAAATCTCTGTGCAAAGCTATCTTTATGAAAATCTATCAGTTGGCTAAATCTGTTTCTTATGTCTCTCCTGGTTAAAAATACATTCTTAACATTCAATGTTTTGCATTTAGCAGGTTTCTGACTATTCTCATGTCTTATTAGACTTCATGAAGTTAGCCTTAATTTTAAGTTCATTTTTGAAAGAAAACATATGGGAAAATATTCCTTTAAAAGGTTTGTTTTCACCTACCAATGTATTACAGAAATGAGTGCATTTGGTTCATCAAATCAGAAGACATTTATACATATTTAAAACTTCAGTAAGAAATTAAGGTATTAATTAGCTTATACAGAATGTTCATTAACTACTTATATATCCTGAGCATTTTACTTTGTAGGTTCACTATTGATACATCTATTAGCAGCTTGCTACAGTCAGCTGGAAATGGAAATTTTCTTCCGATCCCTACTAAATATTTAAGGTTTCTTATGTGGATGAATTTCTCAGGTAGCAGGTATTTATTCACTAAATTTGGCCAGAAATCAGAGATTTCACTGCTGGAAGGGCTTTCATGTAACAGAGTGATTCACATTGCATTATGCAAGTGACTAAATGTTCCATTTAAGCAACATTACTGTTTCTATTGTATGACTTATAGGCTGGTTTTGGATGCTAGTACTACACTGGAAAACATGGGGCACTACAGATGCAAGCAGCCTACAGTGAGAAAAACATATGGTTGTTTAAAATAGGTGTCTCATAAAATTTACCAGATTTCTTGTTAGAGAGATATTGCAGTTGAGTGCGTGCAGATTGCATTCAGTCACTGTGGCTTAGTCAGTGACTCTGACCCACACATCCTCCAGAAAAGACCTAAGATTATCTGTGCTCTCTGTAGTGTTAGCTCTAGCATTTTAAATGGTACAGAGTTGAGTGTCTTTCTTCCTGGGATCATAACAAACCAGCACCTCTTGGTGCAAAACACCTATACTAGAACCTTTAAGGTGCTCATGGATCCATCAGTCTTGCACTAACCTATCCATGTTCCAGCATCCTGAAAAATTTGTAGAGGGTGAACCATTGAGTCTACCTGGAATTTTCAGAAACAGAACAAAAAAATGACACTGACACTTCTGCTAGACAGCCTCACTCTGCCATAAGCTTTATTTCCGTAAGCAATGCATTAATTAACATTATGATTAGCAGAGCTGGGCAGGATTCACTTTGTGGGTTTATTAGAAGAATAAAGCTTGTTGAAAGAGAGCTTTGCATGGGACCTTGTCACCTGAGCATTATTTTTAATTAAAGGAAATTGAAAGCTTTTAAGTATTTTCAGAATGAAATGGCACATTGAAAACTAACTAAATAGATAAAATCTGTACCAGGTTTCATTTTCATTCTTGCTAAAAATAAAGTGCATTCAAAATGTAAATAAAACATTTTAAATATATATTTAAGCTTAATGACTAGAGTTATTGTTTTCAGCATGAAAAAGAATGCCAAACTCAAAATGAAAAATGGGGGGGATGGGGACAGGAACGACACGCACTACATTTTTTGCATGTAGGTGGCTCATTTTCTATCTAATTCTAACACAATTAATTCCTTTAGGTCTTCCTTCACACACTCAGACAGAACGAAAAGGGAAAAACCCATTTTTTTCAAACATATGATCATCTAACCCACCTGTTTAATAGTGGGTTAATTTTACAATTTATAATTTTATAATTTTATAACCTGTTTAATAATCTATATTTTTCAGGTACAAATGTTGCTTCTGTTTTCCAAAGTATATAAAAGCATTTCTCACACTGGTGGTTATCATAAGCAGTGAGAGAAAATTCTGTAGAAAAATTCTGTTCTATATTAACTTATATTGAGGATAAAATGACAAGCAGATAGAATACGTCTTAATGCTTCACAAGTCTTGTATTGCTTTTGTCACATTGTAGCGTCAGCATACAAAGGTATTACTAACTGTACTCCAAGAAACCTCACAGTGCTTTTTCACTGCTGTGTTTCAACTCACACATTTTGTTGCTTTATTTTCATGGCTGCTTACCTTGCATCTTACTCTCAGTTATTTTCACAAACAGGGCTGTGCAGTTTGGCGACGTGACCTTTTGAAGTTTAGGGAGTAACTCAGGAACTGTGCACACTGAGTTAAGAGCAATGCAACTGTAGCCAAGGTTCTGACTTTCAAAATGGGAGTCCAACTAATGACTAGATTTACAATAACATGACATTGTCATTGCTGAAAATTCAGCAACCTGTATATTATGCAAACAGCCTTCTGTCAGTTCAGGAAACAAGAGGTCTCAGCAAGCAAGAATATGTTGATGCAATCAAAGCTAGAATTAACATTTCAAGGTCTTCCAGAGACAGTATTAGCCTCAGCAGCACAGCATCCAAGGGATAACAAATGAAACTTCCAGAATATTGCAAAAGTGGCTCTCAGAGGACAGCTCAAGTCAAATAAAAATAAAATAAAATAAAAAAAAAATTAAAAAAAAAACCAAGGAAAGGAAAAAAAATAAAGATTCTTAGCAGACAGGAAAGGGACAAATAGGTTGCCATCAATCAGGAGAGATAACAAGGATATAGCTAGTGGTTTGCTTACTGCAGTAGAAACTCTTGCCTCATTTCTAGAAAGCTAAGAGATTTGGGGAAAAACAAACAAACAAACAAACTTGTAAATGAGATACCATATTAAAATTGCTACTTATTACTCAGTATTTATTACCCTTCCTAAGCATAGTGAAATGTTCCAAAAATATCTGACAGACATGTGTGTGTTGTGACAAGGACACTGATTGTTTTACAGGGAAGAAGGACAGTTATTAATTTAATAACTTCAAAGAAAAAGATGTCACACAGGTCTGTCCTTCATGCTCCTTGGACCAACCACATTGTTGACTTCTGTGGGCAGTACTAAAGGCACACATAACTAGAGTAGACCAGAATATTCTAAGCATTCAGAATTTCTGACAAGGCTTTTTCCACTTTTGTCTCAGGAATCATCAATATTCAACCAATCTATCCTTGACAGGAAACATCCATATTGAAAGCATACCTGATGGTCCTGTTACGACTTTATCATCTTCTGCAACAAGTCTCTGATAATGTTCATTCATATTCATACTATGTATCACTACAGTCACTGTGAGTATTCTGAAGGTTAGTGATAATGTAAGAGAGGTAATGCAAATTATCTTTCTGTGTGTGTTGTAGACATATGACTGTTAATTTACCTGTCTGAAAAAGAGTTTTAGGTAATGAGACATTTCTGAATTTCAAAAAACCCAACTTATTCCTTGTACTTTGATAATTTATACCATCAAAACCTGAAAGATTAAGACTGGATTTTTTTCAGGTGGTGTTGTTTGGGTCCCTATCTCAACCACAGTGACCTCAGATGCAGTTTGGGTCTACTGCGTGACCTCAGATGTAATTTGCACCCTGGTCTCAGTCAAGGTATTCTCAGAGGTGGTTTAGCTCCCTGCCTCAACCACAGTCTTCTGAGAGTACTGCACTGTGGATCAATAGGCACAGGCCAGGGCCTAGTACAGTGCTAGAAGCTGCTGGTTTTCATCGGAGTAGGCAAGGCACCCTTCTGTCAGGTGGTGTGTCAATTTGCCAGGGTTGCTTGCCTGTTCAGGTGTAAAGTTGCAGGTGATGGAAGGTGATGGCCATCCTAGGAACATGCTTAAATCCTTCCACACACCCTGACACCCAGGGACCTGCTGCCTCAGGTCACATTTCAGTATCACCTCAAAAGTTGTCTTCTGTTAAACCAGGACAAGACCAGATTCCACAAAACCCATAATATGTCAACAGTATTAAATAGTAGTATTAAACAGCTTACATACAGGTGAACAAAGACCTTGGGAGCCTGCATAATAAATCCATCCACATCAGTCCTGGGTAGGAAGAGGGAGATGTATTTCCTCATCCTCTCCACAAGATAGTTCTCCTAGCCCAGTAAGGCCACGGCAAACACATAGCAGTTGTCTGAACGAACATGTTTCAAAGCTCAGCAAAAAAAATAAAGATATAAGCAGTGCAGCCAAACAAACTCTGTGACCCATACAGGAGCTTTCCAGTTAATAACTACTATAGCTATAGCACACTTAATACAAAACTGTCACTGTCTCATGCACCATGTTGGGAACCAAAAATGACTGTCATGGGTTGACCTTGGCTAAATGCCAGGTGCCCACCAAGCTGCTCTATTACTCTCCTCCTCAGCAGGACAGAGAGGGAAGAAAGTAAGATGGAAAAACTTATGGGTCAAGACAAAGGCAGTTGGCTAAAGCAAAAGCAAAGATCAAGGATGGATGTGAAGGAAAACCCAAAGATTTATTCTCTACAGGCAATGTCCAGCCACTTCCTGAGAAGCAGGGCTTCAGCACACATAGTGGTTGCTCCAGAAGACAAACATCATAGTAACAAATGCCCTCTCCCCCCCTCCTTTCTCTTAGCTTTTATTGCTGAGCAGATGTCATATGGTATGGAATATCCCTTTGGTTAGTTTTGGTCAGCTGTCCTGGCTGTGTCCCCTCCCAAGATCTTGCCCACCCCCACCCTACTGGTGAGGTGAGGAGAAATGTTGGAGAGACAGCGTTGATGCTGTGCCAGCACTGCTCTGCAGTAGTCAAAACACTGGTGTATCATCCACACCTTTCTGGCTACCAGTACACAGCACAGCACTATGAGGGCTGTTATGAGGAAAATTACCTCCACCTCAGCCAGATTGAATACAGTTTGTTTGGTTTTGGGGTTTTTTTTTTGTTCCTCCTCTCCTCCCCGCCCTAATGCAGCCTTAGTATTACTAGTGTAACATAGTAACAGCTTGGTAGAAATGAGTAGAGAGATGTGGTAACTGAATTGGACAAAGTCATAGACTGAGATAGCAATCAGAGATCAATAATATGCATGTCATGACTGCTGAATTATTTTCTGGCATAGAAAACTTACATTAATTTTAACCTTAACATCTCTAATAAGTGTACATTTGATTTAAAGGCCCACAATCTGAAATTTTAGCATCATGTTAGATGTATGTGTCTTTATATTGGTAGCATTTTCAGTGGGTAGTATACACTATTATTAAAGTATATGAATAAAATAAAGGAGAAAAAGACTTCAAAAAAATAGTTTTTCTGAGATGAAAGAAGTACTTAATGAATAGACTTCAGTCAGCAAATGGAAGTGTCCATGTGACCTTATGGACATTGCTTTTTTTGCAAATGGCTACATTCCTCCAGCAGCCTTGTGTAAAATGGCTGTTTTTTTGGGCAGCTATGCAGAGTGTCACATGACACAATGTGTCATCCAAAGGAAGTGCTCATTCCAAAGGTTTGCTTTATCCGTGCTTAAGGCTGCCGGGTCTTGCCACATACATATGTGACCTGACAATGTAATAGTTAAAACAGTCTTATAACATGATAAAACTACTGATTTTAGGGGAAATATTGTGTATTCACAATAAAAACAAAAAGAGAATGTGATCAAAACTCACAATTAAACAATATGCAATGTCTCTGGGTTTGTTTGTTTGTTTGTTTTCCCTCCTCCCCCCTCAAAATACTTCATACCATATGTTTTATAATGCAAACAAACCTTGAGATAAATAAAAATATTTTTCATTTTGAGTCCCATTTCCTGTGTTTTGTCATCTTAAGTGATGCATTTAACACTGTTTATAAAGTGAGCAACTCTTTTATTTTTTTTCCCCTTCTTTTTTCCCCCCCTTTTTTTCCCTGTGAATTCTAGATCAGAGGTAATTGTTTTAAATCAGTAGCTAATATTTTTAAAATAATATCTGTTATAACAGTAACACACTGAAGAGAGTATTCTTTGCCTCTATACATAATATAATACTTAATTCACTATACATAATATAATACTTAATTCACTGATCCATCATATTTCACTGAGTTGACTTTGAGTCACAAAAAACTACATTACTTTTCCTTTAGGCATATCCTATGATAATTTTGGTTTCTGACAAGCATTTGATTTTTGAGACTTCTTTTTCCTTTTATTCAACATACCTTGTAGCTTAGCAAAGACACAAAATGAGTAGTGGGAACAGAATATCCTGTGTCCTTTAATCACTGAATGAGACCCATCTGCATGGTCAATAGAATAGTGCAGGACCCATGTTAAGAAGGATATTTAACTACAGTAAAGTTTATAGATTAGACATAGGAATGCATCAAAGCTGACTAAATGGAATTAAGTTCTGTTGGACAGACACTGAACATCTCCTAAATGCATATCTATATTCCACCCTCAAGGATAAATTTATCCTCTTGTCCTATTAACTGTGATCCGTAGTCATCTTACAAAATAATTGCATACTCATGTAAACAGGTTTTTCCCTCAGAATCAAGCTGAAAGGCTTTTACCCCCTCATGTTTTCAGATACAATTGTTACATTACTCATAATCTCATTTGATTTACATTGGCCTTTAATCCTATGCGGGACTGCAGTTCATGGATTAGAGTGCTACTGCAAGCCATTAATTGCTGTCCTTAAACATTTTTTGAATTATGGATGAGTGACATTTTGAATTCTGCAGTATGAAATTTAAACCACTGATAGCTATTTAAGTATTAATGACGTATTTGGTCTTTACCATTCATGTAATGACTGACTAGAGGAGTTAAAGACTTTTAAATGTTATAGAGCTTAGTGATTTAATGACAGTATCTGATGACTGGAAACCCATGAATGACTCCTTCATGTCACTTCAGCTTAAAGAAAGATTGCTTTCCTCAAAAAAATCTTGGCACTCAATACTAAAACTGAAAAAGCACAGGTAGAAATGAAGATGGAAAATGCATATCATTTTTTTTGTTGGTGTTTTGTTTTTTTTTCCTTTTCTTCTTCTTCCAATAAGACATTGCCTCTACTCTACAACAGTTCTTCATGCTGTGCCCACATATTTTTGATTGTCTCAAGAAATAGTTCCTTAACTTTTTTCCTTAAGAAAATTTCACAGGCTAGTGGTTCTCAGTGTCAGAAAGATTTTCTTGTTTTTTAACTTAAACATTCCTTTCCTAATTCCATCTCATCACTCCTTTACCTACTCTAGGCAATATACTAATTGACTCTTATCTCTCTTTGGTTTTTATATCCTTCAAATATTCGAGGAGGAAACATTAATTAAGCTTCAAAACATTCTCAGGAGCATTTTTCTTCTTTAAGCAGTACCGTGTACTCATAACAGTGTACTCAGAGTTTATAGGATAAATATCTAAGAAAGACCAAATAAAATTTAATTCCCCAGACCATGCTACAAAAAAAAAAAATGTTAACTGCTTCTATGACAGTTATTGTGCAGGTCTTAGTGACAGCTCAGTTATTTAGAATATGTCCTACCAAGAAAGAAAATGTTTTCTTAAAATTGGAGATTATACAATGTTCCTTTCTCAAATGTTCCTCTGACTCCTGGAGTCTCTAAGAATGAATAGCAATTCATGACTGATCAGGAGAATTCATTCACGGTGAAGTAAAAATAACGAGAAAACCAAAACAACAGCAAGAATATGCTAGTAATTTTCAAGGTTAATGCAAGAGTTAATAGCATAAAAAAAAAAGGTGTGATCTGATCACTGGTATTGAAATGATGAAATTCTAGAAAATGAAGGTACTATTGAAAAATGATCATGCAGAATAGCGAAATCAGGAACAGTATCAGAAGAGATACAACATCTTACAAAATAAAACACATGTGATATATGTGCATCACATATAAAGCACAGCAAAAGTGTGCATTAGTTTCCTGAGGAATTAAACTAGAAAAAGAATGCTGTTGAACTAGATGAGTGAACATGTCACAAAAAATATCAAGGGAAAGGCAGGTGTGGCATGTACAATATAAGGACATACAATAGAAAGAACTTTTAAAAAGCTGAAAAAAGTGTATACGCCTGATGAGGGCATACAAAATTGATGACCCCTAAAACAATCTTAAAATAAAAAAAGAATATTTAAATTAAAAAAAGACATGTCTGTAGGGAACAATTTTTTTCTACCTTTATTTACTATGGTATTGAGGAAATTAGCTAACACTGTTTTTCTGACTATTCACCAAAAGATAAACACACAAACATAAGAACAATATTTGTGGCAAAAACCACATAAAATATAATTATAGCTTTGAGATTATACAATGAACAGACTGATTACTTCAAGGTTGGTGTTAGTCCTGATACATTCTGTATAGATGAGTTTCCCAGTGAATAAGACATATCCCTGGAAGAAAGTGGAAGGCTGGATGAAATATACAAGTATGGGGGAGTATACATTTATGATGGTTAAACTTTAAATACTATATTTCAAGATGACAAGGATAGGTAAGTGTAATTAACTGAATTTTTATGAATGTGATCTCCTGCAATTTTTGCATCTCTGCTGATAGACACCATAAAGATATGACAATAAATAATACATTAGAAAAGAAAGCTTAATTAGAAATCCACCAGAGTAGATAACCAACAAGTAGAGGCATATCCGTTGTAAAATTTGCTGTGTCCCCTTCACTCTGCTAAAACCTGGAAACTCTTACTCCTCCAAAATTGCTTATGCAATTGATAGATTGTTTGTTTTGGTTTGGTTTGGTTTTTTTCTTAATGCAATCTGTACAAACATGTTGAGGAAGTAAAAAGAAGACTAGTCATTTCTTATCTTGTGTCAAGCAAAGCAGGTTATGAAGACTAACTTAATGCTTTGCAAAATAAATATGTGTTTAAGTGTGTTGTGTCTGAGGGTCAGAATTTGGATGGATTTTTTTTTTATTATATTTTTTTTTTGAACGGTGGACTGGTATTGCTTTAAATATTGTTTGTTAACAGCCCATGACAATATCTATGAACTGCAGAGCAGTCAAATATGATTAAATTATACCAGCCAACAAAAGTAAGGTAAGTTCTAAAGAAGAAAAGTTTATAATTAATGAGCTTCTGTATCAAGTGACTAAGTGGGGGTATCTTCTTTCAGATGACTTCTGACCATCAGAAACTGAACAAGAGTAAACAAGGGTTGCTTCTTTTCTTCTCTCTCCATAATACAGAAAGAAAAACTAAAAAAATCAACAGCTGTATCAGGAGCAGGAGGGTAAAACTGAAGGTTGGCCAGATGAACTGGGAGAGCTTATTGATCATAAAGGTATGGAACCCTTAGTAGCAGACATGGATATTATCATAGTCATCTGTGATTTTTCCCATTTTTATTCAATTTGATACTGTTGGGGTTTTTTTCCAGACTAGTAGTCTATGGCATTGGGTTAAAGAATTGAGACTCATATTTACTCAGATATAGAAAAAGAAAATGTGTGACAAATTGAAAAGAGACAATTGTGTTGGTAGCCTGTAATGTAGTAAAATGAAACCCATTTCCACTTGTACTCAGACAGTATAGGTCTGAACTTCAAGGTGTTAATATTATGAACACATGTTCTGATGACCCTGCAAAGTAAGTGCAAAACCAGGCTACTCTATTCTAACAGTGCTTAAAGAACGTTTGTTGGAAAATATTTAGACTAAAACTTACTTAGAATCCTAAACAGCAAGTGATTTATTTCAGATGCACAGTAGATGATTCTTGTATTGTTAAAGGAAAATAAAAAAATTACTTACAAAATCTTATACTGCACCATTGTTTCTATTGTCAGATAATATAGCACTTGATGACTGTGAATAAACCTGCTGACAAATGGGAAAGATTTTTTTTCTAATATTTATGAGAACAGACAATTAATATTTAGTACATTTAGACTATTTGGCAGTACCACGGGCACATATCTAATTCTGCACATCTACAATATGTTGGCCTTTTATGCCATATCCTCATAAGTAAATTCAGGAAATGTGTGTTAGATGAGTGGACAGTGAGGTGCGTTGAGAACTGGCTGAATCGCAGAGCTCAGAGGGTTGTGGTAAGCAGTGCAGTCTAGTTGGAGGCCTGTAGCTAGTGGCGTGCCCCAGGGATCAGTACTGGGTCCGGTTTTATTCAATATATTCACGAATTACCTGGATGAGGGGATGGAATGCAACCTCAGCAGGTTTGCTGACAATACTTAACTGTGAGGAACGGCCTTCCTGTGAGGAAGGCTGCACTGCCATTCAGCGAGACCTGGAGAAGCTTGAGAATTGGGTGGAGAGGAACTTAGTGAAATTCAGCAAGGACAAGTATAGGATCCTGCACGTAGAGAGGAATAGCCCCAAGCATCAGTACAGGTTAGGGGCTGACCTGCTGGGAAGCAGCTCTGCAGAGAAGGACCTGGGAGTCCTGGTGGACAACAAGCTCTCCATGAGCCATTAATGGGTCCTTGTGGCCAATAAGACCAATGTTATTAAAAAGACCGTGGCTGGCAGGAGAAGGGAGGTTAACTTCCTCCTCTACTCTGGCCTGGTGAGGTCACATCTGGAGTACTGTGTCCAGTTCTGGGGTCCCCAGTTCAAGAAAGACAAGGAACTACTGGAGAGAGTCCAGTGGAGGGTTAAAAAGATAATTAGGGGACTGGAGCATCTCTCATATGAGAAAAGGTTGAGAGCTGGGTCTGTTTAGACTAGAGAAGAGAAGACTGAGAGAGGATCTCATCAATGCTTATAAATATCTAAAGGGCGGGTGTCAAGAGGATGGGGCCAGCCTTTTTTCAGTGGTGCCCAGCGACAGGACAAGTGGCAACAGGCACAGACTGGAACAGAGGAAGTTCCATTTCAATATGAGGAAAAACTTCACTTTGAGGGTGATTGAGCACTGGAACAGGCTGCCCAGAGAGGCTGTGGAGTCTCCTTCTCTGGAGATGTTCAAAACCTGCCCAGATGTGATCCTGAGCAACCTGCTTTAGGTGATTCTTCTCTAGCAGGAGGCTTGGACTAGATGGTCTCCAGAGATCCCTTCCAACCCCTAGCATTCTGTGATTCTGTGAAAGAAACTTCTCAGAACAGATGCTATACATATTTCACATCAAGAGAATTAATAAAAGAGTAGTTAGAGAAGGAATGGTGCCCTTCACTTTCTTATATGTGCCTGCTATATGATTAGTTCCATTATTTAACTATTTAGGAAAAAAGTCACCCCAAAGATCCTTACTCCCAACAGCTATTTCATGAGAAAGACTGTTCAAGCTGACAGCTTTAACTCAAATTGGAGTTTACTGCAGGATACCGTTCCCTTTGAACAAGATGAACTTAATCAATTTCAAGGAAGAAAGAAGTGTACATTAGAACATAGCATAAGTCACATACTGTTGAAATACAGCTCATTGTAGTAATTACAAACATCTGTCTAATCTGTCTGCCTATTTCCTTTCATGTTTTGCTGTAACAATGTCTGACTGTACTGTAACTAAAAATCTACCTGCTTTACAAAACTGAAAAAAGAAAAATAATTTTTAATCCTGTTGTCATGTATTTTTGACTGCAGAAAGGAAAACCTACCAACAAAAGTGAAGTTTTATATGTAATTCCCTAAGAATACTGTGTGTATGAGCTGCAGGGGCTGACCACTGGATGGTGTTACCTTGTCATGTTTTATGCTGGCTTTAGACAATTCTGTTTTCCCTGTTTATATATTGAACAAATATTATTTCTTCTCTTTTTGTCACTTGCAGAATTTATAATCACAGCTTGACTAGAAAACATTGCAATTGTTATAGTCTAATTAATTTTTATAATTGTACAATCACTATATAAACAGGCTTGCAAACAGTAGAAGCTACTTCTCAGGTTTAACAGAATAGGTAGTGAATAAACTAATTTTCTGATAAACACTGTTCTTATTGCACTAGACCTTTGAGCAATTCAGATATACAACATTTTAAAACAAACAAACACACAAACAAACACACAAACAAACACAAAACCCTGTCATTCATTGCATGAGATAAAACCCAGCA
Organism: Aramus guarauna; assembly: GCA_013400195.1. Classification (NCBI taxonomy): domain Eukaryota; kingdom Metazoa; phylum Chordata; class Aves; order Gruiformes; family Aramidae; genus Aramus; species Aramus guarauna. The sequence continues at coordinate 39,355 of VXBL01001396.1, read as the reverse complement.
TTCTCCCAGTTACCTCATCGTACATACTACTGCAAATGTAGTTGAGGTGGATAATTGATGTCCTCTGTACAACATCTTTGGGCCTCTAGAGAGATAGATTTAGGTCCGTGTTCACTGCACAAAAGATATTGGACATCAAGCCAATTAATGTCGGTTGTGCTTCTGATTCCCTGAGTGTGGTATTTCCCTGAGTGTGGTGGTAATGCCACTGAGCTACAAAGTACTTGACAGGCTACTGATGATAAGTATGGCAGAACTACATAATTTTAATGCTGTCTTATCTACCTATCTTTTGGGTTATTTCTGTGAGCCAACAGGAAACAATATCACCTTTCCCTTTTTTCTGGAACTACTATTTGTCCTTTTTTTATTTGCTGATTTCTTCCATTTAAAAGAAAAGCCACACGTACTGAAAGTGTATGATTTGCAATCCCTGTTAGAAAATCTATCACCATAGTTTAATTGAAAATTATATATATGCATATTTGAGAGCAGATTTCACCACATCTAGTCATATATTAAAGCTTTGTTGTAGTTCTCATTCTGATTTTGTTTCATATTTACATTTCTTTTATATACCTTTTAATGAAATCTTTTGATTTTATAGAGGTAGATTTTTAGGGAAAATACATTTTACATTACAAAAGTGAGAATAACCTAACATACACCAATAACTGTCACCCATGAATTGTTTCCATTTGTAATCCATGGGAGCTACTTCCTAACAAGTGATCAGTTCCTACTGTGTTCTTAATTTAGGCAGAAATATTTCATTCAATTAAACCATGTGTTCTGAGAGGATTATTATTCTACATATAAATCCGTTAATTCATGATAACTCTAGAGTAGAGCATTAAATTATATATATTGTCTTGCCTTTGTCAAAACAAAACACAAAGGGTTTCTTCCTTTTCCTGTTGAAATAAAAAAAGACAAAATAAAATCTTAAAGAAAGATTTACAACTATTTTTGAGGGAAAGTTAACGTGAATTACAAATAACACAAGATCTGTATTACTGAATGTTTAATTTTATAGAGAATACCAGAAATACCCAAGAAAAAAATGGAAGAGTACATTTGTGACTTTTTATGTCAACACAGGCCTTTCAGACAGGCATTTAGAGTCTGACTCACTAAAATTAGCAGAAATCTTTTTTCACTGCAGGAGATTTAGAGCCTATACTATTTCCTATGTATGTTCTGGACTTGTGGACGTCAGACCTCTGGGAAAAGCTTGTTCATTGTTGAAAGGATAAGATCCTTAAATCTTTTCTTTTTTGCCTTTGCTGACAGATTAAAGTTTTTTTATTGTGGTTTTTTTTTTCAAATAATTTCTGTTAATTTATTGGTTATTTGAATAATTTTCTTGAATCTTCTCCAGTTCTTTAGAAAAGAAAAAAAATACTTCCCAAACATGTAACCTGCTCAGAGGTTTGAATATTCCTAAATGTGTTTCACATGTCCATTTATGTTTTCATTCCGCACTTTGGAGAAGACAGACAGGTACCTCTTCAAACTTGTGACAGTTTTGCATTCTAAAATATCCTCCCACTGTTGTGCACACAGAGCCATTTTTTCCTATTGTTTATGAATACTATTGTCCTTTCAGAATAGTAACTGTCATACTTGATAAAATATCTGGGTTTTAATTCAGACCTCTTTCTTCATTGCTTATTACATTTCTCTGGATATTTTGGATATCCACTAAATCAAGTAACCTATGAAAGAACAGAAATTTACACATTCTTTTTTAGACATTGCTGCTTTAGACATCAAAGCCTGCAAAGAAAAAGGGCAATGTGTGGCTCCAGGACAAATCAGGACAGACTGTGAGTACTCAGTCTTCAAGTATACAAATATTGGGATGCAGCTAAGTATGTTTTTCTACTCACTATAACATATACATAATCAGCATTATATCTAATAAGAAAAATAAACCTCTCCAACTCCCAGCATGTTCTGTAAATGCATACTTTTCTTGTCTCTTATGATCTGCAATTTCATATTGTTTGCATTCCTTTCTTATATTTCCAGGGAAGTAATCATGCTTTGGATGGTCACTTCAAAGTATATTAAAAATGAGAGAAGAGGTTCTATCCTAAAATAATGTCCCATTTGTGACATAAATGACTTGACTTCAGAGCTGGAGAACTTCGGCTTTACAGCAAAAAGCTGTACTAAGAGTTACAGAGAAAGTGAGCTATGTCCACAACATGTTTTCATAAATTATAGTAATACACACAGGACTAGCAGAAGCATGGGAAAAGGAGCTTGTTTTCTGCTTGGGGTCAAAAAGGACCTTTATTTTTCTAGAAAGTAATGGGCCACAAAGGCCTGTGTGAAATCTTCTATCTCAATGTAAAATCTTGTGAAACCCTCAGTCATAGGTACCTGTACAGTCTTAGGCAGTGTGAGTTGGAAACATTAATTTGTCATCCTCCCTGGCAGCTCATAAACCTGTATATGTAATGTATGTAATACTATGGATCTTTATTTACTGATGCATCTTGCTAATTTTTTTCATGCATATAACTGCGAACAATTGATACCTACAGAAAGATGGGAAAAAGAAGTGGAAAAAGCACTTCCAAATCATAGATATTTCCCCACATATCAACAGAATCACTTCTGTGAGTTTGAAGATGATATTTTTGCTGTGTGTATTATAAAGTACTGTTTTCTTCAACCTTAAGGGTTATTCACAAATAAATAAGCGAGTTCCATAAGAAAAAAAGCCCATCCCCCACATAAGAAAAAGCCCATCCCCCACACCCTCCTCCCCCGGAAGCCCTGGAAATAAAGGATAGAAGATTAAGGAAAAATTTAGCTCTAAGAAACTTGTCTTGCAAAGGCTAAGTAAATAGAAGGACAGTCAGGTCCCCCCCTTTCAAACTTATTTTTGAGTTTTGAAAGGCTTTGTACAGTGCATCAGAATTAAAACTTCTCTTTAACACAAAAATTCATTTTATCATATGACTGAATCCGAGTGAGAATCATTCCTTTACCTGGAACTAGGTAACCAAGTTACATTGTATTTTAATTGGGAATATGACACAGGAAACTTTGGAAAAGCATATGTTTATCATTATGATCCATGTTATGAAGTAATCTGTCACCCTCATTGCCTATGAAGGTGAGATAAAGCATAAAAAGGCTATGCCCATGCCTAGAAACAAGGCAGTGCCTGTTTGTGGGCTGCCACCTGATGCAGGAAGAGCAGTTTGTTGATACATATGCAAGCCATTGCATGCTTGGTGACCTAGTTCCCTGGGGATAATCCTAAGAGTGTTTGACTTACTAAGTGTAAATTCGTTGATGGTTAATCAAAGAATCCTGAACTATTCATAGTGAAATAGTTCACTATGGGATAAGGGCATATTTTGTCACTACATGTGAAGGTAGAAAATAATTAGGAAAGTCAGAGACAAGCTTTGCTTTCCTGCCCCTCCTGTACCATCTGCTGTGACATGGATGCTGTACCACAGAGAGTAACTGTGATGTGTACATTTTGGATGGATTTGTTAAGTAGATTGTGCCTCCTTAACTCATTGTCTAATTTATCACTGAAATGATTTTCTGGCCCATACATAGGATTTATAGAAAAGATGCAACTTAAGCTCAGTAGTACTATTTTTGTTTGTCAGAGATCGTAATTCTTAGAAACCACAGAAACCTTGCAAACATTTTATGTATGAATTATTTTGATCAAATGTATTATGTTGTTTTTCGAAGGAAGCCTGTCAGAGCTAGGGCAATCATATTTCCATTTTTTAAAGGGTGATCATGCAAGCAATCTCCAGGATGCATATGGAATTTAAATGGTATCATCCTGCTCTCAAACACAGGTGGTAAGTGTCTCTCTAGCATGCTGTTTAATGCCCTTTTAACTGTTGGGCTTTGAATCTCAATGTGCTTTGCAGTGGACATATTCCATGGTTGCTTGAGAAATATATTTGCTAGCAATTGCTTTTCTTAGGGTTCATAAGGAAGCTGCCTATTAATTTTGCTACACTAGCCTGTGCCTTAACCTGGAAAAAGGACAGAGGTGATGGAATTCCAGTATAGCAAAGATGTGGCAAAGCAGATTTTTCCCAAATCTGTTTTCTTTGTCTCAGTGGTTATCTTGCTGGCGTAATTTTTGGAATGCAATAAAATCATCTGAGAGAACAGTTTTGTTCTAAGCTCTACTTTAGCCTTTTCTCATCTCTTCTGATTGTCAAGACTGCTATAGCACTGCTTAAGCTATGCAGAAAAGAACATGCCACATAGCATGGCTACTTTCTCTCTAGCTACATTAAGAGACAAGCATTGCCTAGAAACTTCTTTCCATGTATTTGGCTTTTGAGTAGTTGCAGAGCATACATAAAGATCCAAAAGCTTTTGCCTGATGTTTTGATGTCTGATGTATTAAAATAAAGCTTATACACAATTTTGTCCAATGTAGTATAATTATTTTGGCCTTTGCCATGGGTAAACATTTGTTTTACAGTATGTCGATTCACATATGACCTCTTCGTCAATGAATATAGGCCCATCAGTCAAACCCTTCATTGGAAATAAGCAGGAACTCTATGAAATCTACGTATTTATGGAAGAAAAGAAAAATATATAAAAAGAGAGAAAACAGCTAGTGATTTAAGAAATCTAATTATCTGTATTGCACTGAAAGGGATATTCCCTTTTGAACTTCAAGCACAGCATATTTTAGCTTATAGTTTAAAATGACTAAAGTGTTGTCTTTCTTTACTTTTTCCACTGCATTCTATAAACTGCTAAATGTTATGAAGTAAATATGTTTAGAGCTATTGCAGCACTTGTGTTTGAAAACGCAATTTGCTCTTAATGCTTAAAGATTACTTTGTGGTTGTTTCTTTTAATTGAAACGATACATTTTAATGTTACAAAGCTGCCACTAGTTTATTAAAAAAGGTAATTTTAGCCTGTAACAGGGAGCTGCTACTTTGTGCGCTATGATTCTTCCTGGAATATACAAAAAGATATATCCAATAGCAAGAGAAAACAGGAGTTGGAAGTGACATTGTTCTTGCTATGTTTACAGATTGTATGATTCTGTTTGGAAATGTACCACAATAGCTGTTAGGTTTTTACAGTCCCCATTTTCGTGATCATTAGATCATTACATTTAGCTTAAAGCAATTTAAGTTTGTACTAGCAGGAATTGGTGATCATCTCTCACCTCTGACCTTTAGGTTAATGAGAAGTTTTTCTGTGTAATTGCTACATCTTAAGATGGCACTGTGCTGTGTAATCTTTATTGCTGTAAAATGACATTTAAAGTTTGTTTTACATGAGCAAGTAGAATAACATTATTTCTGCAGTGAGCAATAATTATCTGCCTCCTAGCTGAAAATACATGCTGTGGATAAATTGTGTTCATCTGGTAGCCTTTGTTTGTAAGACAAGTTAATTAAAAGAGGAATGTTGAAAAATATGTCTGCCCACTGAGTGCTGATAGAGTAGTATTATTACTTTACAAGAAAACATTCTAAAAAAAAAATGTTTTTGCTCTGAAGGTATGGATAACAATGAAGTAAACATAATGCATTTACACTGTGATCATAATAAAAAATGTAGCCACGAAAGGAAATATTTATTTGTTCCAATGGAATAAGAAATGTCTAAAACATTGTGTACTCAGTACTTATATGGGTTAATACAGGCATGAAGTACTGACCCTGATGAATACATTTTTCACCTTGCAATTTTCTGTATATGATAGTGAATTACACATTAGGTATTATATATGTGTTCTTCCTCTCCTGCTCTAATTAATTCAGCTATAAAAAAGATACTGCAGTCACCCCATGAATATTTTACCATTTGGAAAAGTTTTTATTCAGTATTTATTTACCAGGACAACATTCACTCTGTGCCAATTGCTTTAAATTTCAAAGAATGTTTGCATATGTAGCATAGGACACACTGACCTTGATCCACTATGAATTGTCTTTTTCACTTCTACATAGGCTTGAAAGAAGAATGTTGCATGAGCCAATGGTCTTGATTTTGTTTTCCCTGTCTTATACAAACTTTACAGAGTATCAGTTGCCTGTTCTGTCATTAGGAAGAGAAGTTAGATTAAGAATTCTGTTTGGTTAAGTTCTTTTTTATCTCTTTCTATACAGAATAATGCACAATTCCAATACTAACTAGATTTACTTTCTTCTTAAAAACAAAACAAAATAAAACAAAACAAAACACATAGAGTAATTTTCACTAACATTGTTTTGTCAGTCTCAACAGTCAAGAAGTGACTTTACAAGAAGGTATGGAGCAAGGTCTCTCATTGAATTGATCTACTGCTTCTTCCTCATTTGCAAACAGACTGACAAGAGCACATTTAAGAAGAAAAAAACCAACCAACCAAACAAAAAAAACCCCAAAACAAAAACCAAAAACCAAACCAAAACTATTTGGCTTACATTTCTCTAATATGTTTAATTGTGCATTTAAAAAAAAAAAATATATCTCTTTTTAGATTGCATAGTTTATTTTGTTATAATTTTTTCAGTCATTGACCTTTTTAGCATAATTTTCTTTTCAAATAAAGCACAGATACATAATCTATAGAAGTAGCATTTCTTTTACATGAGGTGGAATTCACAGTAACAATATAATTGATTAATCCGGAGTAACTCTACATTTACTTCAAAAAAATTAAAACCCAGTCCTGTTATACCTAATATATAATTTATTTAAATTTCTCATAAGAAATAACTTTGCAATAAACATATTTGCTGATGTAAGGTATTTTTATAAGCTGTTAACTGCATTTATTTACTCTATAATAAGTTAACCTTTGTATGCATTTCGCCTACTAGGAGGAAGAAAGATTCTCATAGTAAAAATATCTATAACTGCTTAAAGAATAAATGGCAACACTCATATATGCATGTTTTAGGAGGTCAAGTATATTACAAGTGGTGTATCAGAAAGAAGGATGTGAATAATAGGATTGAATATAGTGTGGATGGGAAGTTAACTACAAATTACAAATAGTTTACTTATATAGAGAAATAAATCTAGACTATTATTGCCAATGGACTTTACACTAGTGGTTTAAGGGTTCAATATAACACTCTTATTTCAACAAAATGCTTTAGATTTTTTTTTGTTCTCTGAAACTCTCAAGATACATCAAAGATGGAAACAGTTCCCTAAAGATATTTTCTACATCAACAGTTTTTTCAGGTTCTTTAGCTGTCATCTTACTAGGCTGAGTATAATTAAAATAATCTTTCCAATTCACTCTGNCGTGGTGGAGTGTGGGGGGGGTGGAAACAGCCTGGCCATTTATTAGGCTGGGCAGCATCTATTCCTATTGAATAGTAGATGTACTGCATCACCAAACATTATTAAAGTTGCTGAGGCACTAGGGTATGCATTAAATCCTTAATTGCCTAAGAGGGGCTGCACAGTACATTTCCTAAACAAGGGCATCAAAAAAGGAAACTGTACTTCACAGTCCTCCAATTAAATTTATGGAGAAAAGCTATGATATCTTGATATCTTGCTAAGTGCAGGAAGCTGTAATTCTCAGTTTTGGAATACCATCTGCCTCATATATGCATGCAGAGTATCCCATAAAATCCTAGGGCATTTGATTGAAAGATTTTACTGTATTTGGAAACATGTATGGAAAAAAATTATGAACATTATTTACAAACATATTAGCAGATAGGATTTTCATTTGGATTACAATGCAGTTATACATTAGAAATACCAGGAGGCACACTAATAGTTATCCCTGGAAACACCTGTTCAAATTATAATTGCCTTAATATTACTTGCTATTTAGTGAAGTGCAACAACAGCATTATGCTTGAGTAATGGAATTATTCCTCAGGAAAACCAATTTTCAGATCTCAGTTTACGTCCTTTTTAAAAAATTGCAGGGTTAAGCAGTACATTCAAGATTCACCAGCAGGCAAGAAAGAGGTCTGAGTCAGGATTAAATTTAAACAAGAATTTGAGATTCAGAGCCAAAAGTTCTAGTTTATGTTAGTAATAAAACAATAGGAATATATCCATGATGTAGACAATGTCCTATAGTACACCTTATAGTACACCTTATAACATTTCAGTGGCTGTGGTGTCAGCTACACTGTCAGTCTATAGACTATAATGCCATAAAAGCATCTTCCTCCAACTGATTGGAGTAGCCNGTGATCTGTGAGCAGGTTAGATTAAAAAAAAAAAAAAATAATAATAATAATAAAAATCCCCAAACCCCATCAAGTAGTTTTTAATATTTATCTATTATCTGTACCAGCTGTATCTGTATATGTTTATCTATTGTGAATGTGAATGAAAAAATAGAACAGCCCTTGATGTTACCCCTCAAAGAGATGGAAAGTTTGGACATTCATATAGGTGGACAAATTAGTGTCCTGGCTGGGAACTAAATCTTTGATCTTCTTCCCAAGAGCAAATTCCCAACAATCAATTCCAGCTATGCTTTAAAGGAAAACACTTTCCTCCATTTTTGCTGCTACTTATCTATTATAAAGTGTGGTAAGCTTCGCCAGAAATGATGGGGTTGTAATGTAAAGCTCTGGATTTTAGCATGGGAACCAGAAATCAACATTTCCTTTTAGCCTGGTCACCTAGTTCTTCTCTGTTAGAGTAAGCATGGAGCCTGATCTGAGAATAGTTTCTTTCCCTCAAATATAATATCGCAGCATCAGTTATGTCCCTCAGATGATCTCTACTGCGGTAGGGTGACAGCTGTAACGGGGTATTCTGCAGAAACACTTCAGTTAAAGCACAAACCCTGAGCATGTTGCTAAGCCTGTACTATAGGAATAGACAGAATTCTTAATAATAAAGATATATTTTCTTAATTTAACCACAAAAAGGCTCAAAAAGTGAATATTTTTATTAATTATGAAAGTATTTTGAGAACTATAAACCTGGAAATATCAGCATCCATTAATTCCATTTGTTTTACTGATTTTATGGAGTTGTGCACATAAAAAGCTTTTTTTCATGTCCAGTGACAATAGTCTTGCACCAGAAACAGGAACAGAAACCCCTGGAAACAAAAGAAAAACAAAGAAATGAAAGGAACAAAAATCTCCACTGAGTCTAAGCTATAAAATGAAAATCCAAAGATTGCATGTCACTAGTGGTGGGAACAATTAGTTGTTTCACATTGTTAGTCCAACTTATTACATGAAAAGTAACTACAGCAAGTGAAGTATTGCATTTTGGTAGGTTCCAGCTGGCGGTGCTTACTGTACCCATCTTACTCTTCTCACAGCAGAACAGACAATCTCTAGGAATAATTATTACGTACAGTAGCAGATGATCTGCAAATCAAACAAATTTTGGCCACACTTTCTAAGGCTTATCTGTGTGCAAGGAAAACATAAGCTACAATGATTTTAAATCACAGCTCAATTATGGTAGATATCAGGAAAAGCCAAGTAAGGGCTTAAAAACAATACATAAAGTTCAGGTATAGTTTCAAGGAGTCAACTGATGTCTGTGACAAGCAATTACAAGTCCATGTAGATATCCAACATCAAATAAAGACGACTCAGTGACAGATAATAAAGGCTTAGCTAGCATGGAGCAGCTAATTTTCCAGATGTATCCCAGAATAAGATAATCTCTGGCTTGCATCTAAGCAGCAGATAAAACTGTTAAACAATTTGAGTAAGAATAATAAGATAACAGAAAATTAAATTTGCAAAAAATGTATTGGAATTCCAATGACTGATGAGATGTGGAGATATCTAAAGAACTTAGGAAAAAAAAAAAGGATATATGTATAGAGATATAGGTAATGATTGTCCTTCAAAACAGCTAGAAATTCTTACTTGAGAGAAGTAGGAGACAGGCAGTTCACAGCAAATAGCACTAAGCCATTGTCCCTGCACTACAGTACTTAAATACAAGCCATAAACCTAGAGCATGGAGCAAAAAGACCAAAACCAATTAACCCTGCATGCTTTCCTTTCCTCTTTTTTTTTTTTTTTT
>VXBL01001396.1:12218-29304 GCA_013400195.1 Aramus guarauna | reverse complement strand
TAAAGTTTTGGTGATATAAAGCATTCATAGCACTAGAACCACAGACTAATCAGGTACTGTAAAATCCGCAGTCATACTGCGTAGGGCAGTTGGATTAGTGTTTACCAGGAACTAAATTAGTACATTTCTTTGTTACAAAGGTGCTCTTTTTGAAAGAAATGGAATTTAACTTTTGCTATAGCTGAGCTGGGTAAGTGAACTAGTGCTATACTCCAGGTAAGTGAATAGCAGGGGGGGGAAAAAAAAAAAGTAAAAAAGAAAAAGTAAAAGTAATAATAATAATAAAAAAGTAATCTTCATTTTCTATGTGTCTCAGTCATAACTCAATTCATTTTATTCACTGAATTGATGAATTGATTCTCAGATTTCATGACTCTGCTGTATTTTCACCACTGTATGTGTATGTAGCCAGATTTTGTGGGCTGTGAGCAGTAAACAGCGGTAAATTTTCTTCATCTATTTAACAAATAGCTAATTGGATCACAAGTTGTTTTTCTTATTTTCCCACCAGCATCCTTGGTTCATTCTTTAATCATTATTTAAATGCAACCTTTTATCCACTGTTCAAAACAAGAGTTCTTAATGGCCTGTATATACAAATGAGATGTGAAGACTATACAGTTACAGACCTGCTGAGTAACCATCTTTCCTCCCTTCCAGTCCTCCCCACATTTTCACTTTTTCCCGCTCAGTTAACATACTTTTTTTTCAAATGTTCATTTCATTTTGTTTCACTGTCTCCAGCACCACAGGAACATATAATGCCCTCTGCTACTCCAGGGTCCTAAGTTGCTCTTTTGCTGTCTACTTTTCCTGTCCACTGGAGGAGAAAAAGTAGTTTCTACCCATTTAGTTTAGCAGAAGATAGGAAACCTGGGGGTTTCTGAGTGACTGAGTCAAGAGTAGCAACAACGGAGAAAAATTAGAGGGGTAGCATCAGAGAACAATGATACAAAGAGAAATATTCCTTCTCTAATACCATAAAAAGCCACAACAGCTTTGTTCATTACAAAAAGGCAACTGAAGCAGCAAGGCAGTTTCTGTTGATGCTGGTCTGTGATGGAAAAGTGACATTGATAGCAATGATATTTGAGCTTTTTTCCTTTTTCTTTGTTTTCCCCTCTGTTCAGCTAGCAGCAGTGGGAAGTCAGAATCTGATCTAACCAACTACTGGGCCATATCCTCATCTTAGTTATATGGCTTCAGTTGCCATGGTAGAAGACAACTGGAGTTAACTCAGGAGCACTGGTATAACTAAGTGGAGAATTTGGACTACATCACTGGTATGAACTCTGGATTATGGCAGATACAGGAGCAGCTAGGTGAAGTAAGGGGTGGGAATTGCAGCTGTAGCTGAAAATGTCTCATCTTCCTTTCTCCCTGCTAATCACTACTTCTCAACAGCCACTCATTCAATGGTGCATGCTGCGTTCTCTCACGAGACTAATAGTAGTGCTATTAGAGCTACATTGCAAACATCCACAAATTATTCTGTTAAGTGACTTTGGTCACATTTGCTTACTTAAAAGTTGATCAGTTAATCACTCACATCTCCTAGTTGCTGTTGGTATGAGCTCTGAGGAAATTCAATGCTAATGCTAATGCTAAAGGCACTGACTGGGTAAAGTTCAATTCTGAAAGCCAAGGGATCAAAACCAAAACAATGGAGCAGCTGTTCCTGCTAGAACAGAAAGAAAAAAAGAATCATGATGACTCGAAATGTCTTTCTTTATTAAAATCATGTCTATGTGTTGTGTTTTCCTTCTTGATGACTGTATCATTAAAAGATACATTTATTTTTATGGGATACAGTCTTTTGAGCAAATCAGAAGTTCTTTAATGTCTCATCAGTTGATCTACCCTGTTTAGAGTCATGAAGTTAACAGAAAAAATTGCAACTTTCTATCCAGATGGAAGATAGGAAAACTCTTATTTGGGACACCAATCTACTTCCAATCATAGCCAAAAAAGAACTTCTTTAATTTAGGTGAGAGCTCTCCTGCTACATAAATATGGTCTCAGACTGCACATAATATCATTGAATATATGTACCACAAAGTCAGTCATGAAATGAAACAAACTTTCCTGACGAAAACTGTTCTAACTGTTCATGGACACATGAAAGGTAAGGGTTTTACTCAGCTTTCCTTGAATGAAATTGAGATTTAGAAATTGAATTGCTCTCAATAATATTTGCAAACTCTTCTGTGAATTTTTCAAAGAGAGCAAGAAAAACTATGGTAAACTGTGGTTCTTTTCATTATATTGTACTTTGTGCTTTCTGTTTGAATTTATAATGAAATGTTACATTAACCTATAAAACCTGGAACTACTACAAAATATTAGGGAAGGAAGGAAGGAAGGAAGGAAGGAAGGAAGGAAGGAAGGAGAGAAAAGATAGAAAGAGGGAATCCAGTCTTATCTATGCAAAATTTTATGAGGCTTATGTCATTCCAGCAGGCTTTGTGAAACAATTCTACTTTTTCAACAGCTTACTCAGACTAATACATCAATTTTGTTTCTTATATTTAATCTACAGGTTTTTTGTTTGGTCCTTGTTACTCCTCAAGGAGCATAGGGCTGCAACAACACTATGCCACCGAACCCAGTGGGATAGTGTTGTTGCAATTTCTGTAACAGATTTTGTTTTTTACATGATTGGGTTGTTAGCCCAAAACAAAACCCCCAACCTGGAGGGCCAGGGTGCAACATTTTAGTCTGGCCCAACAAGGCACGCAAGCCACCACACCACGACAAGGTAAGTTGCACCAACTAGTGGTGGTTAATCTACAGGTATTAATGTATAATTAGAATGGGATTCCAACTTTAAATTATAACTTGGTGATCTAGAATTTTGCTTCATCCTCTCATCTAGCACTTTTGAGTAAAATTTGCACATGGTTGTATTACACTCCTCTGAAGACACCTTTTCAGCTTAATAACTGAAGTGGCTGTAAAATAGCAAGCCTAGACAAATCTTTGCTGCACTCAGTAGGAAAACTTCTGATGACTTTGAAAGTGTTGAGGTTCCTCCTCTGGTGAGAGGTCAGTGTCTGATAGGTTTTTTGTGATATACTTGAAAATACTTAGAACACCACTACCCAGTAAATTTGATTCCTCTCCAGAGCTGCTCACAAGTTCCTTTCCACACCTGCCCTGGAGTGCAGCACTAACAGTGTGAACACAACTGGTCTGTTTCAGCCTGACACAGGTCAGCTTAAATTATATTAGAGATAGCAGTCACTTTCAGTGGAGGGAACAGAAACTAACAGCAGTGGAGCGAATCAATCACAACCATTGGTCTGACTGTAATCAGCTCACACTGTTGACTGCAACACCTCTGCTGAGGGGGCAGCAACTCATAGCTTAGTGACAATGATTTCTTAAAACACTAAGAATGTAAGTAGTCTGTGTGATCTCCTAAAAAGATGCAAATGAGGTTAGGCAGATCTGCAGGGAAAGTAAAACGTTACAGTCAATTCTCATGGTTCAAGCAATGCATTTAAATAAAGCCATACATGAATATCTCCTGTCTCAGCTGGATCCTCAGCTAATGAATTTTGGCATATTCACTAGTAATATACTGATTTCTAGTCCTGATGATTTTATTACTTATAGATAAATTGTTAAAGAATTGTATCTACTTCCTGGTCAGCTTTACATCTCATCATCTCTTTTAAGTCTCTTCAGCAGCTATTCCATTGAGCTGCTTCAGCTGAGCACTATCTGAGGCTATGAACCAGTTCAGGCATACAGGTTCAGCAGAGAGAGGAGATATGCCTGGTAATTTGTTCCAGGTGGTTTGTAATTTCTGAAGCAATAATTTACTGAGTGGTGAATTATACTAAGGTATAAGCTTGAGAGCATTATTTTTTTAAGCAATACTAAAATTTTACCAGGATTATGCTTGTTTTCAAACTCCAGTAATCGCTTCATGTTTTCACCACCCTCTTGCTCTATTCACTCACTGTCAGCTATTTCCTCAGCTTTGATCCACTTATCTTTGAGCACATCCTATTCTCTGTTCATATACCAAATTTGAAAATGAAATACTGTCCTTAAAGTCTGAGGCAACCCTACTGTGAATCCAGATCTCAAGATAGTTTAAATAATGGACTTCACTGAAGATTTCACAACTTTGCTGGCCTGCAACACCTTTGTTCTTACAGGTTATAATACGATATTCCAATAGTAGATAATTGTTTCCTAGATTTTAGAGTTTATGACAGGTATCATAAATTTGGTTGTAATACCAATTACTAGCACGCACAAATGATTGCAGGTATGCAAAAAGTGTAGTGCTTTTGTCTCAGAAACAATGGAAGCTAGATACTCTCTTAAGGAAAACTGTGCCATTGATTAATTCAGATTCAATAGTATTTTATTATATAAACAGTTGCATTAAGAACACTGATACTGTTCATGAATTGAATTATGCATAAGCAGCATGGTTGAAGGTAGCGAGAGTCTGAGTCTGATTTATCTTCTTGAACAGTTGTTTGAGTTTAGTAAAGCAAATTCAGGCCACTAATTTCCTTTGGAATTAACTCAAAATAATCATTGGGCAATGATTCCTGTTAACTTTCCAGCAGAATAGGTGCCCTATGTCACTGTTTTTGTCTCTTGCTGAATATTATGTCAAAACTCTAAATCTAGCATTAATTGATATGATAATGAATTAATTTTAAAGTCAAACATATAATCCATTTGCTTTATGTGGGTGAAAAAAACCATTACATGATGAGATACAAAGATTGCATTTCTCGTTGTTGGACACATAAGAATGAATCAATAAATCCTGAATACTGTCAATACTGCACAATGCTAAAAAAAATTAAAGAATTAACAGTTCATTCTGTTCTTGTCCTTCATGTGTCCTAATTTCTGAAGTGAATTGTTTTTTCGTGCTTTAAATGCAAAATCAAACTCTTTTGTTTATTAAGTGTAGGTTTTATATAAGGTCTACATTACTAAGAAGGAATTTATTTTTTTTAGTTGTGTAAAAATATTTCATCAAATAAATAGCCCTCAGGTCTTGGGTATTTTTATACTTTCAACTTTCTTGTATTTAATTTACTACAGTCACACATCAATCATGTGAGTTCTACTTAAAATTGCTGATACTTCAGATCATCCACTTCCTAATTATTTCTTGTATATTTCTCTGTGAGTTGAGCTATGCCTACACAGGACAAAGAGTCACTGACACAGTATAAATGTATGAAGTGTGTAGTTGGAAAACAGCATGTAAAAGAGAAAGTGTTGGATATACAGCAACTTCAGAGGCACAGGATTCAGCCTCCTGATTCTCCGGATGGAAAATCAACCTTGTGATGTATAAAGCTCTTGCAATTTCTACTGAATGTGTAATCTACATTACAACGGTATTACCATTTTTTAGGGACTGTTAATGGAAATCATTAGTATCTCCTTAAGATAGTAAAAAGTTTGCTTACATTCTAAGCTAGAAAGGCAGCAACAAGTCTTTTTTATTTACAGGTAGGAGAAAAAAAAAATCCCAAATGTTCTCACGCTGGAAAACATTGAACATTTGAACCTTAAATATCATTATTTTTTTTAAAAAATTGTCTTTTGCAAGAAGCTATCTCAACAGGACA
The DNA here is from genome assembly GCA_013400195.1 of Aramus guarauna. Classification (NCBI taxonomy): domain Eukaryota; kingdom Metazoa; phylum Chordata; class Aves; order Gruiformes; family Aramidae; genus Aramus; species Aramus guarauna. The sequence goes on along the minus strand of VXBL01001396.1, from coordinate 23,686 downwards.
AAATGTATCTTTCTTTTGCTAGGACTAGCAGAGACAAAATCTTATAAATAGATTTATTTGTCTAGGACTATTATCTCGTGCTTCGGCCTAACTGCAGAACAAGCAGCCAAAACAGAGATATCCTTTTTACTTTTTTAGCACCAGAATCCAGCTAAAGATATTTAATCACAAGGGTTTCCACTGGCCAGCTTTGCAGAAATGCATGCAAAATCGTACACTGCTGGACTCTGTTGATGGAGCAGACAATCAAATATTAGTCTTCTTAGCCTTGTCTGCTTTGTCTGAGCCCTTTGGACAGCAAAAGTAGATTCAACCACATATGTTTCATTCTTTCCCATATTCATTACTTCTCTGTTCTCTTTTAATTTTATTTTGGTATTTTCCTCCTTTTTTTCAGTCTAATAATATCCTCACTTCGTCCTTTGCTGCTTCTATAACCGCACACATTAGATAAAAGAAATCATGAGTGATTTTTTTTCGCCAGTCTTCATCACAGAGACATGTTAGAGCTATCAAGTCATTTTCTGTCTTGAGGTCATACCTCTTCCTGAAACACCTTGAGCTATTGTTTTCATGTATCTTTTGTAGCTAAGCTAACACAACAATGAAGTAGGTCTTTGATCTGAGAGCTTTAGAAGTAGATCAGCCTCTAATGGTAGTTGAGAAAGTAGTATGTAAGCAAAATGACTGGCATTATTTATTGCTGTGTCAAATAACAAATATAGTCACCATCTCTGGAAGTATTTAGATGTGGCACTTAAGGACATGGTTTAGTGGTGGACTTGGCAGTGCTAGATTAACGGTTGGACTTGATGATCTTAAAGGTCTTTTCCAACCTAACCATTTCTATGATTCTGTGATTCTACAGCTTTTTGAGTTTGTTTTTTTTCAGGGGAATGGTCAAGATCAGTGTCTGACCTCGTACCAAAGTAGAGTCACTTTTTTTTTTTTTTTTAAAGCAACTTTCTTTTTTACCTTTGGCCTCCATTTCAAAGATTGAGCTTTATCGCTGGTTGCTACTGCTTCTGTTAACTTGGGCCTTATATGTGTCAATACATTTCATTCTGAGGAATTCAGTTCTCTTGATCTTGAGTTATAACAAAAGCAAACCTAGAATTTAGACCAGATGAAGGTAATCCAAGGCTCTAGTCACAGCACAGCTGTACACACATGCACAATTGTAGCTACAATTTATGATCCATCTTGTGAAAGTAGCAAGCTTGGTGGTCTCCAACTACAGATGGAGAAGACTTTCCAAGATGGGATTCCATCAAGTGCCTCCTCCCTGTTGAGGAAGTTGAGAATGTTAAAGAGCCTTCTTATTCCTATGAATAAGTATTTCACTAGTAGGAATGTATTCCCTTGGTTAAATGGGTAGGCCTACTTTTGCTAAGCCACTGTGATATATACAGTTATTGTGAGTTTCCAGGGTACTTATAGGAACACTTTGTTTCAATGTATGGCTCATACTTACTGTTTTGTGTGTCTGTGTAAACTCTGCCAGATACTTCTCTTGTGTTTTATGTCTCTTTTGTTTACAAGCTTTCTCTTTATGTAAATATAAAGTAAAAACTTTGATTCTGATATTTCTCTTGATGACAAATAAAGACCTAGGGTAATACATCTTCATTGGCCTTCCATAAGCTGGCAGTGACAAAAAATGCCCATACATACAGCTATCTATTGTGTATTTCAGTTTTTAAGGCTATGTAATTCATAAAGAAGGTACATAGTAATCAGGTGTGTAAGGATAGAAATTAAATCCCTGAAGTGAATAGGTAAACTCTAAATGTATAAAGTCTCCTGAATCATAGTTCATATTGTCTAAAGGGTAAAATAACGATATTGTTCTTATTGCTTGAGCATCATCAGTGTGATTCTCATTGTTCTTCAGAATGAAATAATTGAAGCAATTTATCCTCAAGACATATACTATATAACTCTATCCATTATTGTTGTAGTGAAGTACAGTAAATAAGGCTTTGTGCTTGGTCCAGTACATGGGAGAATGATAAAAAATTTTATACTTTTTCTTGTGAGACTAAGGATCCCATTATGCCCAGAAATGCTTTTTGGCTTATCTCTTTACCCTGTAAACCAAATTGTTCAACTACGATCAGGCTGGCTAGACCATATAATGTAAAGCAGACAACTTACGTAAACCACATTTTTTTTTACTGTATGATTTTATCTTAGTGGAAGAGATTGAATTAACATTTCAGCTATGTAGGGACTATTTGGATATTTAGTCCATAATGTGAATGCATTAACAAGGGAGTTACTTCACTAATTTATCACTTTTAAACCACAGCTAGAAGCTGGAACCATACATTATCTTTTAGACTCAAAAAAATTCAAAAAGGATCAAAACTTGATTTTGTCATTACTGTTATTTCAGTTCTATCTGGTCCTTTTTTAGTTCTATCAGACCTGAATCAATTTGACCAAGATGGTTGTGGGTGAAAAGAACAAAGTTTGTTGACAAAGGGGGGAGAGCTGAACGGATCAGGAGGTGAGATGGGGTGATAGAGCAGCAACTTGAGAAAATGGGAAAAATCATCAGGATATGGAAACTGTATGTGCACTCAGGGAAATGAGTAGGATTGATTGGGTGAGAGGAGGAAGGTAGGACAGAAGAAGCAGTCAGGGGTAATAGAGAGCAATAAATTGCTTCTGTTTTAATGGAGTGTGAGGAGACCGGAGGCTCAAGTGAAATAGCAATCTGGTGAATCACATGCAGCTGTCACTATGATGATTTTTGTGAATACAAAATATATTGTTTGTTATCATGGGTATTGTTTTTTGAAACCTGCACACTTTGCAGAGATTAATTGTTCATACAAAAATCACTGGCATGCATAAGACATTCTGTGAACTATAAATGTAGATGTCATGCTGAAACAGTACATACTGAAGTTTACATTGGCCCATATGGAGGTATTGTTGAAAGCACATCCTATACTAATGTTAGGAATTTATCTTATTCACTTGATCATCCAAAACTGGTTGCAGAACTGAGTTTTGACACAGGACAGAGAGCCTTGATAAGCTTCCTGCTGTTACCTTCACTAATGGCGGAGTGGTTGGTTATTGGTGTTAATCTGTGATGTGAACAACTCAAATAGCATCTCTATAAGTATTCATATCAGCATATCCATAGGATCAAAGAGTAGAGTCATAGATAAGAATTTCTCTGCAGAATGAAACAAAAGAAAGGTGTTAGAGCTGAAAGTTATTGAAATGTCGCAAGACCTGCATAAATGGGGAAGATGAAACACACAGTTGTGTCAGTTTTCAGTGAAAGATGCTAGGTGAGAACAGGCTGTCATCATTGGCCTACAGAAAAGTGTGCTGAGAAAAACTTTTCAGGGACACAGAAGTCTGAAGTATGGTAATTATTCTGTTGTGTTGCTATTCTAGGGTCATGCAAATGGAAGCAATGGGAGTAGAGGTATAGTGAATTTTTAAATCTGAAGGTTTTTTCAAGTAGTTATTTCACCAAGCAGCTTCTCTTCTGCAAACTCATGTTCCTCTGTTTTTGAATTTGTAACATATATTCTTGCGAAGAGAATATATACAATATACACAATGCTATAATTTTTTTATTTTTTTTTTTTTCAGCTGCAAGAACAAGTGCCTGGAGAAAGCCATCTTCTCTACTTGAAAAACAGATAGTCTTGGTTGTTAGCAAACATTGGTCTTGGAACGCAAACAAAACTTCTGAACTTGAATAACTGAGTTGCAACTAAAATCTGCATCAACAACTCAGTGAAAAAGTGACACTTTTCCATAAGTAAAACACTTTAACTAGTATGTGAGGAGATTATATTTTTGTTCATGTGAATTGCAGATTTTTGTGTGGTGAAAACATCCTTAAAATTACAAGACCTTTCTCTCTTTCCTTTTCTCCTTCTATCTCTCTCTGTCTCTTTCTTTTCCTTCCTTCCTCTTCTGCCTTGCATTCCCTTTCATTTTTCTGTATTGTCATTGCTTAGCCAAGTGGCTCAGGATGTTCCCACTGAAAATAGTGAGTTGGGCTGAAAGAGCTGAAGGTGAATTCAGCACAAAAAGGAAGAGAAACTGCTGTCAGAATGTTTGTGTTCCTCCTATTGAAAACACATAGATAAAGTAGATGTAAAGAATGAAGCAGGAGCTTGAAGGGCTGAAACTCTAGGAGTAAAGAAGGGATAAGGAATTACAGAAGTTTACCCGGCAAGAAAGCAGTGATTCCTGTATATTGAAACACTACGTGCTGTTGCTCCTCCAGTCTCTATGGTAACAATAACACAGACAGAAGAGAAACACAGAGGAAAGGCTGATGGAAACAAAGCGCACTTACATTTTCTAAAATGGCTGGGGAATTTGAGTTTTGGGTGACTTGACTAAAACAAAATAGTTTCATTTTCTAACTCTGCCTAGCATTCAGCTTCTGGAAATTGAGCTCTTCTGAGGTGTTTAAAGTTGGTGCAATGTAGAGCCTGAATCCCATAAAGCCACTAACAAGACACTGACTGTCACTTGCTGACAACATTTCTCAGCCTTACGTTGGATTCCTGGAAGGAAAAGCCCCACATTATACACAACACTGCGAACAAATGAACAAAACTCGTTTCTCTGAGACATGACTAAATCAAGAAACAGGTGATTTTGTTAATATTATGAAAACACAAGTAAAAGATTTATTTCCTTTTTGGATGGGTATCATTGAAGGCTGGCCTGGACTTCTATATGGATACATGTGATAATCTATTCACAACTCTGTCTGATTGAAATTTGACATTTAGAGTCCCATTTTTATACATACATTAGTAATCTGATATTCAGTGTTGTTAAGCAAATCACACCTTGGAGCTTCCACTGACAGCAGCAAGTCATTGACATACTTATAAAAGTTGTTTTTATAAAAAATTAAGAGTGAAATAAAAAAACATTCTTGTGAAACATTTTCCCTTATATCTTTTTTAGATTTTCTGCAAACATTTTTACATGCCTGAGAGTTGTCATACAACACACTTTTGGCACATAAGAAATGATTATTCCAGAGGTGAAAAGTGCAGGACTTGAACAAGGACAGTAAGCAAAGATGCAGAGGAGTAATCTGTACTGTTGAAGGACAGAATTGTTCATAGAAAATGCCAACATATCTTAAATTCCTACTATACCACTCATATTATGGACAAGGACATCTCTGAGTAATTTTCTGCAATTCATGTAAAGTTCAAATTACTTATTTGAAGATTTGTGAATTGAAAACCTTTTACCTGAAAGACTAGAATGGGGGCTACTAATAAAGCACTTCTTCATCAATACATAGTAGCTTGACTGGGAAAAAAAAAAAAAAAAAGACTAATGAACGGTATAAGCTTTATTTTCTATAGAAGATACAAGGCTTTTGCAAAAATAAACAAAAATGTTGTTTCATCCTTCAGCTTTCATGTCTGTATGTCTATTTTGAATATTTCTTGTTTTCATTGCTGAGTTACATGGAAGCCTAGTGATTCTGGAAATGCATGAATAACATGTTTATCATCCGTGCTAAGACATCTCCTCAAGTCCTATATATTTCTGGTACTGAAGAATAAAAACAAACTCTTCGTTTAAAGCCCAGTCCTCAGGAGTTGAATCCTTTCAGCTATGATTGGAATTGTATATGAGAGTTCTAAGAGTCTGTCATCACTGCAGATTAGATCTTAGCTACTGCATTGTATAAAGCAGCCATGCATACTTAGAACACTAGGCTTTGACAGGAGATGTGAGTTTCATCTTAACCACGTGTTGTTGGCATAACCGTAAGTAAATTAAATTTATCACTGGCATGATGCTTCAATTGAAACACTCCCCCCTCCCTCCCTCCTTTTTAAAGGAAAATAGATCATTTTGTTATAGCAGAAATCCACAAAATTAGGGGATAGTTCTCAAATTTTCTGACAACTCTAGCTTGTACTTAAGTTCTTGAAGAAAGAGAAAAGAGATAATAAAAATAGAAAACAAAAGAAAAAAAAGATAAAATAAAAAGAATATAAACATATGAAAAGTTCTAAAAAAAGCAAATAATAGAAAATATAGAATGTAAATATGGTCTTCTGATTGGTAACAGTTATCAACAGAGCATTCAATTGAAAATCTGTATTATGAAAGCTTCCAATATGTTATTAAATAGACTTTAGTTGGATGCTATAAAATGAAATCCATTGTGCTAACAATGTAATTAAAAAGGGCTAACATAAACATGCTTGTTATTTCTCCTAACAAACATTCCACTGATTATTATGCCATTATCAGCCAATCAGGTTTTGTTTCCAAATGTCATTTACATTATGTGCTTGTTGGACTTTCTATTATATTCCAAAATTTTGTACATTAAGCATTACTTCACTTTATTTTTCTTAATAAATCATATTTGAGCTTTATATATTTTTAGATTGAAATAATGTGTGTGCAACACCTACAGCCACCTTCAGTAATGAAACAGAGAATAGTTATTGTGCTGTCAGCTTAACAGAGGCATCAGAAAATAGTCTTTTTTTCTGCTTTTGGTTGTTGTTGTTTGGTCCTTGTTACTCCTCGAGGAGCATAGGGCTGCAACAACACTATGCCACCGAACCCGGTGGGATAGTGTTGTTGCAATTTCTGTAACAGATTTTGTTTTTTACATGATTGGGTTGTTAGCCCAAAACAAAACCCCCAACCTGGAGGGCCAGGGTGCAACATTTTAGTCTGGCCCGACAAGGCACGCAAGCCACCACACCATGACAAGGTAAGTTGCACCAACTAGTGGTGGTTCTGCTTTTGGTAGCATGTCATTATTCCAAATAGGTAAACAAGTTGCTGTCTTTAACTGTTTCATATGAATTTGGAGAAAAGCATGGTTTAAATTCCAATTTTCTGTCTAAGTAGAATCTCTCTTGTCCAGATAATTAAGTTTTACTGTATCAGTTCATTGATAAAATTCAGTAGAGAATTGAGATGTCTGTATATTACACAAATTTTCAGTTGTTTTTTTTTTTCTCCAGAATTTAGGTGTATTCCTAATTAGAGTTTTTTCCAACTCTGAGATATATAAACAGGAACAACTTCTTTACAATAGAGTAGTAATATTAAGTGATGTGATAACAGAGATAAGAAATTATATATTATACATAACATAAGTATCTATAAGAAAATGTAAATACCAGGTTAGTGTTTTCTCCTATAGGATAATTTCTTATATCACACTAACACATCAACAATGAGTAATGAGATTATCTGATGAATGGGGGTTTATCCATAAAGGACCTGCAGGTCATAAAGAAACATGAATCTAAGCCTGAAAATGCTTTAACTCTACAGGTGCTGCACTTTGGCCATGGTGTGGTTCATCAGGTGCCTACAGCTACATTTCCATTCATCTGTAGAGCTGCTACTGTCCTGGCTAGAGTAAACATCAGTATTTCACTCATAAATAAACTAGGACACAATCTAGAAGTGAGACTGTCCTCTATCAGAATTCTCTGAGCAGCCTTCATGCAGATCCACCACAGTGGTTTTGTTCACCATGACATATTTTAAGTTAAATGGTCATTGAGTAAAATACAGAAAAAGTCTGAAAGTGCAGAGAAGTCAGTGTTTTTTAACAAGTAGTTTATCACTAGGACAGAGGGAGATCTCTTGTCCTGATCAGTCTGGATTTTCTTCACAGGGCCATACATCCAACAGAATAGTCTAGAGTAGACCTTATTTATAGTCTATAGGATTGTAGTTACAGAGTTTTATCTTAAAGGTGGATTTGAACTCCCTTTGATAATGGAGAAAATTGCACAATTTTTTTGGATTACAGGAGGTTCTCAGATAATTAGACTTAAAATGAAGGAAGAGGTGTGGCAGGAAACCGCTTCTCATTTAGAAATAATAATTTATAAGAAAGGACTAAAAACTTAATTTCTTGAAGGAAATAATCTATATGGCTGTATTCATAAGTGCTCAGACTGTTCTTTATTGTGGACAGAGGCTACTGTCTGAACCCCAGTTAGATTTCCATTCTGGCCTAACTCAGATTTCATAATGTTTCTAGAGAGCTGTATGCTGAATACACATAAATGACACAAAATTTTGGTGCTGAGCTCCTTAAAAACTGCTATTAGTGTATCAATTTGGTTTTCCATACATTCATTTAATCAATCTTACGGTACTCCAATCACTATTTACTATGTGTCTGAGTGTGCTCAGTGAGGACAGTGAACATTGTCCTAACCACAGATATTCTTCTGAGGTGTATCTACACTGCCCAGTAGCTCCCCATTTTTTTTTTTTTTTTCCTCAGGTCTTGTGTTGATTCACATGACCTGTATGTTGGTTTGCCAAGGGCTGTATCTGGATCAAAATAAGTAATTATCTCCAATATTAAACTGAGGAAGGATTATGAGGATAGTTTGATCTGTCCTCTACTCACTTATAGCATTATATATTACAGTCACAACGTCATTAAACTGTTTCCTCCATCCAAACCAGTGTGCTGTAATCTACACTATGTGCCCATACCGTCCTTGAAAGCAGGCCACAGAGTTGCCTGGCTAGGGCCAAAAAACATAGCAAGGGAGCACTGTGGTTGCAATGGTTCAATATGTGTGCTGGTCTCCCACAGTTTCTTTTATGGGAGAGCTAGGGGACAACATATGAATATAGTAGGAAATTTGGAGCAAACACCATGTGATAGAGATGCAACCATACAGGAAACATTTAGCCTTTATGGGCAAAAACATGAGTTTGTATCATGTAGCCAGTGGCTATGTGTTATACCCCAAAATGGGTGTCTTTAGGAGTGTATCCTATGTTATCTGTCTATGGATTGAGTACAGAAATTATGTATCAGAAAGAAATTATTTACACTCTCCTTATATTGCAGCATCAGGAAGGGACAACACAAGCTTTTCTTACAAAAGTTGCTCATTTCTGGTCCTCTTCTAATTAAGCTGCTAGTCAAGCCCCTTCTCACATAGACTCCAAATCTAATCTCAGTCACTAAAACGTTGGCAGAATAGCTCCCCTACCAAATCTGTCCTGAAATGTCACAGAAAGAGCTAAGAAAAATAGGCCAATCACCCTAACGTGTTTCCAGAAACTTGAATATTGTCCCACTGAGATGAGTGCTTCCACTATTAAGTAAAATTCACTGTGAACATTTTTCTAATGAAAATAACCACTATATGCTGAGTGAACTGTGGAAACAGACTATTACTTCTTTAGTCTTAGATACTCTTCACTGACACAGCTGCAGCATCTAGTTCCTTGAATTTTTCTCAATAAACAATTTCTTATATTCATGTTTTTCAAAAAATATTTATAAAGGATAAAAATATATGGGTTTGCTTGCTTATTTCATCAAACATGCAATAGTTAAATGTAATAACCAGCTGTTCCAGAGAGCTGGAAATTTCTTTCAAATTAGTTTTAGGCTTTATCTTAAAATGCTGGGGTGCAGAGAGAAAGAAACCATTAAAGCATATTCTTTTTCTCCCTCTGGACCTCAGGAGTCTACAGAGCGATGACTCAGAACAACAAACAAACTGAAAAGCAGCCACACTGTCATGACTGCCATTCTATTGTCATAAATTTGATCCCCCTTGGAATATTATTTTTAAGGACTGGAAAGACAACAAACTAAATTCTGCTCTCAGTTACTGTGAAGCAACTCCAACTTTACTCAGTTTCTTCACAACAGTGAGGACATTTTTTATTCCTGAGGAAAACTCTGTTTACAGAGTTTATAGGTAATACAACAGAAAAAATACAATATACCCAGCAGGTCTAATTTGCTGTTCCTGCTTTGCAGCAGTGGGTGTAGGAAGCAGGGTGAATGGCTGCAATCACACAACTAAGAGCATTATTTTTGAAAATTGCATGTCAGCAGCTAAAAGAAATTGCGAGTGTTCATTATTTTTTTTTTACTTGTTATATGACATTCATGGAATATGTGAGTTATGCAAATATACAATTTATTGTTCCTTTCCTTTCTTTTACTGTGCATAAATTCAATTTATCAAAGTCCCTGGTTTTTATGACTCTTACATACATATTTTGCACAGTGGATCATGCTGCTAAATGGAGGATTAATTATTGCATAGCAAACGTGTGGATATTATGTTTCAGTTCTCTAGAGTTCCTGTGTTTCCACTTGCTGCAATGTTCAACAACCAAGGGGAGGTCTATCTGTCTACTGCCCAGCTGAATGTCCTTTACATAAAAATTTCATGTAAGAAACAGTCTCTCCAGAGTCATCCCTGATACTCTTTTCTCTCTATTGCTAATTATACCCTTGGTTATGGTAGGGAATTTGGGGAGGAAAGAGAAGACATACATGCCATTACCTATAAAAGACTTAGCTGAACTTTCCTGACCATGTCTTGATTTTTTTTTTCCTCTTATGTGTATACTTCTCATCAGAGATTTTTCCACCCTCATCTGTTATATGCTTCATTCTGACTCAGTGACTTCATTTGTCCCAGAAAACAAAAGCAGCTGTTGAAGTCATTTAAAGGTCAGACATCAGTCTTAAAAGTAGCTAGACTCATCTATTAATTACTTTAAAAATTAGACATTGTATTGACAAAGAAAGCTGATACTTATTGAACGGAATAGAGTCTGATGTGTTTATGATTGCTAGAATATGGAGAAGGTCATAGATACCATTTTTACCAGCTGGAATTTCTGTATAACCTTGACACACAGATTCAGAGGCACATCTAACCTAGGGGTGGCAGGATCCTCTGCACAGGAGACAGATTAAAGCTTTCCAGCAAACTGAAAACAGAGAAATACACTGGAAGTTAAATGCAAAAAAAGTATCCTTCTGTAACTGTGGGAAAGAGGATTCAAATAAGAATCCAGTGCTTTGTGCCACTTGGACATTGTAAGAACTATTTACTTGCCCTGGAAAGTGAATCATTCAAGAAATGTCCTAGTTAGTTCTTCAAAGCAATTTCTTTTCTAATTAAAAATATTTCATTCTTTAAACAAATTTTCTTTATTCATAACTAGATTCTATTAGAAGTCTTGACACTTCATCAGCAGGAGTGGCTGAAAATTAAGCATATCTTAGCATCAGACCAATTTGCACTGAAGAAGATCTTAAAAAGATCATTTTTGTTAGTGTCTGATTAAGTAAATCTGAAATTATTTAGCTACAATTTGATCTTCCCTATAGTCTTGAAGATCAAATCTATTTATTTTTTTCCTCACAGAATTTTTAGTGAACCTCTGATCATTCTTACTTGTCTTCACTGAATTGTCTTCACTAACACATGCCCTTTTTAAAGGGCAGAACCTTTTAAGCAAGATACTTTTCATTAGCTAATAGGCACTGAATAGAAAAAGATTATGTTATTCATATTGCAGATATGCTTTCCTTTAGTACACAGAAACTATTGTGATTGTTTTTTGGTTTTTGATTCTTTTTTGGGGGGTTGTGGTTTTATTCTTTTTCTCTTTTTTTT
>VXBL01001390.1:1597874-1636041 GCA_013400195.1 Aramus guarauna | reverse complement strand
ATTCTATTCTATGATTCTAAGACCAGAATTTGGCCTTGTATCCTACAGCAGTTACTAAATATAGGCTCTGTACTATGCAGTGCCCAATACTCTGCTTTTAGTCTATTAACACATTTCCAGGTCTCCAGAGGCTGCTGATCCCATTGAGTGTTGGCACAAACTGCCCTCCTGATCTAGCACAGTACTACTCAGGGACATAACAGAACTGAGTCCCCCTCTGTCTCTGTCAGAGACAGGTCTACAGTTTCTTTGATAAAAGTCACAAGACTTGACCTACCTGGAAGATCATTTTTCCTCTACTTTGACAGGGGTAGAGTCTCCTGAATGGAGGAGAGTCTGCCTGGAAAGCAGGTAAGCTTTAAAAACTCTGAGTCAGCTTTGAACTCTAGAAGTGACATGGGGTACTGTCAAAAAAGAGGGAATGTCCAGATATTCTTTATCTTTTTGGATACATAGCTAACTCAGTACCTTTCCTGTCTCAGACACACCTTTGCAGGTTACACTTTGTCAGGTCAGCATAAAAGATCTCTGGGGCTAGAACCTGGCTAACTGAAGTTGCCAGGCATGAATTGACTACAGAAGCCATTGGGACTTGCACACATGTGCTGAAGAAAATGCACAGTTAACCCAGAAAAAACATCATTGGGTTTGATCCAACACAATTAAGCAAGACCACATACAGCACTGTCTGTTGAAAACTAAGTTAACAGGGAACCAGTTTTTTTGTTACTGTAATAAATTCCATTTCTCTCAAGACAGCAAAGAAAAACTACACCAGTACTGCCACAGGACTGCATTCTAATAGCTTTCTTACATGCAGGATGACGTTCAACAATATTCATGCAAATATACACAGCGAAGCAATTATATACTGATGAGAGATGTGCTCCACTGTCAAAGAGAACTTTAAGTAGTTCTGAGAACTAAAGCGTCTGGCATCCAGCCCCAGTGCTCTCCTGCATACACATGGGAAGACACAGGCATGAATCAGCCATGCATCAAGCACAGGGTGTAAAAATATACAGTGGTGTTGCTGGTTTTTGGTTTTGCTTTGTTTTTATTAAAAAAAAAAGGCATCTGCTTAAGTGTTTGTGGAGTGTATGAAAGCCCTTTCTAAAATTCCCACGGTGGAGTGTCATTCTGATGGTAATAAGCACACAGCAATATAGTTGGTAAGGGGAACAGAGCAGTGACAGAGCGCAGGGTAGAAAAATGCAAGGACATTCCTTGAAAGCTACACTTGCTGATAACATAGAGTTTAAGCTAGTTAGGGAGAAATCACTTAAGCAGGAAAGAGAGAGTGAGAATGTTTATCTGTGGGTAAAAGGAAGATGTTTTAGAGGCTGGCATGCATCATATCTTCCCTGTTGCACTAAATGAAATATAAACTAGAATGGCATGAAGACACCCAATCCATAAAGTTGCCTGCTGGTGCTCTTCCACCATTAATTTTATGCCACACATGCCAGGCAAGCTAGCTAAGAATCTAGTTACTTGATCTTGATACTTGTATTAGCCCTACAGGTAAAAACTCCTGCCTGTAGCTTCCAGCAGATGAAAAATCTAACCCATCTATCTCCTACCTTCAGGATAAAAACATTTCTATCCATTTTACCTTGAATATTAATCACATCTTGCCTAGAATTCCTAAGTGACTGAATTTGTGAAATGCGTGCACTTCTCACAAGTCCTCATTGCTGCTTTCAAAGGGGAAAACTCTGCATTAATATCGTGAGATTCTGATATGGGCCTCAGGGAGCTTTCCTGAGGGTCAGCAATTTGGCCAGAGTGTGCAAACACGCCTGCAAGATGCACGGGGCAATCTTCAGCCTGTCCACATTTAATGAGATGCAACAAAAACTGTCAGATGCTGACAGTTATCTGACGCTGATCTGCTCAGCTCAAGATACAGGTTTGTCCTGTTGAGGAAGCCCCTAACCTAAGGGATGAAAAGGACAAATGCAGCAGAGCCAATATTCAACCTCAATATTTGATACCTCTATGACTGTGGATTTAAGTGAAAATGGCTGCTGTTCATAAAACCACTACACGTGCAAAACCAAGACATTAAGGTGGATGGGAAGGGGACTTCAAACTGAAAGGGGGTTTTTGCAGTAGATTATCAAACACAAACAGTCCATTAAATTCACACAGGGCAAACCTTTGCTATTGGGCAGAGGGAATCTGAACACCACATCTAGGCCAGCAAGCAAAACCACGGAGTATTCTTTAGTTCATGTGGAGTGTTCTTTAGTTTGCAAAAGATTTTGTACAGAGTTCCTAACAGAAGAGTAGAAGTCATTTCAGTCTTTTTTTGAATCTGAAATCTGATTGTACTGGGACTTACTCATTGGGATAACTCACTAGCATTTTTACTCTATCCAAAAAAGGGAGGCACAGTTTTGTTGTCAATTTTAATAAAACTGAATTCTCCTTCTCCTTATAAATTTATTAAACTGAATACATGTATTTGGACAAATATCTCTAAATCCAAGGAAAGCCAAAGCTAGATTTTTTTTTTTTTTTTAAATTTGCAGCTGAAGAAAAAAATGCAACTAATGATTCAATGTCATTACTGTAGCATTTTAACAAACACATCCCTCTGCCCTAGCATGAAACATAAAATCCCAAACCAAATCAAATCTATAAACCAGGATGACCTGTTTGGAGCAACTAATCTACATTAAAATGCATCAAAATTACCTACTTTTTATTTGTTTTTCTATCCATTAAAATAACAAATTCAGAAAAGGAGTAGCGCACCTCCATTTGACAAAGAGATTAACATTTTTCTTAGCTGTAAAAAATTTTAATACTTGAAAAATACATTGCAAATCATTATCACATACTGTGAAGTTCAGTGCAGGTAATACCTATCAGGTAGGTAGAACTCATCATACAAGGTAGATACACATGATTACACATTTTCAGAGCAAAAAGGCCTGTTGTGGACTGGCATCCAAGATAATATTGTACATTCTGCTAGGGCAGAACTAAAACCCTTTCTTTATCTAATCTGTAGATGGCTGCAAGTGTACCTGCAGCTGTTCATAAAAGAAACCACTGTGCTTGTGCAGTGGAAATGGATGCACTCTGAGTAATACAGGCTGGATTCCGCTGAAAGACAACAGACAGGTATTTTTTCAAGTGGTGAAATGTATTCTGAAACTTATAGGGGGAAAAAAAAAGAAAGGTAAATTAAATTATCCTAATTTTCCTGCAAGATTACATTAAATATATTGGTTCTAAGCAAGCTGATGTGGCAGCTGCTCTGCTGTTTCCTTCCTTCTGCTAGGTACTGTACCCAGTGCCAGCTCAAAGCTGCTTCCTTTAGGAGGAAAGGTGGCAAGGAGAAGCCAGTCTGGCTCTGACCTGATAAACAAGACAGAGTTAATAAAGCCTGGAGCTAACTGAGCTGACCAGTGAAAAGGATAGGCTGGAAGGAGGACCGAGAAAGGCAAGAGCTCTATAAAGATGAAGGTTTTAGGACACTTTCAGCCAAAAGGCTGTCCTATAAACTTCACTAGTAGGTACAATATTTGCAGATGGCATCTAAAAAGACACTGCATGTCCTCCAAAGTGTCAACAGAAGAAGAAAATTTGAGTAATGTGCGCTATAGATTTGCTTTTTTGTTTTTTTGTTTTAATATACAAAGTATCCATCCATGGAATCTGCTGACAGTTCCATGGTGGAAAAAAAAAAATATGTATTTCCTCTATTTTAACATACTTTTTTTAAAATAAAGCAGGCAAGCAAGAATCAGTGGTTGAGGTTTCCTCAGAGGTACCCAGTGCCTGTCAGGAGCATTCTTTCCCCTTACCTGAGAGAAGCCCGTTGCTTCTTCTCAGAGCTTCTTACTTCTTCATTAGCTTTGCTTTCAGCTCTATGCCTGGCACTCTGCAAATCTGCCAGCAAGAGAAAGTACATTATTCTCACGTTACTGTCTGTGCTCATCAGCATAACTGACATGCTACATTGCAAATACATTTTTTCTTGTCAGTAGATCAAGATGTAATGTATCATTTCATGTAACCTTCTCAAAAGTGCTTTTGTCCGCAGGACAGGCTTTAGGCAGACATAACCTTGACTGCCGGACATTAGTCAGGGTTAGGCTGCAAGCCACGTGGCAGGTTAATCGGAGCCACATTCCCACTGATATACTCGTCCCTCAGGAGGGCTCGGCAGTTGGGAGCTCGATGCTGTACTAACGCATCACACAGCTTCCCAGCAGTGCACACTGGTTTATGTTTGCACTTGACTGAGTGGATGTATATATTGAACAAGGCTCTCCTTTTGGATAAGGTGCCCACGTTTTATACTGAAGTATTACTTTAAATACTTTTAAGTACTTTAATTTAGTACTACTTCATCTACTGAAGTAATTACGCTGATACAACTATTATTAGAGTGAATAAGGTAAATAAGCCATCAGAGTATGAGCCGTCTTATAATGGCAGACTCCGCCAGTACAGAAAAGAGTACAGTTTTTATCCATAGATTCATAAAGGCTACTTATGGTTAATCGTTTATTCTTAGCCAGCAGCAGTGATAGCTATGAGCTTGCAAAACACATTTTATACCACTACACCTGTTTCCACACAAACAGAGCACTGTAGTATCAGCAGAGTTAAACTGGTACAAGTCAAAAAGGCCTCAAATCTGTCTGGCAGTACACAATTACACAACATATGGGCTATTGCTGCTGCCAAGAAGAAACAATCAATCAGGAGAGGGAACCCTAATTTGCTTAAGAGACACTGAAAGGAGGGTAGGCAATTTTGTACCTGAGATCTTAAAACAGGTTCATGGGGTTTCAAATATCCACATAAGTATTTGCCTTTAGCTATACATTTATTTGTATTAACAAAATACAAAGATGGATTTTTAAGGGATTCTTGAAGTGTTTTTGTATTTTTTGCCAATAGCTGATTACACATCCTTACCAGTATGATTTAACAAGATACTCTTTTTCTTCTGACTGCCATCTGGTGCCACAGTAAGTTTCACTCGCAGAGTTTTGCTGGAACTAGGAGAATGGTTTACTGATGCATCAACTACCTCATAGATGGTATGAAGCAAGCTGGTAATATCCTACAGTTGGATTGAAACACAAAAAGACATGCTATTGTGAAAATGGTATGAAACCTACAGCTTTGATACTTCCAACTATTTTAGACTTGGGACTACTAAATGCTGAAATATCCTTGAAAATCACTGAATTTAAAAGAGCTGAATTTGCAAAGAAACTTTCAAGAAAGGATCCATTTCTCTCTTCTGTTAACCCCCATTTTTTCTAACAGAGACTGCAATATAAGTCATAGACACAGAAGGGAATGATTCAAGTAGATCCATATTCTTCTTCATCAAATGGCATAAGATTTATGAAATGGGGCAAACCAGATCAAAACAATAATAAAAGCACAAGGCATTCAAGTTTCCCAAACTGTGAATCAGCAAAATTGTGTTCTGCCTTTTCTTTTCTTTGGTTTCAACAGAACCCAGGAATAACCATTCATACTGCACTAAAAATTGAGTTCACATCATCCAAACAAATACAGCAATTGAAGAAAATCTTGGACATTACAGTCTTACTGCTTCTTGGGTTTTTTTTCTTGGTATAGTTAAATGATTATATAGAGGAAAATATAGTTGATTATATAGAGGAAAACCAGTAAGAGAAGTGGCAGAACGGTAAACCTCAGCTTTGGACATACATGATGTCTGAATGTCACTCTACCATATGTGGGGTCTAGCTTATTTTGCAAAATTCAAACAAGTTCTAAACTTACATTTTTGAACAGCAGAGATTATCCAGTCAGGCCTATTATAGAATGTTCTTCACACATGTCTTTGAAGGCAATGGGATGTGAACAAATTCTTAAATGTCTGGCTATATCAGAAAGAACACTTGCCAATTGTTTCAAACAGGAGAAACACTGTTTAGTAGTTGGTGATGCTCAAAGGTCTCTCAGGCTGATCTAATCCTGTCAGGTTCAAATAGGGTACTACCTTAAACTGGCAGAACAAAAAGGAGATCTCTTGGCTCACTGCTTTTCCCCAAAGGGATTTCACCCAAATTGATCTTGGGCACCAACCTAAGACAAAAGCATACTGACCATTGCAGGCTGTAAAGATACCATTCAATGTATACCTGAGAATTTCCCCATGCTGGTCTTCCTATTCCTTGATCTATCCTAGTACCTAAGCTCTTTCCAGATGCCTGCAAGCACAAAGGAAATATCTAAACCATCCTTTGTTAAGTATAACTGGTTCTGAGGATTAAGGGTCAGGTCTACAAAACCTCTACAATTTTTCCTTTGCCCACAGGTCATGCCCATAACAATGGCAGCTCAAAGTTTATGCATTAATAGGTCCCAGTACTTTAGCAGTCAATATACTACACAGTCCTCATTATCTATCCAGCTTTAAAGGTGACACAGAAATACTCATTTCTACACACTCATTTCTAGGGAAATACTGACCTTATGGCCAGGACAAATGATTTTACAGTAGATGATTATTCAGCTCAATAGGCAGAAGGAATAACTAAACCCTGGAGGGTCCAGACTTTGTCTTAACATGTACTCTGGCTCACCTTTTTGCACTCAGTGGACTTTCTCCAGACTTGTGAGTTCAAGACAACATATTCATAAAAAGAGAGCAGAATTTGCAGTTTCTCCTTTACTTCCCCACTGAAATACTTTTTTCTACCATTGCCACAAGAGTCTCTATATATGGACTGTTACTACCATGTCAGTAGCTGCTTTCCATCCTTTTGACAAGAACTGCTGTCTAAAGCTTGAATGAGGGAGAGACTGTTCAATGACAATCTGGTGGACACCTCACAGCTCTTTAACACATTTCACTTCTCACACTTCCACTCTAATCTGAAACCTTGCCAGACCTCTAAATAGACACAGCCATATCTGACAGTCAGCTTGAAGGGCTGGATTTTTATTTAATCTATGAGAAAAACCTAACCAAGCAAGAACATGAACAGACTGACACAGAAAACATATTTGTTGCTTTATATGCCCTCCATAAATAATGTTCTAGGATGCTCGTGCTATAATCCTACACCTCAATAAGCCAACCCTTCCCCTTCAGCAGAATACTTAAGCACTGTATTTATTCTTAACAGGGGCTCATACACTCCGCACTGAGTGAATGGAGCCTTTCCCATACATTCCTTAACAGGTGTTGGTTAGCCAACATGGCATCTTTCCACACAAGGCTACTATCAAGAGGCTATTATCAACTCTTTCATTCACAATAATCTGTCCTCCTTCCTTTTTCAGCTATGCCACATGTTTGTACAAGCTGATCGTCTAGTCTATTTTAACTTCAATAGGCAAAGACAAAAAGTCTTTGCTCCTACTGTCCTTTTACATGATTTTTTTCCAGTCATGAGGTCTAACTTGCTAACTGACATACAATCTGCCCCTTGTGTTCTGTGAGGGTCTTTCTCAACAAGTAGCTTGACTCAGCAGTTAAAAAGTACTCCCAAATGCTGTCAAGGAAGGCCAGATGCAACGTTTGTGTGACACATACTTGGCAACTCAGAAATATGTGCATGCACATATCACATCAAGACAATTTACATCTCTCAGCCAAACGGGCCCAAATTAACCCAAATTAATGTCCAGGCTCCACATAGTTCAAGAGGCTGCACAGAGGTATTGAGACGCCTTGTGGCCTCACGCTCTGCTGCCTGTGCAGTTCATTACATGTTTAATACCCAGCTTCCACCCCGACAGTCTGAACTGCTTTGCATTCTGGCACTGAATGAACGTGGTTGTCAGACTGGATATATACCAAGATCGAGGTTAGGGATATCCATAAGTAACTGTTTAATGCTTATGCTGATCTTTTAAATACTGACAACAGCATTTTTATTATAGTATTCATTTACTTGTGGTCCTAATTTGAGGTTGGAAATTCTAGCGAACTGACAGTTCTGATTTGGTCAAACAAGTCTGCTTGGGTCATTCGCTACTCTGTCATCTACCAAGGTCCTGGCTGAGTAGGTACCAGCTACAAGGCAGCCTGAACCTCCTGTGGCTTTCCAGTTGTTGCTTCACAATTACAACGTACAAATTCCTGAGGCACTGATCTGATAGGAATAGTCTTCATCAATGAGTTTTGAACAGCGTTTAAAACTACCTTCTCACAGCCCTTTTTTGGCAGCTAAGAGAGTAATGGCTTTTTGTCAAATTAGTAGCACTAGATCATTAAAATATGTTACAAAAATTGTATTTTATAGTTATGTCTATATTTACCCCCAAAAGAATTTTCATCTTCCAGTAGCCTGCCAGGAAATTGAAGGAATTTATGTTCCCCTTGGAAGCTGTTCCACTGAACATTATCTGCATTTAAAATCCTTTAAGAACTACCTAAAACCATTGACGCAGCTTTACCTTCTACACACCAGCTTGTGCATTTCACTGTCCTCAAGAAATTTAGCATGAAAGATCAAGAATAAAAACTAGTTAATTTTTCCTCTCTTCTGGGCCACCAACCAGCACATCTCAGAGACCACCTGCCAAAGAATCTAACTTTTCTGCACAATGAATTATGATTTTTACTAGTCACATGACTGCTTTGCTTAAGACTGCTCGGCACTTCCCACACAAAAAGTTTCATCCCACTTATCTCAAACTTCCTCCCTTTTTATGTGACAAATAAACAAGTACAGATTTTTCAGTGTTTCCCATTTTTCCAAAAATATCATTGCTTGGGGTTTTAACTGAAATGTGCTTTTAAACCATTTCTAGTTAAAAATCATGGTGGATTTTTAAATTAGTATATTAAATGGGTAAAGAGAAATAAGAATTAAAAAAAAAATAATTCTCTCCTTTATAATAAACAAATCATATTTAGAGGGGAAACGGGTCGCATGAATCTAACTTCTGAACGGCTTCTAGTGTGCAGAATTTCTGCTGGGATAGCTAGTTAACTCAAGTAAGAAAACCGAAACTATGATAATTTTTCCTCAAAGAGGAAAATAAATGCTTGCTGGGTAGTATCCAAACAGTCAGCCCATGCCATACCCAGACTTATTTGAGTCTTGCTTATTGAATGCTACAGTTGGTTTTTCCAGGGCTGAAGGATTTAACAGTGTTAATCTGTATGTTTTTCAGATCCTATCTTATCAAGCAGCTAATACAACAAAGTATATTAAAAAGAGCAACTTCAATAGATTGCCAGAACTACTTGCATTAGAAATACTAAGAAGCAAACAGTTAAGGCCACACACGTGTGCTGCACTCACACACGTATCTGCAGAACACTTTACAGATCTCCACTAGGAGATTAGCAGGAATTCAGAACTTTCAGAGAAACTAATGGATCTGCAAAAAAGAACAAGAGCAAATCACACTGCAGGATTCTTCATTCCTTACAGAATTCATGTGACTGAGAAAGTCCCTATTCCAGGTATTTATTTTTTACTTCTCTGGAATGTTAGTGGTACAGGGACGACCCTATTTTTCCAGTATTAGCATAGTTTATCATCACAGGACTAGTTAGCAAACTAGAGATTCTGTAAAAGAAACTAAGAGGCTTTGCCAGCAGAATTAATTTAATAGAATGAGATATTTGCACAAAAAAAACACAAACACAAAAATAAACAAACACAAACAAACAAAAAACCCCAAAACACCCCACTGAGTTTAATCATACTGAAAGAAAACATTCAGTTTGATTCTTTGTAACTTGTCCAGGAGAGATGTCTTTGGCTCCCCTCAAAACCAAACGAGAAAGTCATATTTTCTCTTAATATTTCTCTCTGGCACAAATCCATCAAATCTAACAGCTGAAATGATGGCCCCTCTGATACAGACAGGCACTACTCCTCTACCTGTTGGTTCCATTGCTGCTTCTGTACCATGAATTAATACAATGTTGACCAACACAGTGAAACCCAGCAAATTTCAAGATAAGGGTCAGGCTGATAAACAGTAGCCCCAGAAAAGCCAGTATCCTTCCCCAAATCAAAAGTTTCGTGCTGAATTCTGAATGCAGAAATAATCTCAAATCTTTTCACTCATTACAGAGGATATAAACAAAAATAACTAAAAAGGGAAATAAAAAAAAGGAAACACAAGATGAAAAAAAGGGTATTTAATGTAAGATGCAAAGAACATTTTTAGCATTAAAAATGCATGAAGAGAAACAGCAGTATCAGTTCATTACCTTTCCTCAGAAAAAGAAAAGTACAACTGTCTCATTTGTACTTTGTTTGTTGTCTGATTTTTACAAACAGCAAGATGTTTTTATTGCAACATCAGCTTTGTTTGATCACATAAGTTTCTGAAACATTCTTATTTGGAACCTAAAAGGAGCTTCACTTGCTATCTACTCAACAACTAGTCTAGAAGAAATTCCCTTTTTTTACTTCTGACAAGCAACTTTCTTGTGTCCTTATTCCTGTGCAGCCACTCACCAAAGAAAGAACTGATTGCAAGAAGAAAGCAAGCAAAAAAAAGGCTAGTGTTTATGCAGTATAATTACATTCAGAGAGCTCAATATAAAACCTCATGGATCAAAACACATTAGTTCAATTACCCAAGTTTCAAGTCCGATTACAAATATCTGTGTGAAGATAATTACAGTGCAGCTGTCAGTTCTAAAAAGGCCTGCAGTACATAATGAATTGTCCTCTTATGGCTTATGGAATGAAGGGAAACGTTACTAGCCAAGTCTTGTAATATACATTTTAGAGCAGGAAAAGTTATCTCCCACTACACCAAAAGGACTGAAAAATGGTCATCTTTTATGACAGAAAAAGCAGTTGTTCAATAACATACAGTAATGTTAATTTTATAATTTGCCATCCCAATAATTATGCTTTCATAATGGGTGTATCTCTTCAAGAAGCATGACTAGATCTGAATTTCTAATTATAAGGACTACGGAATAAGCCATACAGACTCTAGGAGGAAATCAAAGCAGTATTAAGTTCTGAAGATGTTGTTAAGATCCAGAAGAAATTTCACTAAGATGGAATTTGAATGCTCGTGTGGTGATCTGTCATTGTGTAAAACCCAAGGGAAATTTTATCCAGTAACTAAATCCATATCTTATTTACAATTTGCAAACATTTTAATGAAAAAGACATTTAGTCCACTTGTAAAACTGCACCCCACCTACATGCCTCTTACAAACTTAATTTAACACCGTGTGTTCTTTTGGAAACTCCCTGGACATGAAGTCCACTGTTTTAAACACAATGACTTTGAATCAAATGAAATGGATGTGGGTGGGCAAGTCACTTCCTTTTCCAGTGTCTCACTTTTCCAACACAAAGAACAAGAATGATAAGGCTGACTTCTTTTTGTAAAGCACCTCAAGGTCTACAGATAGAAATCTGACTTAAGAAATTTCATCTCTCTGTTAAATCTGGCTATAAATCCAGGAGACATTAAAGGGAAATTTTCAAAGAAGGGGAAAAGGTCCACACAAAGCTTTTCTCACCAGAACACTGGACCTTTGTTTAGAAAAGCTGACTGGTTCTGAAAGCATTTTCATCAGCTCACTAAATGGCACTGGTACAGATCAGCCCTCTTCCTCAGACTGTCGTTCTGTCCCTGATCCAGCAATGTGCTTCACATACTTTTAACTCAAAGCATGTGTTCCATTAATTTTAATTGAAACTATTCACACATTTAACGTTTGCCATCATTAAGTCCTTTGCTGGATCAGGAGCAGAGTTGCTTGACAAACAATAGTACCAAGCCCATTATGTTGACTGCCAGTCTCTCAGGGGCTAACAGAACAAGAAATTCTATGTCATATGAAGAGACTGAAATTCCTCATTTGTGGCCAAGATTATCTATGAGCTGCTATCGTTAGTCATTCTTGCACAAACAACTCTTAAATTGTATCTGGGTTCAACAGAAGACAACCAACAAGATGGATTATACAAATGGCACTGGAACAGCTTGCAAAAGAAGTGTGTAACATAACTGGAAAACTCAGCAATGGTGCATACTATTTGTTTCTATCTTTGTTCACATGTAAAGAGCTGAAAATTATCAACCTATTTTGTCCCTTGGTTAAAAGAATTATTTTTGGCACAGATTCAAGCCTGAATATAGCAACCTCCAGACCTCAGAGTAGTATAATTTTCAATCCCTGCACAGATTTGGTTTCAGTTAAGCTGCAGTCTGCTCTTGTAGCAGGGAGAGGTAGAATTTGGCTGTAACATATTCTCTAAGCACAGTCAAATTAAGCTCTTTGGTGTACCACATAATCACAAATAATTATTGTATACATACTTAAAAGCATATTCTCATTATGTTCAGCACATGGAACTCCCACTGACATTAATGGGAATTCCATGCCTGAATGTAAAGGACACCCATGTGTGTGGGTTTGGGTTTTGTGTGTGGGTTTGGGTTTTGTGTGTTTTTCCCCTATTCTTTGAGACTCACGATAATCTTGTAATGAAGACTTAGCCTTGGGTCTTGAAAGATCTGGGTTCAATCTGCCACTAGGTTCTTGTGAGACTTCAGGCAAGTTATTTTCTTCTTCTGGTTTCTGTCCCCCATACATGAACAAATACAATACTACTTCCCCAGCCCCCTTCTCCTTGCCCTCTCTCTATATATATCATCTTCCCATTTGAAACTCTGGACTTGGCCTGTAACATTTCATCTGCATGAGGGACACCGATTTCATTTGACTATGCAAAGCACTATCAGAGTAGAGACATTAAAAAAAAGTCTAGTAACGATGCCTACATACGTGTTAAAAACCCTGAACAACCACCACATTTGGAAATATGTTCATAAATGTCAAAAGAGATTTGCTTCAGTCTTCTAGGAAAAATTTCTGCACTCATTTGGTGTCCAAGGCCACTACACTTTCGGTATTTACCCTATTCCTTCCAATCAATTCTTAGTAATTTTCACAGGCACCAGTATAAGAGGCAAGAGAGACAAAACCTGTCAATTTTCAGCCGAGTATCTGAAGGCATGGGAGCCAGTAAACACACCTCACAAAAAAATCAATGACAGCACATTGCAGTAAATCTCAGTAAAAGACATTCTTCTAGAAGAAGTATCGTTCAATTTGGATAGAAATAGTTCTGAAAAAGGACTGTATTCTAATCTATACATCCTTTTATTTGGCTTATTTGCACAGGAAATTTGACCTGAAGACATCCTGATGATAAAAAATACACACGGGTATGCTTTGACAGCCATTCATTATGGTCCTGCACTAAGTATCATCAGTGTTATTTATACTTGGAGGGAGAAGGCAGAGATCAGCCTAATATTCATGAAAACAACAGAACAGTATAGTTAGTCCCTCTGGAAAGAATGTCAGAAAGCAACCTTGCTATTTGGTTAACTTAACTCTGAAAAGCAGGATAGAAGCCAGAACAATATACATTTGCAGGAGTTTATTTTGACAACATGTTTACTTGTTCAGTTGTTTCAGATATTTTTCCTCCTCAAATGCCAGTACTATTTTTTAAAGGCTAATCCCAGATATTAAACAACAACCAGCTTAAGAAGTGGTACAGTACATCTGAAAACAGTAAACTACTGGTGGGATTGTTTCTAGGAGGGAAGGGTCCATGGAAACTGCTGTTTAAGTTGGCAGGACACCTCTATTTCATAGAAGAAAAAAAAGTTCCTGTTACAAAACACTTCTCTTGTTAGCAAATGCTGCGCACAAAGGGGCAGCTGTACTTTGCTTACCTCGCGTGTGACTCTTCCGTTGTTATCAAAGTCATACAGTGTGAAGGTCCATTCTTGCCTGTTATCTTCCTCTACAGACACATCACATTGCAATTCCTAAGAAACATGCAAAGAGCAGCTGATTACCTAAAGCAAAAGGCCTGTTTGCAGAGGAGACTCTCCATAGGAGGAGGCTGCTTGCTTTCTTCCTTCCTCCCTCCCTCAACGGGAGGAAGCTTTCAGGATATGTCCCGGGGGAGACCTCTGTCCACCACGCTGAAGGAGTCTCATCACAATCACATGATAATCCTAACTCCCTTGGGCTAGACTTTGAGAAATCTGCAAGATGCTTTCTGCTTCATTGTAGAAAACACAGAAAGGTACAAGAAAATGACTCCCTGCAGCTCTTGAAATATAATAAGATTTCCCACTAAAAAGTGAGAAAGAAAACTCCGTTTAACTCAGGAAGAGAAAGATAACAGAAACAGAGTCACAGAACAAGGCAGTACACCACAGTGCCAAGAGTGGTCATTAGTACAAATCCCCACCAGTGAGACCTGCCCTTGACACAGATACTTGATACCCAAAGGTTGTCAGTTAGTGCAGTACAGCGTCATGCCGCTGAAGCTCCTGAAATGGAGCCTGCCTAGGAACTGGACAGTTAAGAACAACCTGGGAGTAGTGCCTGGTCCTTACTTTAACTGCGCTTCTGCTAGTGAAAGTGTGATCTGTGGAAAGCCTGAAAGAATCAATTTGTTAAAGGGAAAAAAATTCCCTAAACCAAAACCAAGACTTCAGTCAAGAACAAAGGATGGCCTTTGACTGACTCCAGTCACCTGGGTGCAAATCATTTGCTTTCTCCCAAGATCTATGCAATCAGAATTATCCAGAGCCACAACAAGGCAAAACAGAAAAGTTACAGTGCAATTAAAATGAAAGCCACTGTATGGAAGTA
Source organism: Aramus guarauna (assembly GCA_013400195.1). Classification (NCBI taxonomy): domain Eukaryota; kingdom Metazoa; phylum Chordata; class Aves; order Gruiformes; family Aramidae; genus Aramus; species Aramus guarauna. The sequence continues at coordinate 1,621,397 of VXBL01001390.1, read as the reverse complement.
AAATAAACAGCTCCAAATAGCTTCGGCATGATAGAGCTCAAAATACCTGGTTGATCTTCTGAGTTGAAACCAATTCCCTACAGCAGTTACGGGTACCCCCTGTCCCCTGCTGAGTTCAAAGGCAGTCTTCTCTCAGTCGTAACAAGCCCTGCTGAAAGCTGCCAAGTGCCCCACACTCTACCGTGGAAACACAGTTTCATGTTACATAAACATTCCCGGCACCTTTAAAAGCCAAATCACATCCACCTCAGATTTAGACCTCTTGTCTCAACACTTGCACTTCTGATTCTTTTATATCTTTGAAACATGTACCAACGTCTGAGCTCCTAGCTTACATGGCTGGCAAACTTTCATTTGTAGAACAAGGGAAAAAATATCAATACTTGGTTTCTTGCCACATATTAATACTTCCCTGTCCCACATTGCCTAACATAACATCTTTATGTGAGGATGTGCTCTGCTTAGTTAAGAGCCGTGGCAACCTTCCCTGCGTTAGTCATGGAGCCTAGTACCAAGTGCTAACCTTTATGGCATGCCAAGAACTACTTGGGAACAAACACAGACTTTGCCGGTACAGTAGAGTTCCAGCTACTCTGGCACCAACCGTGTTGACAGGTGTCCTCCAACATTCAAATATCAAGGCACTGCTAATTGCAATTTCTCATGACTTTCCTTTTTGCAAATGTCTGCTACTCAAGGTAGAATATAAAATGTGCCTAGAAAAAAGGAGTTAATCGCTGTGCAAAAAAACCAAAAGGCAGGAAAAGTCACCTCCCCCCAGAAGGCACACAAGCACCAAGCAAAACCTGAACTGCCTATGGGAAAGCTACCTCCTTCAGCCTTAAACCAGTAACTAAATCTGCTCTAGACAAGGAGCCATGCTGCAAGGTGGCTGCGTGGTCTTTTAAATAACAATTGAGGAATGCAAAGCTCATTACTGTGACAGGCTGACAGCACTGAAAGGTAGAAGTTTGCCACATCTCCTGGAGTGCAGAGATGAAAATTTGTGCTCTTTCTTGCCGGTACCAGAGTATCTTCCTCCTCACCAAGACAGACAGCCCTCTAGCTGGATGACAGCATATTTCAATACTCATATTTATTAAATCGCTCCCTATATAAACAAAACCTGCCAACTACACACAATGTCTGGCAGTTTTATGTTTGTAAGTCTACAAGGAAATAGACCATCAGACTCATTGCCCTCCAGCATCCTCCTCCTTCTGCCACGCGATCAGATGGATTTCCTATGTAGCAGCTCAGGGTTATTTCACTTTGGAGGCCCAGGCACAGAAGACCGATAGTTAAGGAAATTTCACAAACATCTTTTACACTAGGCGGATTTAGCCAAGTGCAATAGTCCATGAAAGTCAATCTAAAGATTTGATAACATGGTAGCCGGCATAATAAATTACTAAAGAAAGGATTATAGATAAAGGGTTAAACCGAATGCCTCTTCTTACTATACATTTCAGATCCTACAGAGGAATGATCATCATTTGATCCTCTCCAAACCTGAAATAAATCTCACTAATCACCTCATAAGGAGCACCAAGAGTAAGACACTGACTCGTGCCAATTCTGCCTCCTCCTGCACCCGCTACAATTGTCAGGAGCTATATACATGCATCAGAGGACACTCTTTGGTCCACAGGTTATTTTTCTACCATAATTGTATCAGTACAGTGAAACTTTAAAATATAGAGGACTTACTTCAAATTTCAGTTGCTTCTTGGAACCTGTGCGTGTGTCACTTTCTTTTTCTGCTTTCTTTTCATCTCCACTGCAAACTCCATCTGTCTTCTCTGGAGGCAAAGCCACTGCGAAAAATATATTTAAGAAAAAACGCTTATAAGGAAATGTCAGAGCACTCTCATATTTGCAAATCTGTCTTTATATTTAGGGTGAAATTGATTTCAGCCAACTTGTATGAGAGGATCATTATACTTGATTTGCTTTCGTGTTCCCTGCACATCTGGGATAATTTCTGCAGACAACCAACAGCTTTTGGTACACAGCCTCTCCTACAAACATCACTCGAGTCACAGGAAGTTCAAACATAGTATTATGAGAATATAAATCAGCAGAACTGTTACTGTAAATAAGTTGAATAATTTTGCAAAATATTGAAAGTTTGTGACATATTGCAAAAACACATGCATTCACCAGCAGTGAATTAAGTAATGAAGCTGAAATGAAGTCCTCATTCCATTTCATTTTCCCTCCTCAAATACACACAAACCTTACCAGCTTCCAAAAAAGGTAACACTACCTGCCAAAAAGGCTAAGCTGCATTTTTTCAAGTAGGTACGAAAAGGTATTTCACCTAAGTTTCAAGCTAAAATATTTTCACTTGCATAATTCAGTAGCACTCATAAATAGAATCAAGATTAACATCTATCAGACATATATCACAACATAACATAACATCTATCAGATATATAACAGAAAGATATCTATACTTCTCACGTGGATTAAAAGACAAATGGCCAGGAACTTAATACCTGTGCCTTTGGCTCCTGCAGAGGCACTCAGGCTTGCACAGGATGAAAGCCTATATCTGAAGAAAATGAATTCTATATTCATTATGAAAATATACAGATTTTTTTTAACCCTACCCTCAAACATTTTAGATACAATTTTTTATACATCCACATACCTCTGCCAACAATGTTATGCCCATACTTCATTAGGCATAGCAGTAATCCTGCCTATTCCCCAAAAAATAGCAGATACTGAGAGAAGGTGGGTCTTAAAGTCGGCATTTTTATTCTTGCACTGCAGCACTTGCATTTACCCAAAGCCTTTATCCTAATGCTATGTAGGAATCGTTTCTTGTGGATGCCTTTGTAAGTAAGAGCTCATGTAAGTGCCAGTTCTGTAAAGTCAGATTCCTTACAAAAAAAAGAGCCATGATCCCCTCCTGTTCAGGATGAGCCATTGCAAACTGGGTTTGCTCTGTGGCTCTCCCACTGTTTGGCACTTCTGAGGTGCCTCCCAAGCATTCTCCCAGGAAAGCAAGTCACTAACATGCTAGAAATTAAGATATTATATTAGTCATCTTTCAGTATTTTCTTTCACATTTAAAACAGAACAATTAGCTAAAAAAAATTTAAAAAATCTACCTTTCCATAGCTTCATACTCTCTGAAATTTCAAAAGCTGATTTCTGCCAAAATATTCACCTTGCTACACTGCAATGTATCGCATTTTCTAGTCTTATCTCTTTGTTTAAATTTAACACTATTGTATTACTTTTTTGTTGTTGTTTTCAAAACTGTGGTATACTATAAATGATTCTGGATGTGCAGTAAAGAAATGGGGAATGAGGTAGAAATCCTAACGTCTGGAATTTCCTGACTGTGATAATTATTTGCAGTTTTGATGTTATACTAACCTCAGCTTCCCAACACACATGTGTAATCTGCATCGTACAAATGCAAGAAGATATGGAGTTCACCATACATACACTCGCACACTGATACACTTTGATTTCTACTCCAAGCCATGTTAGGACTCCCTACACTAAACACAAACTAAGCAGGACGGTCAGCTGAAGGAGGAGAAAGCTCACTTCACAGCAGTTTCTTCCCTTGTCCTTTCAACCTGGTGTTATCGGATTAGCCGGGATTGCTTCTTAGGAGGCTTTTGTATACTATCATAATGAAGGCATTTATTAAAATCAATATTACTTACAATACAGAACTTTGACATATATCTGAAGAAGGGTCATTTGCTCTACACTCGCTCTGTCCATAAATACAACTCCACATTCCTGGAAGTTCAAAGCTGAGGCCACAAAAAGACCCCCATAAAACAAAAGACAACATTTGGTTGTCTACCTTAGTCCAGCCTTGTTGTTTCATTCTAAAATCAACAAGAAATGAAAAGGTAACACGGGCCTTCATAACAAGGACAGTTACATTGACAGTAGGTCTTCATAACTCTTAAATAGGGCCCTAGATTTTCCGTGGTTCATTTGTACCAGTGATCAGTTTCTCAGATGAACAGTTCTGACTAAGCTGATAGAAACATTTGTATGAGGGGCTTTTGCAAGCCCTCACAATCTCGCGCTAGGGAATGTGAAATAGGAGAAAGCTGGGCTGATATGACCCCTAGCTTCACTGGAACAGTGGACAACCAATCGGGGGAAAAAAAAAAATCCATCCCTGTTATCACACATATTTTTAAATGTGTAAAGGTGCATAATGGCCAAAAGACTTCTACAGTGGCCTTTTATCTGTTAACAGACAACATCCCAAATGACATTGGCCTGCCAAACACATTCAGCTGAAAGCGCTGATGAGCAGATCCTGCACAAGGTGCCTATTCCCCGCCCCAGTGCTCTTTGTTGGGTTTTTCTGTCAGAACAAAGTGACTTACAGAGCATTCTCCTTTCCACCACCGCGCTCTCGCACTGCTGCTGAAAGCTGCCAGCATGTGCCAAGAGCACCAGAGTTCCCCAGTCCACAGGGTGCTTCAGAGAGGAACAGCAGAGTTACCTTCAGCTTTCACTGGCACGTTTAATAACCCTTCTGCATGCACAGTTTGTGCGTTCAGACAGGAAGCTTGCACTTTAATGTATAATCTATGTAAGAGAGGAAAAAATGTACTGACAAATTAGTCTTCTCACAAAACAAGAATTCAGCTATTGGGGAAGGAGGCGATACATCTTGCAGTACACTCCTTGAGAGAGTTTAAATACTGTATGCCAGAAATTATCCTCTTTGAGCGCTGCTGACCTTTGATCTGAAGAACTCATTGGCCTTGCTGCTCCGGGGAATTATCCTTTGAAATCAGTTACTCATTTTGGAGCTCAGATGAAATGGGGAAATCTGGTGATCTCATCCTGATGTCAAGTTTATGAAATAAAATGAAATCTAAACGAGGAAACTTTAAAGGGGAATATAGAGATAGTAAAATAATATTTATGAGTGATCAAATAATGTGTCTGTGCATATATCCTCGTGTGCCTTATCCAAACCCAATGAACATTTAAAAATGCATACTGGAGTACGACTGTTCTGTCTGAGAAGAGCAGGGTAAGTGTTTGGTATCTTGTTTCTATACTTAGTTTTGACTATTGACATGCGCTCAATTTCATGAAGGATACAAACGCACACTGAACCTACTTATAAATAAAATGAGAATGTCTGCTTGGGACAGTTAAAACTGGCAGCCTGTAAACAGAGATACACCAGTGAGCCACACGCCAAGGTTCAGATATATTCACAATGTGAACTTCCTTTCAGCTCTGCCAATGATATTAAACTAGAGCAGACAAGATTGCTATCTCAAAGGAGTGTGGAGAATTAATAGACTTGTGTTTCCAAAGTCTAGTCCATCAGAAATAGGTCCACATACAATATATCATCTGTGCAAAAATACTTACATCCCCACTCAGGTAACAAGTCCTGACAAAGAGAACATGCTATGTAGATGAATATACAGAGAAAACCTACCCTTGTTGTGGGAATCCACAACTGGAGGAAAAAAAAAAATTATATTTATTGCTTCTCATGGGAATAACCATATGCTCTCAAAAACAATGTTCCCTAACAGAATGTTTCATGAATTGAAATACTGCATATGTTTTCTTTATGATGTTCTCTTTTCTTGTTCATTATTAATGGTCTTGTATTTAGTTCTATAACCTTAAGACACTATAAAAATGCGTCTGGACAATATTTGAAATTGGAAAGACAATAAAGGAAAAATATTAACTTGGAAAAATTGTGAAATACCATTCTTTCATGAAAAACAAACTGACTGGCTTAAGTGTACTAGCAGATGTTTCTCTCTAAGATTGTTAATTACTACCACCCAATTGTTCGTAATTGAGGTGGGGGAGGAAGAGAGGGAGAGAATGAACACCAGTTTAAAGGTATTAAGACTCATCCCTGGAGAATTAAGTCCTTTTTTTTCAGGGCTTTATTCATTCCTAAGAAAAGAAGGGGGTAATAATTCCAACTGCTCCTTAGAAATCACCAAAAAATCCCAGAAATGAGGTAAAACTGATTGCTGTGCTCCATGTAACGAATAAGCATAGAATATGGAGCTTCAGACAGCCAAACCATTCTTCACTCACCTCCATCCTGCATGTGAGAATAAGAGACGAAAAAAACCAGAGCGCCAAAATACAGCTGCAGTCAGGTTAAAAAGTGGCTGCTTAAACTTTCACCCTCGCTCAGGTGACTTGTCATTTCAGATTTCTCAAAGCCTCATTCAATCCAAGCACCATGCTCTTTAACAAATCATCTTCCTTCTCAGAGTAAGGACAGTTTCACTGTTTTTCAACTGTACTGAGCATTTGAGTCAGGTGGATTAAGAGGCTCTTGTGGCCAGAAACAAAAAAGGATGCAACTCTGATGAATGTTCAGGTCTAAGTTATGGCTACCAAGTCCCAATTTGCACAGCAGTTGGGAGAAGTCAGGCTAAAGATGAACTACTTCAGAGCCTTTTTGGGATGACAGCCATTCCAAAAGGTACATGATGGATCACAGGGCCTTTACTCAGAAAGCAGAACTATGGGAGAAGCTATGCAATTCCACAGTGATAAATTATGACTGGACATTACCAGTGACGATTATCTTAACGTCAGGGTCATTACTGTGTAATTGTTGAGAGAAAGCAGAGTAAAGGTAAAAGTGGAGAACTAACAAAAATGCCACCTATGAAAGTCAGCATCTGGCACACATGAAACCAAACCCTTTGAAGTGAAATATTATTAGCCTTCCCCTCAAATCGGATAGACTGGATTCCATAGCAATTCTTTAAAACTACTACCAGAAACAAAGGGACAGAATTATCTGTACATGGGGAAAAACAACAAACCACACACTAGAACCTGAGAATTGTGGGGGAGCAGGATAAAAGGAAAATTAAAAAATGCATAGACATATCAAGACAAGGAGATGAAGTCATAAGCACTTCTGTAACAGCTCAAATTGAACTTCAGTAGCAATATTTGACTGGTGGAATTGAGCATCAAAGAGCTGGTCCAATCGAGCTCAGTAGTAAAATTCCTATTGACGTCAATAGGGTAAGGGTTTCACTTCCAATTTACAGATCTAGCAGATGCAGCAGAACTTAAAGTCAGAGACTACAAGGACTAAACAGATAGAAAGACAATTAATTGTGTTGGTTTTCCTGAAGTCTCTGATGTCTAAATTATCTGGTTCTGTCAACATTTTTTTCATTGCAAATCAGGTTTGACAAACATAACAGACATTCTTCGCTGACTGCACAACAACAACCAGAGCAATAACAAGTATGTCTGAAAGTCCAAATTGAGAAGTCGTCCTTTAATTAACAATTGCGTTCACATTCAGATTTCACTTTTAAGTTCTCCTGGAGGCCACAGATCAAGAAATATCACCCCCATTAAGCACACGTTTTGGTTTTATTCCACAGAGTTGATTGAAATACATCCCCAATGGAGATAACTGTGCTTGAGCAAAGGTCCTCTTCTCCAGCAGCAAATGAACGTAGGCAGAATAGGACCAGGAAGGGAGTAACATTCCTGTTCCACAGCCACCAGAATAAGCGCATAGAGAAACCGGCTTGTCCTGGGTCAGTGCCAAAAACGTGTATTCAACTTTCTCTGGCTGAGAGCTGAAGCTGATGAATTAGACACACCCTTCAAAACAACAAAGATCAAACTGACTTCTCTGAAACTTGCTGTAGGGAAATTAATTGTCCATTTTAAGTCCAGTGGGACAAGTCAAGAGCAATTTAGCAAGAGCTGTATTAGTAGTGCTTTGTACTAGTCTGGGATGGGTATTTCAGCCTGAAAATATGGAGAGAAGTCATTCTCTTCTATTTCACTGTTTCCTGTTGATGGTCACAACACAAATTAAAGGTTCAATTGCACACTACGGAGTGGAAAAAACCCACAACATTCATGATGTCACAAGACCTACTGCCAGCACCCGACCAGGGGGAGACAATTAAGCGCAGAACAGAGGGGTAGTGACTCAGACCATGTGATGGCTTGCAAAAAAACCCAACAAAAATAGACAACCAAAATATGTTTTAATCATTCAGGCATCAGATAATGATTCTAACTCACAAGTCACCACTAGGGCATTGGGGAATTGCTAAACTGAAATTCACTCAAATGTTCAGAGAACATTTTCTCTCTTGAATAAAAAGTAGTCAAACTCACAGGTCTGTGCAACACCACCTCCCTTAAAGCTTCGATTCCTTTTGCCAACCCCAATAATTTGACACATATAAGTAGAAATATTTCCAAGCCTTGATACAGAATCACAGGTTTCTGTCTAGGTCTGGTGTCTTTTTTTTGGCTATTGGGCTGGGGGGAAATTTTTTTTTACTCTCTCCTTACCAAAAAAGGATTTGTACTAAAGATGCAGATACAAAAGACAATACGGTCTCTCTCTGCTAGCTAGGGTGTAACTCATACATGCTTAAACACTAACTCTAGATTTCTCACACTCTCTCTGGAGTGAGTTTACTGAAGGGAGGGAGTTTGTTGAATTTTGCCAGATTATGATTCCCTGTTCCAATTAGTTCCCCAACTGGCTGTATTTCACCAACAGTAACTGCCAGATTAAATGCCTTACTTGACCATCTTCACCCAATACACTTTGATGTTCAGTTCTCAAGCTTCAAAATACCTTTTGGATGAAGATCAGACAGCACTAAACAGAATTACTAATTAATTAAGCAAAGTTAAATTTTAAACACTGTTTGTTGTGTTAGCCAAAAGCCTGAACAGAACAATCTTTTTTTTTCCCTTCCTCAAAGGAGTTCAAAGAAGATCACTTCTCCCTCCCGTCCCGTCTTAAAATAAAGCAACAAAAAAAACCAAAAAAACCAAAAAACAACAACAACAAAAAAGCAGCAAGGGGATGTCGGACAGGTGGAGTAAATCTCCATAAGCTTTGGTCAGAATAGTTCAGGATGATACCTGTAGCAGCGACATATGTGGTTGATCAGTGGGCATATCAAAAGCCACATTAACAGAATGCAATCTGCTGTAACTATCTGTATCATTTAACATGGGTAAACACTTCTTAAGTGAAAACTGTCACTGTCATATGGACCACTTACCACTTTCTAACAGCATTATGTGTCCCTGGAGCTCTGAACAGGCCTGTGAAGTGTTGAATTCTGTTGCTGAACAGTGACAGATGGGGACACCAACTGATCATTTGTAACTTAAGGCAAAAGAAGAAAGACCTCTCTTCTCTAAAGATGGACATACACTGATTTTGGTAAATGGTAACAATTTTGCTTTTTAAAAATCCCTTCTCAGTGTAAGTTGCAGATATGCAAGTTCACATAGGATTTTCTGCCTTAAATTTTCTTTGTCTCTTTGGATTTTTTCCCCCTGAGATTCACAAGGAAAGAAAAAGAAGAAAAAAACCCACCACTACATAACCCTTTATTCAAATGAAGGCTGAGTAGGTAATGTTATTAATAATGTAGGCTTTGATATCAACTTGCTCCCATCTAACTTAGATGTTCAATGGGAAAATCATGTTTCCACTGCCTTTGTTATGATAACAGGGCCTCTAAAGGTATCTGAACTGTAAGATTCATTTCATCAGAATTGCTTCCCATGAGGAAGAATGTCACTCTGACCCTCACAAAGCTAGCCTTTTACAGAAAGCAATGTTGTGGACCTGTACTGTAATGTTATTTTGGCTGTGATGAATCAGTTGCATATCTGACAACTCTCTCATAGTTAATATTCAGTAGCAGGTTCAGCGTTCCCATCCTCAGAGCCCTACATCTTACTCTGAGAGGTAGCAAAGAATGGAAATTGATCCACAACACAACTGAAAACTAATATAGTGACAGTAATAGTCCAGCATATATGTGTGCACACACAAGCATACGTTTCTTTCCCTTTTCATTTTTATATATGCATAGGAATGGTACTAAGGTGATATACTGCAAAATATGCAGAGAAATAAAATTCATCAAGGCTTGACCCCACCACCTTATTTAAAGTCTAGAGAGCACACAGGATCTCATGACAAGAAATGATTCCTACAGAGCAAATTAAGGTAACTGCTCACCATTATTAATAATTAGAGTACAGCCTAAAGACCATAATCAGAGATGGAAGCCCGCTGTGCTATGGACCCCTCAAAATGCAGGAGATGGTTTGGAGCATGCCTACGGGAGGAGCCAGCCCTTCCTGTTGCTCTAGAGAGCCCATCTGTTTGCAACTCAAGAGTCAGCTTCCCACTTGGAGCTACCCTTTTGGTGGAAAACGCTGCAATATCCTCCTAGACAGCATCACTGTGAATTTTCATTCAAACATAGTGTCTTGAAATCTGGGTGGCAATCGCTACTTGCTAGCGGTGCCTGGGCAGCCACCCCTGCAGCAGCGCAGGCAGCCTGGGACAGGGCATGTGCGTGGGTGCTCAGTGCAGCTCCTGGAAGGTCCTGCAGCAGGCACAGAGAGCAGTCTTCATCTGAACACTGATTTGCCGAGAACATCCTTCCACACCTGGATGACTCCACTCTCTGTAAAGGCTCATTAAAACAACAAAACAAAAAAACAAGGGTCTGCAGTAACACACTTTAACTTTATGTCTCCAAATCATAGAATCATAGAATGGTTTGGGTTGGAAAGGACCTCAAAGATCATCTAGTTCCAACCCTTCTGCCATGGGCAGGGACACCTTCCACTAGACCAGGCTGCTCAAAGCCCCATCCAACCTGGTCTTAAACACTTCCAGGGATGGAGCCTCCACAACCTCTCTGGGCACCCTGTGCCAGTGCCTCACCACTCTAACACTAAAGAATTTCTTTCTAACATCTAATCTAAATCTACCCTCCTTCAGTTTAAACCCATTACCCCTTGTCCTGTCACTACATCCTTGATAAACAGTTGCTTTCCATCTATCCTGTAGGCCCCCTTCGGGTACTGGAAGGCCACAATTAGATTTCCCTGGAGTCTCCTCTTCTCCAGGCTGAACCATCCCNCCCTTCCCTCCAGCATGTCAACCACACCATGACTTGGTGATGACTTGGTGTCATCAGCAAACTTGCTGAGAGTGCACTCCATCCCTCTGTCCATGTCTCCGACAAAGATGTTGAACAGTGCCAGTCCCAGTACTGACCCCTGAGGAACACCACTCGTCACCATTCTCCACTTGGACATGGAGCCATTGACCACTACTTTTTGAGTGCGACCATCCTGCCAGTTCCTTATCCACCGAGTTGTCCATCCATCGAATCCATGTCCCTCCAATTTAGAGACCAGGATGTCATGTGGGACAGTATCAAATGCCTTGCACAAGTCCAGGTAGATGATGTCTGCCGCTCTTCCCTTGTCAACCAGCACTGTAACTCCATCATAGAAGGCCATCAAATTTGTCAGGCACGATTTGCCCTTGGTGAAGCCATGTTGGCTGTCTCCAACCACCTCCTTATTTTCCATGTTCCATATTTTCCAATCCTTAACAGTGACTATTATTCCCTCCTAAATAAATCTTCTGCGCACAAAGTTCAGGGCTGCCTTGGCTCCCCTCAGCCTCTCCCCTGCCGGCACGGAGTCCTGCACGCAGCCTGGCTGCAAAGCACAGCAAAGCTCTCCGCTCCTCCAGAGCCCTGTGAAAATTCCTGGGGTAGCAGCTCTTTTACTTCTGGATATTTTGTTTTACAACTGCTATTCCTTACCTCTCTTTTTGTTACCTTTACAGGTTTAAATCCTTTTTGGTACAAAGTTGGGCACTTTGTATGACATATTTTACTGGTGAAAGGACCTGGATTGCTGGATCAGATTCATAAAGCAAGAAAAACCTGATTACTGGTAATTTTTTTTTTTTTTTTGGTAGGCTGGGGGTTGGGACTTTCCATCTGACAAGAGCAGCTGGACTCCGAGCTCTTTCAAGAGCAGAAATGTTGCTTCAGGTTCATTTCCACAACCCCATAGTGCTGCATTTACTATTTGCCTTTACTCATAAACTAGTTTTGGTTATTAAAAAAAAAAAAAAAAACCAAACCAAAAAAAACAAAACAAAACAAAAAAAACAACCCTCTTCCAAACAAATGACATTTTGTCTTTTTCTCCACAGGAGAATAAGGTTGACTGCTACTTGTGCTTTGAGGCTTGGATATGATTGAGATGAAACATCTGTTAAGAAAAAAGGTGTGGGGGGGACTTTTTTCTGCTAAAAATATCGTGCTTTTTTTTTTTCCACCAAACTTGAAACATGTGATGAAATTCAACTTTTAAAATATAACCCTGGAGCTACTTGAAACTATAAAAGTCTCCTCAGTATCTGAGGCAAGTCAGAATTTCCACTGTTCAAGCTGGGCTTTTATGAAGAGCAGACTTTAGAAAAAGCTGTAATCTGTCTAGGTAACAAAGGGCACTTGTTCTGCCTGGTGAGGTAAAACTTTGGGTTTCTGTAGCTACTGCAGCAGAAGTGGAGTTGAAGCACACAAAAGCACCCTGACTGATACCCACTTTGAATTTGGAACAGCAACTGGCAAAAGCAATATGCTTTTCACTGAAATTGCCTCTATAAGTCCGCCTGTACCTGCCTGTGTACTTGTAAGGTTCAGCAGAATGACAGGCTGTTGTGTCTAAAATATCCAGCCCGAAGGTTCAGGCATCTAACTATACAATTATCTAGCTGTCTACGGAAAACGATGACTCCTAAATTCAATCCCAGAAATACAATAACCATTTAATCCTGTCATAAACTGCATCCTCACATGAGACACTGGGATACAAAATCCCTATGGGCAAGAGAGAAGGGCCTTACAAGAGCATGCACAGGGGACCTAAACAAAAGCCTATTGCAGAAAGCTACCACAACCCAGCAAAGGGGGCACTCTGAGACTCGGTTGCCTGGCTGTGTCAAGGTCAAGTCAAACACAAGAGAACTGGCAACTTTAGGAATATTCGGGAGTTGCAGCAGGACATTGCCTATTAAATGCCGTACTTAAGGTTTCTAAAACTGAATGTTTCATGTAAAGGCAAAGGATTTGAAACACACACATTGTCTTCTGAAATAGCAAGGGCCAAAACTTCTTTCAATGACAAGAGCACAAAACTGGAAGAATTCCATGAACGCCAGCACGAGAGTATTATCTGGCCCCAAATGTTTGCCTGGAAATATGCTCTAGTTTCACTCACATGGGTAAAAAATAGAGAGAGTCACAAGAGAGTTAGAGAAGAATGGCATTTTGACTCACTTTTCAAAAGCATGTTTAATAAAACCTCCATGAACTGTGGTCAAAGCTACAAGAAAAATAACTGGTAATAATCGTTGCTGGGAAATTAAAAGTAGAAAAGGACCTTTGTTCTTCAAGTAGAATAAATGAAACCACTGGTATTCATCATGTTTCCAGAAAGATTGTTTTCAAACTCCTGACTTGTTCCCATATTTCATTCTTTGTTCTTGGTGGTGGATGTCCTGGGGCAAAGTTCAAGTACATTTTTATACTGCTGCACATGTACAGTAACGCAGCTTTATCTCTGTACACTAGATCAGCTGTCTCTCAGAGATACGCTTGAGTCCATCAGTTTGCCAAGGTATCTCTGATGGCAGATCGTACCTCCCAGATTAGTCACCACTGCTGAGGCAGGAGAGCAGGCCATGTGGATGGACATGGCTAGCCATAACGCAGACATCTCGGGTGGTGCGAAGGGTTTGACAGAGTACTCACACGATGGGCAGCTAGCACAGAGCTCTGCACCAGCCTGCGTTACTCTGTGCCCAGTGTGATTGTTACCCAGCCTAAGCCAGATGAACAGCTCATCTAGATATACCTACACATGCTACAGCTCCTTTGTCCTCTGAGTCACTACATTGACAGCCCAAGGGAAACACCAATGGCCAAGACCGATTTGGCGAGTCCTAATTATTGAGGCCCAGCCCTTTCAAACCTCATGCATAGAGGATGAGCCTCATGTCCCTGGCACCCATTTCTCACCCCTACCTCAGTCCCTCTACACGGTGGTAGCTTCCCTCAGGCTTCAGTCACTGGTGTGAGCAATCAGTTGGGTGCCACAGTCTGCTGCCTAAGTGCTGCTGTGACATTTTGCTCACCTTCGGGATGTGGAAGGCAAATGCAAGAGCCCTCCTCCCTTTGATGAGATCTCCCTAAGCTAAGTATTTTGCCCTTTGATTTGTCCTGCTTCCCACATGCACTCTGATTGTCTGCCTCTTACATGCTACACGAGCTTGAGAGATTTGTAGACGCAGCTTTTCAACAGCTATATCCCCAGAGCTGAGGGTAAATGAATATTCTTATTGTTAATTGATTCTTTTTTTTAATGACCACTCAGAAGGAGCATTAGCTTCTCTGTGAAAGAAGGAAAAGTTGCCAGTCTTAGGTAGAAGGAAAGAGTATGGAAAACCAACATTGTTATAAATACCAAGCATGAATATATCATCTTAGAACTTTCCATGTTTAAGGTGTTCACTAAGTATCAACTCTTTGCATTTTGAGGTGCTTGTTCACTTCCCTTTTCATTGCCTCAGTTTTCTACTGAAATATTTTTTAAACATTACATACAAATTAACATTTGGCTTTCTTCAGCCACCATAAAGAATAGAGACCACCTGTAAGTTTGAAAGGTTTTCTTGTGTACTATACTTGGAAACCCTCTCTCTGTTGTATTGTAAGGGACAACATGCAGGCTCTGTTCTTACCTTTGCTACTGTGTCCCTGAACGAAACATGCAACTTGCTTGTGTTTGGGAATAACAACTTTCGAGCAGTGTAGAATGATCCAAATACAGAGACCAATATGAAACTATTACTTAACAGCAGGTATGAGCTTCCCAGTCTAATGCAGAGGATTAATAACCCAGAACAAGACTCTCAAATTGTAGACAAAACACATCACCTATCAAAACCCATCAGGCAGCATGGGTAGGAGCTGGTAGGTTGTCAGCTAAAGAGAGTGATACCCTACATGCAAGGAACTAGCACGGCACAGGCAGCAGAGCACATAACCTCCACACAGCAGTGGCTCAGTGTGAGGAGGAAAGCTCACCCTCGAAGGTGACATAACAGACCACTTTTCACTACTGCCTTTCTGTGCTCTGCTTGCCAACATGGGTGGGAGCTGTTAGACACTGTAAAGGTCCATTTGGAAACACCTGGAGACCACTAGCTTACACACAGGCCATGGACAACTGTTGGATGGCAATAGTCTTTCATCACTGCTGACCTGGCTGCACTTGAAACAGCAGCTAGAAGTAAAAGCTTCTGATCCAAATACCAACCCCCCTCAACTGGAACAGCTAATGTTAAGAAACACTTGTACAATTTTGTATTTTTTTTATTTTTTTTTAAAGTGCCTTATGCCATAAGATTTTCCTCCCACTCATGGCAAACAGCCTACCTGCTTCTTATAATTTCCTGGATCTGTGTATGACCACAGGAAAACTTCTGCTAATCCTACCAGTTTCATGTTCTTTGGTGACTTTTATTCTAACTGCCAAACTAAGCAGTTTTCTCTTGGCACTCTCCACTGCTCCTTCCCCTCCCTCTGCCCCTCATGTTCTTTGGTAGTCCTTCCAATTCACATAACCAGCTTATCAGCTTCCAGCCTCGGCAGGGACTAGCTGTTTGTCAGATAATGGTGGCCGGTGCCGCTGGGTCACCCTGAAGCTGAAGATATTTTTCAGAGTTGTTTCATGTCTTATTGAATAGTAGGAAAGGGTACAGCAGAAACCTCTTGACAGTCAAAAAAAATACAGCAAGTAAGCAAGTGATCACCAGTCTGAGGTGATCACATAGCATATAAGCACGTACAGCAAATCTGTGGTTAAGTGTATAGGATTAGCAACAAGTCATTAAAATGCAGAGTTCCCATACACCATCCCAGAAGGCTGGCCATAAGAGCACTTTTAAGATAGAATTATTAGCACTCTGTTTGTGTCAGTGATGAACAGGTATTTGGCTTAAGAACATGACAGAGAATGGACCTTTATGTTCTGCAAAGCAGCACGCCTGCATCAGTAGTCCTAGGTAGGTAATAACAACGGGGCTCAAATGAAGCAACTTTGCCTATGTGCAAGATGTAATCTACATCTTTTCTACAAATACATTGGAATTTCATGTACATAATACATAGAAAATTATTTAAGCTTTAGAAAATAAATGAAATAACCATTATAACTGAAGTCATTAACTGGAAAGGAGCATGCAGGTTGAAATAACTGCCTTTTATTACCCATTCATAGCTCAGCCTAGCACAACATGGGAATTTATTACAGCTAAGAGATTATCAAAGTATGGTAAAAAGTGTCTCCTATGCAAATAGATGGTCAGCTAAAACTAGTTAAAATGCTTGTTCAAGTTTTCATTTGCTGACAAGTTTATAAACAATTTGAGCCCAAGTACCATACCTTGCCACCCTTCCTCTGAGCTGACAACCCAACAGATATTCTTCCAATTACCAATTTTAGAAACAATTCCAGGAACTTCAATCTTCACTGATCTTTTCCTGACCGGAGAGACAGAGGAGAGAGAATTCTCTTGCAATGCACGAGAGCAACCTTGCTGCACCCTATGCCCTTCCCGGCAGCTGCAACCCCAGCACAGAGGAAGCATGGGCACCTCGGCAACACCCATGTAGAAGCAAACACGCTCTCTTCACTGGGCTGTCCCAGACACGTATGGCAGGGAAAGCATGTGCAGCTGTGGGGGAGTCTGGGAAGGTTGGCAGCATTGGGCATAAGATCAGCAGCCTTACACCACTAGTTCATTCTTTACTATTTGTTCCTTGTTTGCTTATCAGTTCTTATTAAAGTCAAAAATAACAACACAGCTCTTCATGGTGGAATTCTGTTAACTACGCCTCAGCCCCCACTTGACCACAGATTCCCTGGATGCTGGGTAGAGGAAGAAGAGGCGAAGGACTGACTGGACATACTAGTAACATCTTGAAAAACATATAATACTATTAAGAATACAATCAATTCTTTTTCTGCTTTGCTGAATACAGCACATCTTACTTGAAGGTTTAGAAATTCCATAATGTCTTATAAATGTGTGAAAAGTGCTACAAGTAGCCCTTCTATGATATGCTAGATATTTTTTCAGCAGCAACATATGCTTTGAACCCTGTTGGAGGGCTCTCTAATATTTATGGGCAAGAAGATGACCTGAATAATTTCGTCCTTTCTGAATAATTTTGTCCTTTCTGGTACCAGATGAGGGAACATCTTACATCTAGGAATTTGGATACATGTGGTTTGGGAAACATCAAAAAATGGGTTTGTTGATTCAGGTCAAGCTCTGTCACTACTTTCAGCAGGACTTTGGATATCATGTTCAGATAAGGCACCAGGAAGGCTTGGATCTTCTCCAGTCTTCTGTTGAGAGAATAATAATAAAGACATCATCCTCGGCTGACAAATGAAACAGGGAACAGATTGCTGTCAGCGTAAGAGGCTGCTCCTCTGACAGGTAGAGGACTAGATTGATCTCACAGAGATACAAGATTTCTGGTTAGTAGAAACATTTAAGTCATACTTTTCAGGAGAACAGTGACATGAGAAATCACATTATCACATAACTAACTGGGGTGATAGGTTAGGTGTCTCCTGAGCTTAAGGACTTTACCTTGTACTCCAAAAGGCAGCTGAAGTAGACTGATAGCTATATCCCACTGGGCTCTAAAGAGCTTGTATTGAGACAAGTAGGAAATTGCCTCTTTTCCACAATCAGTCTGTGTCAGAGGGAGATTTTCCTGCTTCTAGTTCAGATATCACAAACAGGGAGAAAACAGGCTGCTCTGAAAAGCTTCTAAATGTTCGAGTGATAAGATGGAGGAATCCTAGTTCACTTCATAAAGACATGGAGTGGTCAAGATAAGAAAGCTCTCCTAGTCTACAGGCTTTAGCTATCAAAAGGTCTGGGTAAAGGAGGTGAAAAAAGTTCTGGAAAACAAGAGCAGGACTCTTGAATGACACATTTAATAGCTTACTTATGCTTTGAAGAGCACAGAGCGAGCTTGGATATCACTATTGAACACACTAATAGCAGGTACCCTTTTGAGCCACCTGCCTGTCTCCATGATGCAAGAGTGACTTACTGTTTGACGCTACATTGAATTCCTGCCTGCCATTTTAGCTTCCCCACTGAAATGAAATTAAAAATATCTCCCAATGTCTGTGCTGGGTTTTGTGACTTCTTCCGTAGCCACCTCCAGTCACTCAGTTTTGGCGACCTACTATTCTATCTAGGGAGAAGGAAGAGAAAATTCAAGCTCTTTTATTCTAGACATGAAGATTGATGAAGCACATGCTTCCTGTGCAGAAACTACTGGGCAAGAAAGTTCAAGCATGAGAAGTTCGTACACAGCCATAGCAGATTGCACAAGTGCTCTAAGTTTGGCAGGTGGAAGTCTCTGAAATGCAGTGGGAAAGCACTGCTAAACTTGGAATGAAAGTTGCAAATAAATCCACTACAGAACCTATATTCAGCACGCCCAATTGTTGAGTTATTAATGAAAGAGGAAGATGGGAAACAGAGTAAAAGAGTAATATACGAAGAGACTGAGGTTTCCATTGGTGAATCTAAGGAAATCACTGACCACATAAGAGAAAATCCAAAAATTTCAATTTAGTTACCTGCCCAGCAGCAAAATCAAAGGCAGGTGCTGGATATAATAGACAATACTGGTCAAACTGTTTCTTTCTGCACAGCACTTGGTAAACAGAGTCGCCACTATTGAGTTCTAACCTCTTGTCATGCAGCAACATTGAGTCAACAATCCGCTCTCATGGCTTAATGCTTTTGATGTTTACTTTGTTCTTTCTATAGTTCAAAAGAAAGCACTAATGCACCAGTCCTCTTACCAAATACAATCTTAATCCCAGAATCCCGAGCCTTTTGCTGTTGGCCAGTTAAGTCTGTTAAGACGAAAGGATTTGATCAAGCTTTACATAACAACATAGAAGTTAAATCCAGCAAAGAGAGTTCTTTTTATCTGTACTGCTCAGACAGCTAAGGGGGAAAAAAGAGGGAGGAAAAAAAAAAAAGGTAATGAACTTGGCTATGTAACACAAAATAAGGAATTCAATTATTTCTCTTATTGCCACTTTGTCTTTTCAGTGAGAGTCTTCTAAAGAACTCAGATTTATTCTCCAATAAAATCTCTGATTGTGAAGGCTGTAACTTTCCCCTCATACAGAAGAACTTGCTGTGCTTTTTTGCAAATTTCTGAGAAATTTTTCTTTTTCATTTTTTTCCATCCCTACCGTGTATTTATCAAGATAGAATATAGTTCATTGATTAGACACTTGCTTGGTACTTGCTAGAGCTGAGTTCAAGTCTTTGTTTTGCCATTCATGTCCTTTCTGAGCTTAGCCCAACCAACCATGTTTCAGTGTGCTGCAGCTCCCTATATCTGAAACCAGTTATCAGTGATGTTATCTTATGATACACGAATATATAATCATGCAACATATGTGTTACAACAGTACATATGTGAAGATGGTGAGGTAGCAAAATAAAAGCAGAACAACTATTTTAGATGGCAAGATTAATATACTTTCTAGAATATTAAATGACATTTTCACACAAAACATTTCTATGCAGACAAGAGCTATGACAGTGGTCATCCTGTACCTAAGCCACACAGAATTCAAGCTGTGCCCTAACAAAAGTCTCAAATCATGTTTCCACTTCACTTTCTGCTAATAGCACAATTTTATGCTAGTACTATCACAATCATCCAAAAATATGCCCCTAAAATGTATGAAGTTATACAAAAAGGATGAAAGCTTTAACACAATGCTTCTAGTATCACCTTTTAATTATCAGAAGATTTTAAATATCCCATTCAAGAGGGAAGTTGCTAACACTGTCCCCAGCATGCAAAGCTAGCCTGGAGATCTGAGAGCAGAAGGGATGAGGACCAAGCCTTGGCAATCCTCATGTGTTTTCCTGAGCACCAGGTGAGAACAGTTACCTG
Source organism: Aramus guarauna (assembly GCA_013400195.1). Classification (NCBI taxonomy): domain Eukaryota; kingdom Metazoa; phylum Chordata; class Aves; order Gruiformes; family Aramidae; genus Aramus; species Aramus guarauna. The sequence continues at coordinate 1,601,469 of VXBL01001390.1, read as the reverse complement.
CCTCCTAACTCGAAAGATGTCACAGAACAGTTCTTCCCCAGCGGCAGCACACAAAGAAAGGACCACCTGCTGGTATCTAAATCTTGTCTTCACTACTCAGCTACTTCATAAGAAATGAGATGCATCAGAAGTAATAATGCAAAACTGCTGAAAGACTGAAATCACAGTAGCCTAAAAGGTTTTACACTCTAATAAAAACAATCCTGCTGCTGACTACTTTGGAAATAGTATATATTGGATATTATGCTTGCTATGCAAGACAATTCTACACAACAAAGTAAGAAATAATTAGAGGAAAGGAAAGGTGGAATGAGACAGAGAAAAATGAAATTATTCACCTCACTGACATTTAATATCCTGTGTTAAGTAGATTCTCCTATAATCTGAAAATTAAAAAGCCACCCTTTATTAGAGTTATGTCCTAATATGAGCAGAAAAGAAAACTCTGTTGAAGCTAAATGCTGAAACAATTTTAACAAACACTGACTCCATCATGGAAAGTATATCTTGCTTTTGTGTTTAACAGCAGCCTACAAGCACCAGCTAAAATTGAGCTCCTACATTACAGGCACATATGAGGGAACATTCTTTGTAAAGACATGACAGAAACATGGGATCCAAGAAAAACAGTATATTAACACATTTCACAGGTAAGGAACTGGAAGACATAGAGAACCTTTCAAGTTCTGTTTAGACAGAAGTCTCTACCACCAGAAACAAATGGCTGGATTATAAAAAGGGACAGAACTTTCCAAGTTAAGCTTGACATGGTTCATTGCTCTAAATAAGTTGGGCATATTGTTTCCACAGCCTATAATATAAATCGAGCACACAGCCCATGCGACCATTTGTTATGCTAGAGAATTTCCCGGAGTTTCTGAAGTCTCATTTCCTTGTTTTTTTTAAAAGAATGAGGAACAATGTCCTCAAATTAATCTCTTCTGTTCATGAACCCCTATTTGCCCAACTGAAGTTCAAAGTACTTCAGATATGCTCTCTGGCACACCGAATACAGTGTTCATACTCAAGGTTCCCAAAGGCCCGTCCCACCACAACAATGATTCCATCTCCACTGCAAGGAGAGGCCTGAACACAGATGAAGAGATGAGATGAGCCAAGCCTTGGAAAGAAGAATTTATCTGAGGCAATAATGATTCCATTCACATTCAAGAGAAATGTGTTGAGTAGGAGTCTCTGGTCTTTCTCAGAAATTAATGTAGTAGTTTCTAAGTCTGGTTTGTGTAACGCAGCAGAGTGTGCAGCGTTTCACAAAACCCAATGCTAGCATTTTCAGTGTTCTCATTTAACTCTTCTCCTGGGGACAATGATACTCACTACTGCTACCAATGCCAAGAGAAGTACCTGGAAAAAAATTGTGAGACCTTGAATTAAAACACTCGATCCCTATGATATAACTGGGTGACTTTTTTTGATACTAGGAGGATAGTGGTAGGAGATACAGAAATAATATCCTATTCTCATCTTAATATTTTTGCCAGGCAAACAACACATCAGTATATCAAGAATTGCATTCTCACATCGACTTGTTCACTGACTTACTCCGATATCCCTTAATATTAACCAAGAAGTTTTGTTCTTTAAATACCTTCTAGATGAAAGTGTTCATCACCAATAGTGTCTCTGTAGCCTTCCCCAGATAAATCCTGTTAAAAAAAAAAAAAAGTTAGTGAGAAATATACTATATATAAAGTCTTGAAGTGTTAAGAATATGTATTTATTATCACCAGGATTAATTTAAAACACTAACAAGAGCACAGAAATAATTTTCTGCAAAAGAAGTCAATCACTTTATTAGTGGTAATCTTTATTAGTGGTAATCAATGCATTTGGTGCTACTTTACAATGCTCTGGACATATTTTAGGACCAAAATTTAATGGAGATGAATACATTGTACCAGGGGAAAGAAAAAAAGAAGTGTTCATATTCAAATTCTTTTACAAAGTAGGTTAATATTTAGCATTTCAACATTCTGTCAATCAAGCAAGATAAAAAAACTCCAAATAGAAAGGATAAAGGATAAATAAGCCCTTCACTACCCACAGAGGAATGTTATCACTTGGTTCCACCAACAAACAGAAAACTTTCATATGTCAGAGGTCACCCAAGAAAAGCAGATACCAGACTCTGAAAAGTTGCCTGATCTTTCAGTCCCAAAATTAATCAAATTTTGCTAGCCCCAGTACATCTAGAGCAATACAGAAGCAGATGCCATAGATATGCAGATGATCTTATATCAGACCAAAAAAACAATTCTCTAATGGTGCTGAAGTAGTAATAAAGGGCATCAGTGGGATTTGGAGCTAATCCCACTTACAAAGACCCTGAAAAGCATTCTTACGCTCCTACTAGCGGACCCTTCCAGCTCCATTCCCCCCCACCCCGCCCCAGCTAAACCACAAGCAATGATAGCTATCCTTATGTTTTGCCTTCTCCCATTCATTCTGGGGGCTCTAGCATCACCCTAATGTCACTGATCTATCACTTATGTTATAGTCTGGTTCCCTAGATTCTCCACAAACAATCTCTGCCAAGGAAAAATAGTTATGGTGATAAAGGAGGATATGCTACACTCAAGGCCATTTTGATTTCACCTGCAAAAACATACCAGGAACACAGAGCCAGCATTCTCAGTATCAACCTGTGAACTGGAAGTTGACAGTACAGAGCTTTTTGCACAAGGTAAGAAAATAGGGATAACCTGTGAAAATTAATGTGTAGTTGTATTCACTAGCTTTATTGCTAAGCAATTTTATCATGATGAAAGCAGTTCACCTTTCTTCTTTAAAAAGCTGACAAAGGTTCTTTTCTGCCTTCCACATGCCCAAATGTTATTCTTTGAGATTAGTTACCAGAAAGTAACTAAGCCACAAAAGCATATCTGAGGAATTCTTCAGTATCATTTTCTGCAACAGCATTTTAAAAATTAGATTTCACAAACGTTACTGGATAGCTAGCCCAGAGACCCTGAAAATATTGGTCTGTTCATGAGCAGGTATCTTGAAATAAAGTTAGAACTCACAGGCCAAATGGCTCAGAGAAATGTTGGCAACTCAGCTCAAAATGCTAAGATTCTGCACAGCACAGTGTTGCTATAAAAGCTGTCATTCTGGATTTAGCTTTCCAAGAAGCAAATCACAAAAACTATTTTGTTTCCTTGAGTTTTTGTTCCAGAAAAAGGTCTCTTTTTTTGAGCACATGCTGATTAATATCAATCATTACCTTAAAAATTATGGAAGAAATGGACAGTGAATGAAAAGAAGCCATTAAATGTTGGAATAACTTATCATATTTTTGCAAGAATATGGTCTTTCCAGGGCCTTGTAAAAGTTAGTATAATTTTATCTGATCAAATTCCCCCATGTCATCATTTTCCACGAAACTCTGAGACCACATCTCTGACTGCTCTCCTAGATAATGAGATACACAGAAGTGACTAGATAGGCATATATGGCACCTCTGCTCTCTCCCCACAAGGCTAAATATTTAATAACTGTTTTGTTTGTGGATTTGTTTCTTGGGTTTTTTTTTAACTAAACTCAGAATTCCTGCTCCCTCCTGCTCTCCTAGGGGAAA
>VXBL01001390.1:1587678-1597866 GCA_013400195.1 Aramus guarauna | reverse complement strand
AAAAAAAAAAAAAATCTGTTAACCTGATCAGCAAATATGCAATGAGTAGGTATGAGCTTACTTGTGATGTACCTCTGAGGAGAACACTATCTAGCTGGTAGCCTTCATCTCTTAAAGTTCTAGCAAAGCAAGCAGCGCATCTGGGTATCAAATGTTGCCTGATAAAATGATGTCATTAATCTCATAAGTCATTAATTTTTATGAATTTTCAAAAGATGTCACTTAAAAATGAGCATACATTTATTGATGTAAAATGCACTATCAAGTAACTTGATGGAAAAGAGTGGAAGACAGAAGTGTAAAACAGTAGAGAGAAGCATTTACATTCATTAAGCTAGCTTCCTTATTTTTTCACTTTTAATCATTACACAGGTATTAAGTAAATATGCTTTATATTCTAGTCTAGTTTCGCTCCTTCTCTAGCTCATAGTTATTTAAGTTAAAGTAGTACCTTAATGCAAGAAAATTTCCAGTGTTTCTGCCTTAAACCAAATTATTATAAATTACCAAATTCTAGGAAAGTGTTTGTATGATGTTGAACCATAATATTACTGTTAAATGCCACATAAATTGACGATCCGTCCTGAAACTGATGAGAGTAACATTTGAACATTTTAGCTATACATTTAAGCAGAATTCCTCAGCTCCCATTCAAATGTGTTCTTCTGTGTCCTTAAGATTATGACATGTATTATCTTTGATAAACAGATGCGTATCTGTGAAAGGTGTGGGCAACTCTAAGATTTTACAGGGGAAAAATGAAGGGGAAAAAAGAAACTATATCATTCCTCTTATTATCATTAACTCTTCTGTCAATAAAACTGCAAGAGAGTTACCTGAATATTTTTAGCACCACTGAGACTGATGTCACAACCTGGATAAATACCACAACGCACCTGCTCCAGAAAAGGCTTCTGGACAGCGTATGTAAACTCACACTCAACAGAAAAGTACAAAAGCTGAGCAAACACCAGAGAAAACAATTCTGACTGCAGCTCGTACTGCATAACGGAGTATTTTCCCAGTATCCTGAACAAACTGTGTTAGTGTGAGTAAGATAGCGCATCTACTCCCAGCTACGCAAATTCAGAAAGCGGACTAGAGCACAAGAAAAGGGTAAATGTGTAACACATAATTTGCAGCTCAAGAAATTCTATAGTGTGAAGCGAACGCTATAGCCAGGTAGGAATATTTGACACTGGGGAGCAGCACGTTCAAGCACAAAAGAAACACCGGCTCGAGGGGGTGAACGAGCCAGCAGTGGCTCTGCCTCTCGGCCAGGCTCTGCAGCATGGGCCTCCCTGTGCAGCTGCAGGAGCCTGGCCCATGGCAGGAGTGGAGCCTGAGAGCAAAAGCAACAACATTTAGGTCACAGGTAGTTGTATATCACTGTCCTGACACGACGTTTTAAATCGCAACACTGCATTTTTGAATTGGAACACTGAGTCATGAAACAACCAAAACCAGATGTACCCTGTGAAATACTATATAAATGAGGTCAGTGACCACTTGAAAGAATAAAGAAAAGAAACATCTACGCAGAAGGGTTATTCCAGCATGCCATTTCTATAGGTTGCTAAACAGGAACCCATCTAGAATAAGTGTCTCTACCTCACCAGGAGCTTCCCAGATAAAAAGCTTGGCCTCCATTAGCTACCAACACAAATCACACAAAATGACTGAGATTCAGGCTCAAACTTCTGCTTCAAAACTCTGAACTGCTGGCTGCATGGCCTGGGTAGAAAGGACCTTGTGTCCCATATATCCTGTTCTGATAGGTGCTGCTGTACTCAGCTCAGATTGAAGAGGGTGGGGGCGGAGAGAAGAGTTAATTAGTGCAGCTCCCTCAGAAATGCTGCTGAGTATATACATACACGAGGAAGAAAAACAATCTTTAAAAGCTCCCACACGCCAGGGCTTCTATTCAGCTGGTTACAAGTCAGGCAATCGTCACTCGCTTCCCACCTCTGCCGTGCAATCAGACTCCGATGAATTCTAACTCGCTGAGAATTTTATTTTTTTAACCCCAACCTCAGCCCTAACCATCCTGTGCAGTTTTCATACTGATACAAGTCTCTGGAGACTAAAGGCCAGGCACTCACTCTGGGGTTTCCAGCTATTGAATTCCTTTTCACCAGCTATCTGAAAAGACTGCCATCCAGATCCTCACCCATCGTTCTGCCTACATCGCTTTATTCCTCCAGTGCCTTGCTGGCTCCCTTTCTGTTTCTACACCGAGGTGAAGCTCCTTCTCTTCACCTTCCAGGCTCTACACAGTTGTATATGCATTCACATCTCCTACCCTTACCTCCTAGCCCCTACACCCACCGATTCCTTTAATCTTGGTCATCAGTATGACTCTGTCTACCTGTTCTGGCTCTGCCTTTTCATGCTGCCCTCCAGGACACCCAGCAGCCAGCACAAAAGAGCCAAAGCTATAGAATGCAAACAGAGTGCGTATTTTTGCAATCCACATTTGGACTAACATGGCGTGAAATACAGTTCTGCTTCTGGTGTAAGTAGAAACAGCTACATCCATGGATGTATTTGATGTATCAAAAGATAACCTTTGATTTAGGTAGGTTATCATGATGACAAGCACATTTTTAAAGTTTGGAGCCCCCTACTCCCTGTATTACATCACATACTGTGTTCATTAACATTTTTCTAAAAGGTGTTGCTCTTCTCAAGTAGAAACAAGTTGCTTTACCTCTCCTCCTTCAAACATCTCATTAAAATCCTCTGATTTAGCCTTAAGATACTCAATTTTCCACATTTTTGGCAGAAAATATGCACACATTTCTTATTTTGCTGAAGTTCTTATCGAAGTATCATATCCACTTTCCCCAAGTAAAACACATGCAAAATGACAAACTGTCAACCAAGAAAACTTTCCTCCCTATTTTTAAACCATCTGACTGAAACATATGTTTTTTTTCTCTCTTTATTCTCATATTGATGCAATAAAGATCCAAGACTTTTGGAAAGAGCAAAGTTGAAGAAACATGTTTCACAACAGGACTGCAGGGGATATGTGGTAACTCTAACATCTCGTGGAGTAGATTTTATAATGGTTTTAAAGTAGCTGCCAACAAGAATGCCGTATCACCTATGCACAAACTTCCATTCTCTTCCATTCTTGACACAGACAAAAAATAATCCCAAGAAACAGAGGTTCAAGAGCATGAGGAGGCCCTTTGGCCTTTACCCAAACAACTGAGGGCTCTATCAGCTGCTAAGTGGCTATTCTGAATGCTTCAGTCTCACTTGCAGGAAACAAGTTTCCAAAATAAGTCTGATTTTCATATAGTGAGTCCTTAGCAGATTTTTAAAATCTAGCCTATTGCAGATGCTTTGGGAAACCCATCCAAACCCCATATCAGTCATTATTATTTTACTTCATTTTTAATCTTGTCCAGACTTGAAGAGAAAGAGATAAAAGACTTTTTAGAGAAAGCAATTTATGAGAGGAACCTAGATCCCCTTTGGGTATCCAAAATTTCCCATGGACTAGAAACATAGCCATGTTTAACTATGATCAACCTAAGCCTAGTCTTCACTACTAGGAAACCTATTCACACATCAAAAAATGGTATCATTTATTTTAGAATAATGCAGGTGAAAGCAGATATTCAGGTATCTGAGATGATTATCATTCTTTACAAATACAGCTTCACAGCCAGGCTTAAAACTTGAAAATAAAATATAATAAATAAATAAATAAATAAATAAATAAACTGCTTGTAGTAAGACATATTTGGAGATGACATTTTGCTAGGTTAGCAGCTTCCATGCACACAAACCCATGCAGTCAAATATACATAAAAGTGGATGTTTGTACACACAATTTTGTGTGATCTACTTACAGGCAAAAGATAAGAATGCATTTTGGCACACATTTGGCTCCCTCTGCATTTGGAAGTGAAGCCTTCACATTAATATTCTCTTTCAACAATACTGGAAGATCTCCCTCCTAAGCCTTTTCAAATAAACCATATGCTTCTGTATTACAGTGTCTTATTTAGGACAAGAGCCTCCTTTCCTTCCCTGTTCATAAACAATCTATATACCTAGGGCCTTACACAGATAAAGTATATATTCCAAGTCTCACTTTAATTAAAATTGAAACCAGACAAATACAATTAAGAATTAAAGCATATACCATATAGAAAAACACTATAGAGCAATACACATTGATGCCTTGGTTTAAGCCTAATATTGTTTCTCCCGTGGCATGTTTTACCTTTCTTTCTGCAACCATGAGGTTTTACTTTTTCTTTTGGAGTCTGCCATTCCAGACACTCCAATAATAAAGATAACTCACCAGAATTCAACTTTCTGTAAAGAATGTGTAAAGCAGCTCACACTTGGAGAAGTCAGTTGTCAGGGTGACTAACTTTTAGACCAACATTAAAATATACATTGCAACTGCAATAATGCAGTTTGTTAAGCAGAAGCAGCAAGCTCAACTTCTATAATGTTTTCTTTCTCTGAAATAAGAACCTGGTGCTCTGTGATCCATTGCAGATGGGTTTTTCTTCCTCCACCATGCATGGAAGCTTCTCTCGGATAAAATTTCTTCATACTATAATCACAGCAGGTAAAGTTGTTAAGAAAACAGATTTCTCCTCTAAGATCTCTGATAGATGATCTTGGGTGAGTTTAGCTGCTGTAGTTTAGGATTTTACTGCCTTTGTCTGCCATGATAGCCTCTATGTCCAAAGTTACAGTCTTCCTAACAGAGATGGCAGAATACAATGGGCGTAGCACAGCAGATATTGAAATTCATCCTTTGGTACTCTAGCACAAAGTTCACACTAACACACCAGCTCAAAAACCACAATGGTGAAGGGCACAAATGCATTCAGTTTGGCTGCCTCTGCTCTAGGAGCAGTAACTGCCAGCGGTAAGAATATCATAATAGTGTTTGAAATCACTGTATCTATATCCACCAATTTGNATATAAATATATATATATATATATAAAAGAAAAGAAACCCCAGCAATAATAGCTTAAAATACTATAGACTTGCTTAATATTGCTTGTGGCTAGCAAAAAATTATCCAATGAACATTAAGACCTGTAGATAGTCAGAAGATCCATTTAGGGGACAGTTTCATTTAGATCATTCCAGTTTCAAGACAGAACATTATTCTTTCAATGATGTTTTCATCCTGGATTTCATGGATCTTTAGAAACTCTTGCTAGGTGTTGCAAAGTGACATCTTCCATTAACACTGTTATTGGAATTCTGGAACTTCTATTTTTTAAGGTGATAGGGTGAGACACAGTTTTTCAAGGACTTCTGCCAGATAAAAGACAGTATAATTGAAAGCAACTGTATGAATAGACCTATGGATTCAGCAGTTACTTTCCAACTGAAGGGTCCAACCATCTCCAACTAAAAAAGATCATCAGTCTTTGAGATAAGTAGGACTGAAACAAGAAATGACTGCTTTTTCACTATAATTAAATTCACATGTTTTACGCTATATTTAAATTCATGTTGAAGCTAATTCAGAAGGATAAATGAACTCACTCTACAGATTCAGCTATTTACCTTACTTCACTCTCCTAGCTATCTTATAACCTCTATGCTGATTGCAAAATCAATTGTCCCATGTCCCTCAAGAACTTATCTTCAACATAGATGTTCATCATACTGATGAACAGGTCTGACATAAATGAAAGAGGACAAATCTTCATCTAACTTCCAGCATGGAGAAGCTCAATAACTCCTCCAAATTGCTTATTTTGGCTTTCTTCACCACAGCAGACAGAAGGGCGTAGCTACATAATAAATCTGATTTTCTGTTCAACTTCCTTTCATGATGGATTTGGTTACCAAGAAACTCTTTAACAAACAGACTTGAGTGCACTGAGGTGATTTTACCCAGGCATACGCTGGGAAACAAGCATGCAGAAAATGGCTACAGAGCTTGACTACAGAATAATTTGTTCATTTAAGACGTGATCACTGAAATCAAGGGTGCTCTTTCCACTGACTTCAGTGATTACTACAGCTTTAACGTACTGTATTCTGAAACTTTCTTCTGATAATAGCCTGTGTCTTCCTACATGCCACAGGTTTTTGTGCAGCACAAAGGCTTAAAGCTGCCCTAGAATGATAATCAATGCTCCTCTATTATGTTTATAGCTCTAAGTCTTTTCCTGCTAATGGATGACGTATATTTATGCAGCTGGAGGAAACCTGGATTCAATAACTGCTCCACCACAGACTCACTGTGTGGTGCAGGGTAAGTCAGTTAAATCTCTCTGTGCCTTCGTTTTTCAACTGTACAACGGAATTCTTGGTGCCCACCTTTGCAAAGAGCTCTGAATCCTCACGATGAAAACATACCCTGCTAAATAATATTACCTTGTTAGGAAGCACAGGTGTGTGACCCTGGACACATATGCTAACATTGATCCATAAATCTGTCAACAGGAGGTGCTGGCAAAACAGATGGTTCACATTCCTTTTTAAACCACCTCTTTGTCCCCAAAGCCCAGGTACGTCAACTAATCATTTTATAACTGGTCAGGGTTTTAATGGGCCAGGAAGTCAGAATGAAGCACAACGCCACCAGCATTATGGCTAAAACCGGAGCCAACAAGAGGAAAAGACAGACCTAGAGGTTTCTTTTACTCTTCTCTGCTCCCTGGCACGTAGGACAAACACTGAGAGGCTCTGCAGAAAAAGATAAAAGAAAAAGCAGACCCATCCCCACACATTCCTGTAAGTAGTACAGCATCAGTGATCATGCCTGAATGCTGATTGATGCTGCGTACATAGAAACAGACACATGGTTTTTAATTACAGGCAATAAAAAACCACAGACACACACCATTTAAAAACCTGATTTAGATGAACAGTTGCATGTTGACCCGCAGGGTCAGGAGGATTACAAGTGAATAAAAAGTTCACTTCNATAAATAAATAAATAAACTGCTTGTAGTAAGACATATTTGGAGATGACATTTTGCTAGGTTAGCAGCTTCCATGCACACAAACCCATGCAGTCAAATATACATAAAAGTGGATGTTTGTACACACAATTTTGTGTGATCTACTTACAGGCAAAAGATAAGAATGCATTTTGGCACACATTTGGCTCCCTCTGCATTTGGAAGTGAAGCCTTCACATTAATATTCTCTTTCAACAATACTGGAAGATCTCCCTCCTAAGCCTTTTCAAATAAACCATATGCTTCTGTATTACAGTGTCTTATTTAGGACAAGAGCCTCCTTTCCTTCCCTGTTCATAAACAATCTATATACCTAGGGCCTTACACAGATAAAGTATATATTCCAAGTCTCACTTTAATTAAAATTGAAACCAGACAAATACAATTAAGAATTAAAGCATATACCATATAGAAAAACACTATAGAGCAATACACATTGATGCCTTGGTTTAAGCCTAATATTGTTTCTCCCGTGGCATGTTTTACCTTTCTTTCTGCAACCATGAGGTTTTACTTTTTCTTTTGGAGTCTGCCATTCCAGACACTCCAATAATAAAGATAACTCACCAGAATTCAACTTTCTGTAAAGAATGTGTAAAGCAGCTCACACTTGGAGAAGTCAGTTGTCAGGGTGACTAACTTTTAGACCAACATTAAAATATACATTGCAACTGCAATAATGCAGTTTGTTAAGCAGAAGCAGCAAGCTCAACTTCTATAATGTTTTCTTTCTCTGAAATAAGAACCTGGTGCTCTGTGATCCATTGCAGATGGGTTTTTCTTCCTCCACCATGCATGGAAGCTTCTCTCGGATAAAATTTCTTCATACTATAATCACAGCAGGTAAAGTTGTTAAGAAAACAGATTTCTCCTCTAAGATCTCTGATAGATGATCTTGGGTGAGTTTAGCTGCTGTAGTTTAGGATTTTACTGCCTTTGTCTGCCATGATAGCCTCTATGTCCAAAGTTACAGTCTTCCTAACAGAGATGGCAGAATACAATGGGCGTAGCACAGCAGATATTGAAATTCATCCTTTGGTACTCTAGCACAAAGTTCACACTAACACACCAGCTCAAAAACCACAATGGTGAAGGGCACAAATGCATTCAGTTTGGCTGCCTCTGCTCTAGGAGCAGTAACTGCCAGCGGTAAGAATATCATAATAGTGTTTGAAATCACTGTATCTATATCCACCAATTTGACAGAATTGGAGCCCCTGCAGTCTCATCTCACAGAAGGTGACTGCAGAACAATTCCAGCTGCTGGTAAAATACTGAGAAGATAAAGACAGGATTAAAAAAAAAAAAAAAAAAAAAAAAAAAAACCAAAAAAAAAAACCCCAACCCCCTTAATCCCCAGCCACAATGNTGAATAGACCTATGGATTCAGCAGTTACTTTCCAACTGAAGGGTCCAACCATCTCCAACTAAAAAAGATCATCAGTCTTTGAGATAAGTAGGACTGAAACAAGAAATGACTGCTTTTTCACTATAATTAAATTCACATGTTTTACGCTATATTTAAATTCATGTTGAAGCTAATTCAGAAGGATAAATGAACTCACTCTACAGATTCAGCTATTTACCTTACTTCACTCTCCTAGCTATCTTATAACCTCTATGCTGATTGCAAAATCAATTGTCCCATGTCCCTCAAGAACTTATCTTCAACATAGATGTTCATCATACTGATGAACAGGTCTGACATAAATGAAAGAGGACAAATCTTCATCTAACTTCCAGCATGGAGAAGCTCAATAACTCCTCCAAATTGCTTATTTTGGCTTTCTTCACCACAGCAGACAGAAGGGCGTAGCTACATAATAAATCTGATTTTCTGTTCAACTTCCTTTCATGATGGATTTGGTTACCAAGAAACTCTTTAACAAACAGACTTGAGTGCACTGAGGTGATTTTACCCAGGCATACGCTGGGAAACAAGCATGCAGAAAATGGCTACAGAGCTTGACTACAGAATAATTTGTTCATTTAAGACGTGATCACTGAAATCAAGGGTGCTCTTTCCACTGACTTCAGTGATTACTACAGCTTTAACGTACTGTATTCTGAAACTTTCTTCTGATAATAGCCTGTGTCTTCCTACATGCCACAGGTTTTTGTGCAGCACAAAGGCTTAAAGCTGCCCTAGAATGATAATCAATGCTCCTCTATTATGTTTATAGCTCTAAGTCTTTTCCTGCTAATGGATGACGTATATTTATGCAGCTGGAGGAAACCTGGATTCAATAACTGCTCCACCACAGACTCACTGTGTGGTGCAGGGTAAGTCAGTTAAATCTCTCCGTGCCTTCGTTTTTCAACTGTACAACGGAATTCTTGGTGCCCACCTTTGCAAAGAGCTCTGAATCCTCACGATGAAAACATACCCTGCTAAATAATATTACCTTGTTAGGAAGCACAGGTGTGTGACCCTGGACACATATGCTAACATTGATCCATAAATCTGTCAACAGGAGGTGCTGGCAAAACAGATGGTTCACATTCCTTTTTAAACCACCTCTTTGTCCCCAAAGCCCAGGTACGTCAACTAATCATTTTATAACTGGTCAGGGTTTTAATGGGCCAGGAAGTCAGAATGAAGCACAACGCCACCAGCATTATGGCTAAAACCGGAGCCAACAAGAGGAAAAGACAGACCTAGAGGTTTCTTTTACTCTTCTCTGCTCCCTGGCACGTAGGACAAACACTGAGAGGCTCTGCAGAAAAAGATAAAAGAAAAAGCAGACCCATCCCCACACATTCCTGTAAGTAGTACAGCATCAGTGATCATGCCTGAATGCTGATTGATGCTGCGTACATAGAAACAGACACATGGTTTTTAATTACAGGCAATAAAAAACCACAGACACACACCATTTAAAAACCTGATTTAGATGAACAGTTGCATGTTGACCCGCAGGGTCAGGAGGATTACAAGTGAATAAAAAGTTCACTTCTAAGCAATTTTTTTTTTTTTTTTACTTAAGGGTTACTTCTATTTCTAGGAATTTCGATTCCCCATCTTAATAGCTGAAAACTGAGCACACGGCATTTTCCTTGAAAATGTTACTGTAGCAACAAGGGCTGCGGCAGGATTTATGCTGCAGGCTGGGCTGGCTGCTGGGAGGGAGCGCTTGGGCGGGCGGGCACGGAGGCAGGCAAGCGGGCAGGCAGGCAGGCAGGGCGGGCAGGCAGGCAGGGCGGGCAGGGCGGGCAGG
>VXBL01001390.1:1550542-1585643 GCA_013400195.1 Aramus guarauna | reverse complement strand
AATTTCGATTCCCCATCTTAATAGCTGAAAACTGAGCACACGGCATTTTCCTTGAAAATGTTACTGTAGCAACAAGGGCTGCGGCAGGATTTATGCTGCAGGCTGGGCTGGCTGCTGGGAGGGAGCGCTTGGGCGGGCGGGCACGGAGGCAGGCAAGCGGGCAGGCAGGCAGGCAGGGCGGGCAGGCAGGCAGGGCGGGCAGGGCGGGCAGGGAGGCAGGCAGGGAGGCAGGGGCCGTGCGGGACCGTCTGCCACGCACATTCCCATAAAAGGAATCCCAGGGCCAGAGGACCACATCAAAGCCGCAGAGTTTAGCAGATTTCCCCTTCCCCTCCCCCTGAGTCTTTGAGACGGAGACTTCATACTCCAGAATTTAATATCTTTTTCCTCCCTCCCCCCATCAGCCCCTTTGTCTGCGTCTCTGTTCTCTAAGAGCTAACAGATGTTGATGCCATATAGTTTCAAAGAAAACTTTTGATGCCCACATAACTCATTACAACTAATATATTCCAAGAATGCTTGTAGCTCAGGAAACACTGGGGTGAAAAAACAGAGGAGAGGGGGCAAATGGCTACAGTGAATAACCCTTGAGAGAAAATAAATAGTTCACTTCAAAGTCATCGGGGAATTCTTTAACAAGCTCTTTCTTCCGCAAAACACAGAACAAATTCAGCTGAGCCTAGAATTCCCAAAGGAAAAAAATAACCCCAAACCCCATATAAATGGCAAAGCAGAGGGAAGCATCAGAGAGGTCGCCCGGCTCGCCCAGCAACAAAGCACAGCATTCTCGAGGTTCGATATTCCCAAGCAACCTGCACTGTGCCAGGGCACAAAAGCGCTGCTGAAAAGCAGAGACTGTCAACAATAACAATACAGAGAGCCCTAAAAACCGCTAACCCTGTCCCTCTACACGGAACGAATGCAGGCAGCGATGAGATTGCTCAAATCACAGAGCACTTGAATTCAGCTTTACAACGTATGCAGGAGGACACGGCACAAATGTCACAATTATAGAGAAGAAACATTTGCTCATTTAGCAAAAGCAGGTGATTGCATTTTTCAGGGCAGGCAGGTCCGTGTCCTTAGCCATTTTCTAGGGTTACATCTAGGATGCAACCCTTCATAAATTTTTCTAGCAGGTCTCCTCCCCTCCCCGCTGTTTCAGCACACAGCTGCATCCTCCTTTCCGTTTGGTGAGAAGCCCCCCAGGAGTCACCAGGGGTTGGTAGGGAGAAGGGTTGAGAAAAGGGGGGAGGGCGAGAATGCGATTACATCAATTTACACAGCAGGAGGATCAGATTGCATCATTGTACACAACTTGGGGCCCGCTCTTTTATCCCTGATGCAGGCAAATTTCCCATTGAAATCAGTAGGAGACTTGTCTGTGCAAGGACTGCAGAATCGGGTATTCTGTGATCACAGAATTAGAAAGCAGTAGGAAGCCACACCTGGCAGCACCTCTCTCGGTGGTGCTCTGCCCTCCGTCGGAATGGATATCGAGTCAAAACAAATAAACATATAACAATGATGTTAAATTCCTTCTCCCCCTCATACACAAACTCCTAAATATTCACCACTGCAGTTATTGTATAAAAGTCTGTATAAAGCTCCTACCACTGAACTGCAGATTTCATACAAAAGAAGTAACAATAAGAAAGAAAATGGGGGAGGGTGTGTGTGTGTGTGTGTGTGTGTAGAGAAGCAGGGGGATTCTATACCACCATGCAATTGTAGGCATCTCTCATCTAATAATTAAAATGTAAAGAGTTTTAAGGGGTTTAGACAAACAGGTGTGCTCTCCTGCTTGGGTTTTTTTCAGGGGTTTACATGGAAGAGGGAGGAAAAAAAAGTCAGGCCCACTTCTGCAGAAGCAGCAGCAGCAGCAATGCATGGTCTCTTTTTCAGAACAGCTCCATTACAAGCCATAGTACCATAGCACAACATGCAGAATTATTAGTTTTCCACTGCTGCTCATTTCCAAGCACCACAATTTACATCCACTTTCATCTGCATAAAAATTTTCCTTGTAGCAGCTCAATAGTCTCCCCACTTCAGCTGCTGCTACTCCCATGTACACCTTCTTTCCAGAATAATTATCCCCCAAACACACTGGTAAACAGCTTCGGAAAACCAGAACTAAAATCTTCTATCAGATTTGTTCAGGACAAAATGTGGTTCCTCGTAAAATGATTCTTTATCATCTCTCCTGCCTCACTGTTTGGGGATGGATTATTTCCTGGAGGGAATAACAAGGAAGGCATCCTCAAGCCTTGTGGCTTTGTAAATAAAATACCATATTACTGAGGTCACCCACCACGTTTCTGGGTGGCAGGAAACTTCAGCAGGAGAGCAGACAGCAGAGCTGCTCAGGTAACTCAAATCTATTCCATGGACTTAAGAGATTTCCACAGTGGCAGAGCAGGGCCAAGACAAAAAAAGCCAGGAGAAGACAGAGGACAACACAAAAGCAGAAAACATAACTGAGCCCTTCGGGCTAAACACATGGAATGAGAAGATTTAAAATTCTATTCCATAAATTCAAAAGCTTACTAAACTCTCCATATAGCACACCTGTAAGATCTGGGTTCTAATTTTCTGCAAAACACCCCAACATATCCAACTAAAGGAGTACTGAGTGTGCGGAAAGGCTGTGAAGCCCCACCAGAACCACTCGCGCCATGTGTCTGTGGTGGCTGCACTCCTGTCTCCATCAAATGGCAGGTTCTGAGCCACCGGGATGCAGCACTCAGGCCAGGAACCGCCTTCAGAGCACACTGGCTGTTTTGCACAATTTTCACAACTGTCAAATGGCATGTTCCAGTGTGAGCTAATTACACGCTCCTTCTGTCTCACATACACCAGAACAGAGTGAGGAAAAGCATCCCAAAATACACGATATAAAATAAACGCTATGGCCTGGTTTGAGTTTCAGCTGGGCCCTATTGTGACTGTTTTGTGACAGCAAAATACTTTGTCCTTTATGATGAATAAATAGCAAATGATAATTAGAAGGAAAAAGAAGACCAACAAAAACTTTGTAACTATTACTTACAGTGGCTATTGGCAGGAAGAGCTGAAGTTTCCCCAGCATAAGATGAACAACAGCAGCACCACCACGACTGAGTCTTTACATTAAAAAATAATAGGACTACAATCTGAGTTTTTTCCTAAAGCTGGTGATGCTTTGCCTGAATAAAGACTTACAAATCTGCACCTACAGCAATACTCTTGACTTTATACCATGTTTCTGCTTTCTATACTCAAACATTAACTACAGAGGAGGTGATACATTCAGTTTTTTAGTAACCTTGTTGGACTCTCAGCTGTTTCTATACATTGAAAATTTACCTTCATTAGGCTAAGTTACTTTTGCTGGAATTTGTCAAGGAAAAAAACCAACCTATAGACAAGCCTATAGACAAAGGGTATCTCTTTCACATGGTTTCAGCACTAGGTGCCCAGCAGTATCGGTTGCTCTCTGAAACCTATAAATCCTTTCCAATCTCAAGCAGACAAATTAAAATCAATTAAAATTCCTTAGATTTTTCCTGAAGGGTTGTTTTTTTTTTAACTGTCAAAGTTAGCATCAATGTATTTTCAACTATGTCCCTCTGAATCCCAAAGGTCTAGACAGAAGTCTTTCAGGTGTGCATACTTTCCTCAAACAGGACTTATGCCAATACACACAGGAACTGTATGTATAGGAACTGTGTGATAGGAGAAAAAAACCCAAACAACTTCAGTCTGCCATGATGGAGCAGATCCTCATTTTGATGCAACTCTTACATTCTGGACATGCGAAACTCTGAACATTGGGCCATTGGTATGGTTTTGTCTCTTGAACTGTGCAGAATGATGCCCAGAGACATCCAAAGACCTTGGAAGAGCTTTTATGGCTGTTTTTCACTATGTCAAGGGTATTGTTTGGTTTTCTGATTGTGTATGTGTGTTTGTTTGTTACATTATAAGGAGAACAGAAGCTTTAAGAACAAAAAAGATTAATTTTGCCAAACATTCTTTCCTCTGAAGAAACACTGATAGAAAAACATAATCCACTCTCACAGAATATATGCACAGTTCCTTAGCTTGAAACAAAGGAATTTATATTGCAGTGACAAAGCCAAGCCTTGGTTTCTGAAGCACTATGGGAACTAATATTTGTAGGATCTCTTTCAGTGTCTTTTTCCCTTGTTCCCCTATTCCCATTAACAAGTATCACTGTTACCCATTACTGTTCTGCAGCATACTGTAGCAGAGACCACTGCCTGTGCCTTCCACTGCTATGCAGAGCCACAAACCCTCCCCTGTCCCAGGAGGATGCACTCCAACAGGTATGCCAGGGATTTATTTCTTGCCACCTATAGGTGCTTGCAGTCGAGAAGACCCCACCAAACACTGCTATCTGGAGCAGCTCTCTTGTTCCCCTCTCGCAGTGACCAAGCCCAGAGAAAGATGAGTGCACAGGTCTTGTGCAACCAAACAGATCTTTCAGTCCAGGTTTCACAAGTACATGGGTACTCCAAAATCAAGCCTGAATGCCATGGATCCATCTCCAGGCACATGTTGTGTATGATTTCAGATGCAGTGCATGTGTCTGACAAAAGCTGACATTGGTACCAGACTTCACACAAAACAGGCGAAGCCAAAACCAGCACTGTAAGAAGCCAATCAAACCAAGGATATTGGATGTTGTCAAAAGCTGTAAGAGCACCATTTCCATGTACTGAGCACATCATTCAGGCAAGTCCTCAGTGTGCTCCCCTTGGAAGGGCACAGCCCCCCTTTAAACAGGTGGCATAGAAAAAACAACTCCATAGCTAGTACAAAACACTTTGACACAAGTGGCATCACTTGGGATCAACAGCCACTTTCTCTTCCCATAGAGGGTGGGAGAAAGCTGAAACGGAAACTTAGGGTACCTCAGTTTCATCACAGGTCCACTAAGTCTTCCTCATGGGCTAGTGACTAGCAAATGACACAAGCTGGAGCTTTAGGAGTCTTATCATCCTGCCTTATTTTCTTTTTTAAACCAACTTAACTCCATCTTTGTGGCAGGGTTTTGTACTCATTTGCTATGATTTATAACATCTTATTTAAACAGAAAGGCCAGTGGAAATCCTTTAAAATGTTTATACAATCTTTAATATTTTCCATGAGGACCAGACATATTTGGGAGGGGAGGGGAGGGTGGAGGGATGACAGCCGAATGCAGATTATATGCAGAGCAGCAGGCTTGACTGACCCCATGCAGCTGTTAAAGGGACAGCAGCACCTTAAAATTCACATTTGCCCAGAAAAGTTTTAACTAGTCTTATGCAAACACCTGAAAGGCATTAAAGGAAGAAGGAAACCTCAGCATTTCCAGCCAGTTTACTGTGCTCACTTGACTTTACAGAAGATTGTTTCCTTAATTTTTTTATTCAAGTCTGTTGGTCCATTTAATATGCTCCAGTATGAAAGGCGCACAAAGAGGAGTGGTGCAAATATTATTAAAATAAAGGAAAATGTCAAGACTTTATTACCCCAAGCTGCCTTCATTTAAATTTTTAAATACAAGCTAGGAGAAATATTTCATCGCAGTCATTACTGGCATTTCAGTTAACAGTGTTATATAAACGTCCAATATTTTTTAATGCTGCTAATTTTTAATTGCTTGCATTTAAAGAACGAAATAAAATTAACACAAACAGAATAGATCTCTCTCACGAGGCACAACTCTTAAGTTCAGTCAGAAGAGTCTGTCGGACAGCCCAGATTGCATCAACAGCTTCATAAGCTCATGACACACCAGGAACATAGCACAAACCGTTGCCCAAGCTGTCCTGGCAAGACATGCAAGCCTTGGTTTTGATCCCAGTTCTACCCTAGTTTCACATTTCTGTAACTGCAGTGGAACAAAATCAGAGTGGCTGGAAATAGAATTGTGCCTTCACCTCTTGCTGGAGCATTCAGGACCAACTTGTCTTACAGTCAGCTATAGCATCAATATCGATATCAAAGAAGATATTTTAACTTAAGTTGAAAACTCTTTCTATTTCTTCCACAAGCAAAATATTAAGAAGCCTGCCCTAGAGAAAGATGAAAGGAACCAATCTCCCCTTTAAATTACCAAGCAAGCCTGGGCCTTGACTCCTTTTTCAATGGGAAGTCAAAACGTCTGACTTCAATCAGTTTGTATAAACCAGCTTTTGTTTTCCCTTTTACCCAAATGACTCCACTCTTAAGGATTTATTGTAACTGGATTGCTTTTCTACCCAGCAGGGAGCTGTAGCACTAGCAAAGCTGTTCCACACAGTAGGTTTTCCGCTGATTGAATTTCTAGACTTTCAGCTCTTCGGAAATGTTTGCTCTTGTACAAGCTGTCAGAGGGAAATTGTGTGCAGTCGATTTTGTCTCAGCTAAAGCCAGGCGGGGTTCCATATGCAGCCAGCCAATGCAGAATTGAAAGAAGGAGGATCAATCAAATTGCGAAGGAAAAAAAGGTCTCAGCACAAACAGAAAAAAACCCAACCAACCAACCAAACAAAAAAAACCAAAAAAACCCAAAACAAAACAACAAAAAAACCCAAAGAAATAAACCACACAACAAAAAAGGGCAGGAGGAAGTAGATGAGAATGAAAACCATTTCTGCAAATACATGCACTCAAAAGAACCAGTAACATCCTTTCTTAAAAGGAAAGCTTTTATTTAACAATCACTAAAATAAGGGCCAGGAGCCATTTGAAGAGGTTGTTCCATTAAACATGCACAAAGCCAACACCATTATGGTGCTCCAAAACCAAGCTGCTGTATAAACCCTCATCCTTTGGAGCAGCCCACCCTACCCGTACTGCCACAACCGCCAGTACCGCGGTCACCTCATGTCAGAGCGCAGCACAGCTGCCACAGCGAGCGCTGGAGTAGCCAGGCCTTTGACACCGTCTACATCTGCTTCTGCTTGGTTCTGTGTAACCAGGAACATACGCTGGGACGATGTAGGAAGCCATTGCAAAGCATCTCAGCTACCATGCTTGTCACAGATGGTGGATTTTTCAGCCATCATGTTCTCAGTATCTCACAATGCCTATTGAGTCACCTCCACTTCAAGTGTGCCCCAGCCATTATCTTGCCGTGCACACGGCCTATCGGTTCAAATTGCTATCTGCACTTGAGGTTTTGCTATTTAGAAATCTAATAAAGGACAAGGCCAGAAGTGCACATAGGGGCCAATACAACCAAAGAAATCAGAAGCGGCAAGAAGAGATTAAGACATCTATATTAAAGATCCCACAAAAGGATCTTAGTATAAGCAACACTTGACTGTGGTGGTCTGGACTGCAATAGCTCATATTTCTAACTCAACTACAAGGACAAATTTTGGTTCTAACTGCATTACAGGGAACAGAAATGCTTTTAGGCATAAGCCAATACTTCCAAATGACATAGTAACCCATGAATGTGACAGCACAGGGAAGTATTAGACCGGGAATGTCTGCCCTGCCAGCCATAGGTAGGTAAGTCTTACAATCTTTAAGTATACTGTAATACGACAGAAGCAAGTGCACCAACACCAGTCACACCATCTTGACTCAGTACTGAGGTGTGCATTTTGATGACCCTCTGTTAGAAAAATTGTGCCACTTGCTTTTTCTTTTAAGAAATAATTACAGCTAGTGGGTCATTCTTTTTTTGACACGCAGTGAAAATCACAAAGCCATATAACAGGGTTTTAGTTTTTAAATTACCAGATTTGACCTTAAAAGACTCTTAAGACCTACTACCTTGTATTGTTCAGGACTCATCTTCCTATGTAAGCTTAGCGAGTAGCCAGACAGTGCAGCAGTACCTGCTGTCCGCAAGGACCGTCAGTCTACCTGTTAAATGCATAATGGAGAAAAAAAACTTCGCAAAAAGGCTTTCTTAGAGCATCCCAAGTGTCTGCAAGAGTTACTGGTGCAGAGTCTCAAGTGCAAAAAGTGAATTTTCAGTTTACTGTGCACTGTCGTTCCTCAGAAGACACTTACTAAGCAGTGAGAAAAGATGACATCTATCATGAAACAATAATAATGAGGATTTTTGCCACTATTCTTCCCCAGTCAGCTGCCTTCTATTAACAGTGGTTTTCTCTCTCAGTTCCCACCTTATTTCACCTGTTAAGTGTAGCTCAGCGATTTTCCTGCTGGGAGTGTGTTCAGACACGCTTTCCCAACTCAGCACACTGACAGCCTGACATTTGTGTTCCTAATCAACAGTGCACCTCAACAAAGCCCCGATGATGAAAGGAAGTATCCTGGCTCCAAAGTCTTCTAAAGGGCCACTTGGCTGATGAAGGCATTTGCACCACTAGTTGCACCACATTTAATGAACCTCATTATCTAAACAGTCACCTGCCCATGGTAGTCACTGGGGTTTCCTCAGTTTTTCTTTACCTCTTGGGAGGCTACAGTTCCTCTTTGACCATAAAGAAAAACATTGCAAACAAAAAAGGAAGAAGGCAGAGAGTAAGAAATTCCTGATACACAAGAAGGAAGCAGAAGGCTGCAAATGACCTGAAACTTTGATCAGTCTTTCTTACTGATGCTATTAAGATTTACTCCAGCTGTCCCAGCCACTGGTGCTAGCAGTTGACCTGGCCCAGGGCTGTAACCATGTACAATAGCTAAATAAAGTATTGCCTTAAGATAGAAATTCATTCATAAATCCCAACAAAGGTTATTGAAAGGTTATTGCTCTCCAATTAAGGATACACTGGCATTTTGAACTAAATGGCGATTTGATTTAGAGGGACACAGAATATAAGATCCAATATTGCAAATGCACAACCTTCAGTGTTCTATGGGAAAAGCAGAACAAAGACTGGTCAATTCACCCCACACAGACTGATGAAGCTTAGATTGCCTGAAAGATTTCTTATCTCATTATTGATTTCAATCAAGTCTTCTATCATGCAATTCAGTTTGTAGGCGCAGGGTTATACAAAGTGTGAAGAATTTTTCCGGAGCTGGCAGATGTAACTGAAGCAAGGTATGTACAGCTCAGAAAAAAAGCTTCTCACCAACACTAATCCCTAACCAATTGCTTCATTTCTTACATATATTCCACTTTCAGGTCCTAAAAACCAGAGGACAACAATTCCTGAACTGTCTGTCAAAGTTCATGTTCTTCACCATGATCAGCCTTAGCATTTTGTAGACTTTGGTCTATTTACCTGCTTTGGATAAAAGCTGCCTTCCTCTTATAAAAGAGAAACTTAGGAGAGGAAGAAAGAGGAAGAGAGGAATGGCTGAGTGGAGCAAGAAGACATTTAGGGACTTTGGAAAAGGAAGAGCACAGCTTGGAACCTCGCTGCTCACCTCCACGCTCTCCCAGCTCTCCGAGCAATAATCTTACCATACTATCTCGCCTATACACTGCACTGGAAAATACATACCTTCCTCAAAAGGTTAAAACAGAAGTTTCAATATCTGAGTCGCTCTACTTTCAGGTGTGTAATTATAGAAAATACACATTGTGGATCTGCTACTTCTCTTGTTTAAGTAAACAGGAGTTTTGCCATCGATTTTAATGGAAGGAGGCCTTATTTCCATTGCGTAGCATAGGTCATCTGCAGATTAACATCCTAGACTATATGTCATTCCTTGCAGGTCTGACTTTAGGCTACAATTGTCTTTCATCCTTATCAAAATGCTGTCAATCCACCTTTATTTGCTTTAAGAATTACCTTACAGTTATTACCAGAAACTACCAACAGACTTCTTTTGAAGGAGCAAAGCAATTTTGCACAGACCGGGATGATGACAATGATGGAAGAAGATAAAGAAATCTAGGGGAAGTTTATATATATAGATGTAATTTAACAAGCAAACAAACAAAAAACCCAGTAACAACCCACAAAAGATATTGAGGTTGGGAGAAGTTAGAGACAAGGCTTAGTGACACAAGATGACTGGAAAACAGATACCCAGAAGAAATTAAAGTCATGGAAACCTTTGCACAAACACTAAAGATTACTCAAATGAGCAGTTCTTTTGAAACCAATGTGACTACTTAAATGAGTAAATTTCAGTTTGCAGGATCAAACATCTAAAAAGAATGCTTAAAAACAATGAAAAAAGATACAAGATATTGGTAACAGAATAACAGCACATGAAATATCATATCACACTAATACTAATGTTAATTATCCCTCATTAAAAATAAACTTCAAAGTGGGACAAGAAACCTGGATGGTAATATAGGCAAGATTTAAAAGTGATGATAGAAACTAGGCTAAGGTATATACTAGAATACGCAGTGAAAAGTGAGTAATCAGATTGAAACAAAAACAAGGCAAAGAAGCAAGAGCTACAGCAGAAAAGAAACTGGGATGGGCGTAGAGAAAACATGCCCACAGGTCTTTATCCCCTATCTATTCAGAGCCACAGCCCACAAACATTTAACACCTGATGAAAAGACTAAAGACATGGCTGTGAATTTCAATGACCTGGATCTAACTCCTAAAGACATTCCCAGGTTTAGAGTTGCAGGGGCTCCTCTCCTGAAGGAGCACACACACGTGCAACTGCAGGATTTAGTCATTAGCTCACAGGGTTGCATATTCTTACAATATGGCTCCAACAGCCACAGCCTTGTCCAATGAGAACAAATAGCTGGGAGTGTGACAAAATGGGGTGCAATGCAGAGACAGATATCCGGCGGAGACTGGGTTTTCTGAAAAATTAGGGACAAATTCTACTGCTTACCTGACAGAAATGAGATGGGCTGCTGGCTGACACTTCTGAAAAAACTGAGAACACTGCCCTAGTAAAATAAAGTTAGGTATCAACACCTAACATACATGGTGTGCTGAAGGGTTGAAAAAAATAAAAAAAAAATTAAAAAAAAAATCAAGAATTCAAAAGAAAACTGGGTATGATGGAGATAGTTCTGTGGATTATGTCTTTCAGTGAAGCTCTTTGACAACTCTATACTATTGAAAAAAGAGGTAGATTAATTCTCCATCCATCTTAACAAATTTCTGCAAAGAGTGTCACCCTGCTGGAGTGTGGCCAGCAGAGAGGCCAGCAGCTCACGCACCACCAAGCTCCCCTGTGCTGCCATGCGCTCTGTGCTACCTGAGCAACCATTGCAAAGCAATCCTCGAAGTTTCTACATGAGCAGCTCTTACAGCAGTATTAGCATAGACATCCCACTCAGATGTGTTCTATGAGGCAGAACGGAGTAACCGTCTCCAATGACATTGGTCAAAGGTAATAATCCATAACAGGGATGCTAAAAAAACAATAAAAGAAAAACCTGAGGAGTGGGAAAAGCGCATAAAGGTAGGCTAGGAAAATACATATTGTGATGGAAGTAAAGGCCCTGAAAGTTACACCAAGTTTATGGAAAAAACACAATGTTCAGATGTTCATGGTAAACCTTATTTATACAGTTTTCCAAGGTTTCCAGGGCCAAAGCAGAAGCCCCAGCAGCTTGAACTAGAGGACAGTGTCCCTGAAAAGCCACCTGCTGCAGACTCATAAGCTCTGCAACGGAGCCACAGGAGGGTTTGCAGCACACACGAAGAGAACTTACACAACTTTCTGGTCCATTTGAATTGATGAATATTGAAGACTAAACTATTGGAAGAGAGCCTAGGAGGAGAGTGTTTGTTAACATGTGACAAGCGTTTGACTTCAGGAAACATGAACACAAGCTGGCTTACCTCATAAAACACAGTGGCTGTGATAGTTTTAGCACACCAGTTCAATCACATAAGCTGGCAGTATATGGATTTTGCACTGGAGTCTAAGGTATTCTCCATTTGCTTGCACTGTGCTATTAACAGACCATTTCATTTCAAGTTTCTCTGCTTTTACAGCAAATAACTATGCACACCCACTATTTGCCAATTGTAATGTGGCAGTAGAATCCCTGTTAACAGCTTGATTTTGTGAATCTCTTACACAATGCCTGCAAAGCAAACTTTGCAGCTGCTGAGCTTGTTATGGGTTGGGTACTCCTTTGCATCCTGACTGAATCCTAAATGTGCCCAATAAAGCTCTGTTTATTTTAGCTAGGGATATTTCCATAGGCCTGTTTTGATGGGCAGAGCTCCTTCTCCTCTGCTTTGGTGTCTTTTCCATTTAAGAGTAACAAACTTAAAAGATTTTAAAATAAATAAATAAATGGAACAGGAAACTATCATAGCTTCAAGATCTCACTTTCTGGGCAGAATTTAGGACAAGAGGCAATACTAACAAATACAATTTGTACCAGACTTTAAAGCCTACGTGCTGAAGCCAATAATCACATGCATACACAAATTCATGCTGTGAATTCTCTTATAAGCTTGCTGGAGATAACACACAAAAGCTTGTTTAGAGATCTCTGCTCTTTTTTTCCCTAATGTATTATCACTGTATTTATTTTTGTTATGCCCTTAAAGCATAACACATAGAGCCTTAGCTCTCCACTTCCAGTGTGTGTTCTGCTCTCCTCACCAAAGAAGCAGGGGAATCGCAGAGAACACAAGTTTCCTAATTGTACGCAGAGCAAGTCACCACCCTGGGACATCTAGCAGCAGCCGTGCAGCCCTCTCTGATCAGGGCTGCATTTAAGCCTTCTGATGACAGACTGGGTCAGGTAGGTACATCACTCTGGACATACTAAACTGTACTGACAGAAAACAGTAGCTCCTTTGAAGAGAGTTTGTGCGCACAGAGGTAACAAGGCTAGCTGTGTAGTTCGGTACAGGCAGCTGTCAGAAGTCCCCCTTGCCTGCTCCAGCTAGGGAAGAGCATAATGCGGCCAAGGAAAAGAACATAGTTCAAAGGCCCAAGTCTGAAAGTAAATACTAAAAGAAAAAGAAAAGGAAAAATAAGAACAAAGACATCTTAAACTGGTTCATCTGTTTTTCAATTCACACAACTGTAAACAAAACCAGAGGTTTATTAGTTTATAATGCTTTTTGTGGTCATGTAACTCAAATGTGAGCTTTGATTTAAGAAATGGAATTTGGCAAGAAAGGAGTTTCAAGGCAGCCTACTCACTTTCCCATTAAGAAGATTAAAAAAGAATTCAAGATATTTAACTTTGAGTAATAAGGTCTGTACTTGTGTAGCAACTAATCTTGTGCTCATGCACATCCCAATTCACTACTGCACTTGCTTAACTTTAAGCATCCAAGTAATCTCACTGACTTCCCGCATACTTCAGCACACGCCAAGTGCTTTGCTGAAATGAGGCCATGATCAGATTTAAACAGAGTGTCCTTAATGAGGATTTACACATTAGAATAAAAGGTTTCCAGAAAAGCCACTCAGCCTGTAAAAAGCTAGCCATTCACCTTAACCAGCAACTTTTTATTTAACTTTGCCTTTGAATAAAACTATCTTACATACAAGGAAGGAATCCACAAAGAGTTATTCTAAACAGAACATTTCAAGTTCAGCTAAATGTGGGAAAAATCAAGGCCTGGACTCTTAGCCGTATCCGGACTTGCTGTGCCTATATGTAGAAGGCAGCAGCGTATAATCCCTTGGTATACCGCAGCCACTTGTGCAGCCAGCCTTAACTCTGAACGTGCTGTCTTACTTTTGTAATCCAACCAGCAACATCTGTATTTTCAGGCCAAATTCTTTTCAGCTATAATCTCTTCCAGATTTCAGTCATTACTTGCATGCAGAAGGAGTTGAATTCAAACTTTTACACTACAATAGGCTTTAACTGCATACACCACATACTTTTAAATACTAATCATTCTCATAAGCAATAACTGAGAAAGAACCCTACTTTGCTCTGAAAATACAGGATATAGTTAGGAATAAAGGAAAAAGTTACTGAAGAAATACTACCTAGCTCCCCAGCTCAAAGAGAAGGCCAGTATTTTACACTGAAAACATTCATGATTTCCTTTAAAGCAGGTTTAAGTCTTTTCACAATTACAATTATTCTACTACTGCTTTAACAACGTATCTTTCTTTTGCAGGCACTATTGCAGAAAAAGTCTTTATTTGGCAATAAATTATCCTAAAGAAGAGACTACATTATCCCACATCCATACATAGCAATGACTACCCATTTACCTGTTTAGAAAAATATGAGCAAAGCCACAGAAGCTGCAGCTTTCATAGCCAGTAAAGACCTACATTTCCCAATGGCAACAGAAGAGGATTTTGCCCGAGCTGGTACATCTGCTCTGCTCAGAGGGGCTGCTCCAGCATTACTCTCACAGCACTACAGGTGGCTCAGGCTTGTCTGCAAAAGAAAGCTCTGCTGGATTTAAATGGGAGGCTTGGTTTTAAATTGAGTTAGAGTGCAAAAAGCCATGTGGACATTTGTTTTGTGCA
Organism: Aramus guarauna; assembly: GCA_013400195.1. Classification (NCBI taxonomy): domain Eukaryota; kingdom Metazoa; phylum Chordata; class Aves; order Gruiformes; family Aramidae; genus Aramus; species Aramus guarauna. The sequence goes on along the minus strand of VXBL01001390.1, from coordinate 1,571,333 downwards.
GTTTATTTTTATTTGGCTTAACTGATCCAGAACCATTTTAAGCCAAGCAAAAAAGAAGTCAAAATCCTTAATGCCCACATTGGAGTCTTCACCATTTGACTCAAACAAAAGTAGCAATTTATTTAAACTCAAGTTGTGCCATTCTTGTGTGTGGACAAGGCCAAAGCTAATCAGGTGGTGTCTCACCACAATCCCAGTGAACAGTCTGAGCAGAGATAATGGCAGGCTCTGCTTCCTGCCACAGCAATTAGCAACATGTGAGGGAGGCTCAGAGGGAAGCCAGAGCTCCACCAGCAGCAGTTTGGGGTGTACAGGGGAGAGGAGCGGGGCTCCCTGCTAGACGGGGCTGGCAAATCTATTTCTGCACCAAAGAAACAATCCCCTGAACGTCCCTCCAGTGTGTTGTCGAACCTGACCTGTGTGAAATTTGAGAATGGATATAAATCAAAGGGAGAAAAAGTAATAAAAAGCTCCCGGCAGACTTGATGACATGTTGATAATGTTCTCGTCCTGGAGTCAGGGTGACACCAGCCCAAAGATGATATATAGAACTAAGCCCACATACCGACGATTTACTGGCCTAACGACAGTTTTCATTGATCAGAGGCCAACAATTACTGGATTCCTTCCCACTGCCTATTTCAGTATCAGGCTCTGGCGTACAATCAAAACACTAGCCCTGCTTCTCCACAGTTCATGTGCCAACTTTGCAGTGGATGCTCAAGCCAAGCAAGAATGATATGCAAATCTGGCAGGTGTTTGGGGCATACCAGTCCTGCTCAAAAGCCCAACCATAAAAAAGGAAACGGCAGAAAGGCGAGGGGAGTCCCGATCTGCTGCAGAAAGGCTGCAGGCTCTGTACAGTACACAGTAAACAGGTCCCAGAAACAGGAGACATGGCTTTCAGGCAGCAACAGAAAAGCTCAATTATCTTTGCTCACTATAAACAAAGCACACTCTTTATATCCCCTCCAGATTGTCTAAAGGCCTCTCTTGCCACTAAAGCTTATTTCAAAAAGAACAAGAACTTACAAACAAACAGAGCAACTGGTGCTGGTACCAATCACGTAACATTCCTTTGTTTTCGGTTTTGCTTTGTGTCTTAAAGTAGGGAACCAGTAGAAAGAGATTTCCTTCCCAAGCGTATGGAAAATGGATGTGTCAAGCTGAATTAATATCTGCAATGGCACATTCAAGTGGCCATGATTAAGCTGCTGGAACGAGATGAATCAATGTGGGAAAGGTGCTGGCAAAGAAATATTTTTCCAGTATATTACTGTCTCTTACAGACAGGCAAGTGCATGTAATTTGTCTTGATCTATCAGGATTTACCTAGCTGTCCACAGTCAGCATTAGGGAAATCCTGCAAATTTCCAAAGCCTTCTAGCCACCTTCTTTGGGACCCAAAGAAAAGTTGGGAGAGGCTCCAAAAAAAGAAACAACTCCTGTTAAATGAAGTAATTAATAGATTCCTTACTCTGAACTCAGGAGATACATACATTTAGAAATTGCACAGGCACATGGACTACACAAAGACTGATAGGACAGTACAACACACTTAAAACTAGTGATGCCACTAAATACTTTCTTTCTCTCTTCACCTTCTATCCTCTTCTTTCTGTTAATCTTTCTCTTACATCTGATTTAGCCAAGTTTTTCAGCAGAAACAAAAGCAGCGCAGGAGTTCAGAAAGGGAAATACTGTTTTTAGGAGCACAGAAAATAGAAAATATCTTCTTAAGACCAGATGTCATTTGAAAAAAATTACTTTCTGTAGTTTCATGAAACTTCAGAGTTGGGTGACTACTTTTAAGGGTAATACAGGCAGAAGAACAATATGGTTTTGAAGAAACTCAAAAGGCTGGGGTTTTTTGTTTGGTGTTTTAAATAATATTTGTGAAAAAGTGAAGCCATCATTGGAAATACTGTCAACATCTTGAGAGAGTAACGACGACCACCCAGGCCAACCTGAAATTTGCAAACTTCCAAAAACATGTTATTTTCTTAAAAAAGATTAACACACTTAAAATATTTAACCCTCTTCCACAAAAGGGGAAAGGATGCAACTACAAGGGAAAAATGAGGAGACTGAGTATCCAGAAGAAGCTACTGGCATATAGTCTGAAAAGAAGGGGAGCTTTCCTCTCTTCAAGCTTCCCAACTTTTAACAAAAGCATCCACAAGGTTCAAACACAAGTAGATTTTTATAGAGAGAGTATTAACTTCTATAAAAACATATTGCACAAAGGAAGACCCCCTGAAAATACAGGAGACTGACAGCCTTTATGTGCTCCACCGTACAGTACTGGCTGTACAGCTCTTCCTTGCTGCCTCTGTTTCAAACTTCACTTAATATGGCATTTTAGCTTCTGTATCTATTTACTCTTGAAATGCGACAGGCCAGTAACAGCAGTTATTTGCATTGCAGCCATGCCTACAAGCCCTGGTGACGAGCTGGAACCCTCTCACACTAACTGCTGAACTACCACTTAAAATGAGCCTGTGTGTGGACCAGTCTTGTGGCTGTCCTGTGGGCAAACAGTTCCTCATCATCCCACACAAAAAGCATTCCTCCAGGAATCAGCACCACCTGGCCTTAACTGCACCAGATTATCTCAGATGGGTGCAGCCCTACACGAGGCTCACTAGCGACCCACTGGGCTTGTATTTTTTGCCTCGTGCAGACAGGAAAGAGTTTCTCTATCTTTTCCATACTAAAGGAATAAATAGCAAATGGACAAAATGGCAGCAGAGCCTGGGGAATATGTTTTTGTATTCCTTCTTAACAAAGGAGCAAGAATTATTTGATGGGTCCCCATGGAATATGTACTTCTTTCAGCTGCTTCTCCACTCAGTTGCAGTATTCATCTGGATCTTAAGCCTCTCCTGCAACTGCTGAAACCACCCATCTTTAACAACAATACCGATAAAACAAAATTAGCTCCATCTCTCTCTTCCTTTTTTTTTAATTCCTAGAGAATCATTATTTCAACAGCAGTTTTTCAATGTAGAGGGAGAAGGTGACATTGGTAAACACTTTCCACCAGCAACTGATAGTAAGAAATTAAAGCAAACAAATTTTGGCTCTCAGCCCCACCTGAAATGTTGATGTGACTGCCTGCATCACCCATATACAGGGAGGAAATATAGGACAGAGCTGACCAAGATGAGTGCCACCTTTGTGTTATTTGTGTTTGAGCAATTCTCAGTGTATTTGTACCATGTATAGAGAGGCCATAGAAGGTTTTTAGAGCATGTTTTCCCCCACCCTTTCACATCACTGTTCTTTCCTTCTTTTGCTAGCATTTAGACAGTCTGGGGTTCATCAGCCTGCCCTCCTGGTCAGGCAGGCATCTGTTTCAGCTTCAAGTGGTCTGTGGGGAAAAAAGCTCTTATGTTCAAAGAGGCCAAATTATTACCTGAAGAGGGTCCTCAGATCAGAACATCTGCATGCAGTAAGTAGGTGTGTTTCTAAATATCAGATTTTTGGAGAAAAGATGAAATAATCTACAAATACAAAGGTGAAAGATTTATTCATACCACATACTTCAAGTACTAAGCCTACCAATCGAGGTTAAAGAGTTCCTTTCCACATGTAACTCTTTCCCAAGGAACCTGCTTTATGATTAGGAGTACAGGGTAACCATATGCTGTTCACTATATGCTGAATGCAATATAGGGTCAAACAACACTGTATCAACATATTTTTATATCTGTACAGAGACAATATGATGGTAAATGATCAATCTCCTCTTTCTCAGTTGCTGGAGGTGCCACACTCCCAGAGGTGCACTGTCTCTGGCAGTTTTTCAGGGCTTCCTGTGTTTGATTTATTTGCTGTGTTTGATTGATCTTTGATGAATCTGAATTATGACGGTGGACTACTGTATTGCATTGTGTGTCAAAATCTGGTCAACACTAAGTTTACTTTACACCTTTAGTGACATATGAAGGATTTACAAAGTTCTCCTAAGCAGCAGAAGACTGTTTGATGCTGTTCCAAACTGTCCTGGACACTTACTGCTCACACTTCTGAAATGTAAGAGCACTGTGGCAGCACAAGAAGCTCTGGTGCTGCCTGCAGACTAAGGCAGATATTAGGACATTATACTCAGCAGTACTGTGTCCAAAATCAGAAGGTTAGGTTAACTTTTCAGGCAAAGGAAGTTTATATCAATCATACTCTACAATCAAAAAATTCCACAATAGTACTACTCTTCCCCTTCAGTTAAAGCTTTTTTTTTGCTGATGCAAGCAAAAATTTTCAGGCTTTGTTTCAGAGGATGGATTACCTAGTGCAAGCATGTGGAGTAAAAGCACTCCAAAAGCTAGTTGACAGCCTTCAGAATTTGTTCCTGCATCTCTAATTTGGCTAGTCTCTCTCCTTTCTCCTCTTACCCACTGTTCCCATTTCTCATTTCAGATCTTAGCCTTTTCACTGGATTAGCTTCTCCTTTTTTGGACAGTTGGTGGTTTGTGTTTACGACAGAAGTCAACATACATCAAAACCTTCCAACCCGCCAAATCTCACAGACTTAAAACATACGCCTAAACTGAGGAACACAAGAAATAAAATTGCAGAACTAAACCTGAGTTTAAGTAATTCACCAGTCCAGCTCCTTTAACTTCACCTTCATCATCCCTTTCAGGTGATGCCAATAATTTACAGTAAAACAAATGAGACAAAAAATAGGTCTGTGTGGAATGGCAGTAAATGTAAAACTAAAATGAAGGACAGCTGAAAGATGGAGTCAAGGTGCACCATGCAATTAGGATCATTTAATTTTCTCATTATTTCACTAAGTGAAGGTTGCATGCATGGCTGATCTCTGCAAGTAGCTGTGAAGTAAAAAAGCAATTTTCAAGTATTCCTGCTCTGTCCAAGTAATAACTGAGTAAATGGTATATAAAATCCTTCTTGTTCACAGCTTGACAAGATCTGACAGAGCAAGTTTCTCTATACCCGTATTGAAAAAAATAAAAACCACAGCAATTCTCCTTTTACTGAGAGCCCATCCCACCAGACAGCACACCTGGGAGATCTTCTGGATCCACTGCACCCTACCTGCCCAAATGGAATTTCTTCCCTTTATTAATCTCTCCAGCAAGCGGTGGGGCTGCCGCTATATTTAGCCAGCTCACGCCAGACTGGCTCCCACTGTCTTCAAAAGGCATATCAGGTGCTGATGCCTATTTTTAAACAGGACATCTAAACTTCCCAAGTGTGGTGACCCATGAGTTTGGACATTCTGCTTTTAATCAAGTGAGTTCATTAACTACAGGGCTCTAAAGGAGGAAAAAAAAAAAAAAAAAAAAAAAAAGGCATCAAAGAGGAAGACCAGGCTACAATAAAGCATCTCAAGATCTGAGTGATAGGAGCTCCTCCTGCTTCCAGCACAAGTATTCAGGGAAGGAATTTTTTTTTCCCCTCCCCTTATCTATGCCACTAAAGTACAGGCAAGGCTTCTTCCTTCCTGCAAGAGGCTGACATCTTTTGTTCAAGAAAGTCTCAAGCACTGGTATTACTCTCAAGTGAAAAGTTATTCAGCAGACAAAATCTTGTCCCTAAATACCATGCCATTGGGAAGATACTAAGAAAGTACTGAAATCCATGACTGAAAGTAAGTACAAATTGCTTTACAGACATTAACAGAACCTTGTAAAATAACTGTGATAACTAGCTGTGGTAGTGAGTAGTGATGGCAGGTGATAGGATGGTACACGATGCAATGAGGGTTGAAAAAGTTTAAAGGTATTTTCAAGACAGATAAAGCATGGCACACAGAAGTTACAGCTCAAGAGGACAAATCAAGGAGCCCAGGACTTTTTATAGCCTCACCTACTTTATAACCATTGGCCAATAATCCTTCCAAAGCAGAGTGGCAGGGTTGTTACTTGTTCATTATTCCAGTTATACATATGTGAAAAAGACATACAGTATTTTGAACCATTCTGGAAAAAAATGTACCGTTTAAGTTGTTCAAGTTATTTACGCACGCATACACTTCTTTCTACTGGTGCACATCTTGCCTCTAACATAACAGAGATGTTACTTTGACCTGTGCTGCTGGGGAAAAAGCAAGGTTTTTCTCAGTCTGTTCAATGTAAAAAGCAGATACAAAGAGATATGGGATAAGTCATAGCCCTAGCTCAAGACTGAGAAGCACTGTGAGGGCTTATCCAATTCTGTGACACACAGGCAAACACTGCAGACACACAGAACAAGATGATCAATGGACAAACCCCTCTACCTGCAAGGGAGATGCACCCGCCATTGATAGTGGGTGTCATGTTCTGGTGCTGCAAAGTCCTTGGACCTCTGTTTTCTCTCTCTCTGACACATGCACACACAAACACACTCTCCCTTAAACACCCACACTTAAAGTGCAACAGAGGCCAAGCTTCACAGTCAGAGGTTCCTAAATCTACCCCTTTTCAGATACGTGAGATTAATGCTTGCATGTCGCTGCTGACACTTCAATTTGCTCTCCAGCTTAATGGCCTTTCTTAATGCAGCAATGAATAAAGAAGGGACAGGCGGCAGCTTTCCTTCCTCCTTTTTCTGTCAAATGTTCTTCTCCTTTTATACATAAACATCTACATATCCTCTCCCAGATTTTTATTGCAGTGTTTCTTTTGGTAAGTTTCTTCCTTCTCAGCCACTGACCATGGCTGGTTTTTTTGTTTTCCCTGAGAGAGGGTGACAGTTTTGGACACAGCAGTGACTTCCAGCACACACAGTGGACATGAGTCTATCCATGGAAACCTGATCTATCTCCTCCGGTTAAAATAGCACAACTAACTGTAAAATTTCAAAGCAGCTAGACACTGAGCAGCTAATCCTACCTTACTTACCTCCCGCTATATATTCAAAAATAACAACGTTCTCAATGCTATATTCTCACCCATGGTCTATATTTAACAGTCCCACCCAGAGGAGCCAGCCAGAGGCGAGGTCTCATTCTGCTCTGCATAACACAAACAGCAAATAGATGTTCCTGCTCACGTGGCTTACCAGAAACAGTCACAAGTGTTAAAACTGACCTCACTTAAGTTTCTGTTTCTTTCCACTGATGAAAGGAGACAGCATGACTAGCTCAGATGTCAACATTTACTTTGTAGACATCTAAAGTTAGTAGAGATGAACTGAGCTCAAGACATGACAAGAAACACAGAGTATTTGCACAGTGCCTCAGCAGTTGTGATGAAGGGTGCTAGCAAGACAAAGGGTAACTGTAAATTAAATCCAGATTCTGTATGCGAGTACTATAAAATCTGGAAGTTCTCCTATGCCCATCTTATTTAAATAAGATAACAAAAATATTACCAAATTAGTAATGAACTTCCTATTTGTAGAAGCTGGAAGCCTTAGAATAAAGACAACTATGACAATTTATCTGAGTAGGTACTGCAGGTTTTGATCCCAACATTACTGAGTTGAGCATGTGAAACTTTTCCAGCTTAGTTATAATTTACAAAATTCTTCATAGGTCAAGTCATTAACAAATTCAGAATAATTTTCTGTAGTGTGTCATACGCAGCACATTTGCCTTTACCACTCATTGCTACAGATGACATTCACGCATCCAGTATCCTCTGTTTTGACCCCCTTATTATCATTCTTGACCTCTAATGTAGGTTTGCAGGCAAATCACAGCATTTCGTTCATTATTGCTTGACTCGGCATGCTTATTTGCTTAAAAAAATACTCATAACATCCCCATTGCAATGGGGTCTGGTTCTCCCTGACAGCTTTTGCTGATAGTATTGTATGTTTAGTTTTGTTTAATAGCCTAGTTCTAAGGTACAAGTCATCAATTCATTTTGGTCAGCCTCATTTCTGAGCAATCAAGTCAGCTATTTAAACAATATGTTTCCACTTCTCATCTTCAAGGTAAATTATTTCACTGGGAAACACAGTATAGTTAGCAGCATCTGCTGTGGTTAAATTCAAGGCAGGAGTCAAATTATTTCTCACTGTGTTACAAACATTGAGCAATTTTTCTGAACTAGCAAGATCCCTGAAAAATTGTTATATGATTTAGGAAGAAAAATCTTTAATTAAAGCAAAAAAAGGAAAGCCAACTCTCAGAGGTACACTCAAGCACTCCATGTTTTCTGGCACACCCCGGACTTGCAGTAAGGTAACAGAGTTCAGAGGCTAGCCCACCAGTCACCATGCGCCATAGAAACTAAAAACAAACAGCCAGCCTGATTTTTACATACATCCCCCAAACTGATTTGAGCAGTCATTCATACCTGTCACAGAGAAAAGGTTATCAAACATCAGACTTTAAAGTAAGGGTGAACTCATACACATCTGGTAACCTGTAGAAGTCACTCTTACAACCCAATTTTCTTCTGGCCAACAGCTCTTCTCAATGCTTAGATACTCATTCATGGATCTGATTTAAAAGAGAACAGTTGCCTCTAGCAAATTTAGTCATAGGAGAAGGCTGTAACAGGCAAATCTACGTCCCCATTCAGAAAAATATCTTCTTAAATGAAAATTCATAAAAATTGCAATTCTTAATTAATTTTATAACCTACTTTTTAAAAATCAAATTGTGTGTGCTTTTTCATTTCTGTTTTAAGTTTTTCTTTCATTGTGTCAATCATGCAAGCAATCAGATGTCCTCATTAAAAATTAATCAGCAGAGTAACATCTAGGATAAAGGCAAATTCTGGAAAACACACAAGAAAATATTTTTTTAAATGTATTTATGAAATATTGGGCACATTGGTATACGAATACCAAAGTTAAGGGAAACTGAAGTTGCAAAGGAACGTCTCCAAGTGGGTATTACCCGAGCTCTCAGCTCGGGTGTCATGTAGGATATGGATTCTTGGAAGACATTGCTCTTAGGATAAATCTGTGGCCTTTTCCACTGGTAGTTATGATTCTCCATGTGATATCAAATGGTATGTGAGCAGATATGGACAGACGGCCCTAGTTAAACCTTGGGAAAGCGAGGGCCAGATTGTATTTGGTTAGCAGGTTTTTAAAATCATGTATGTAAAAGGATACTGCTGCAAAGGAAGTAGCCCAGCTTCAACTCCCATTAACCCTTGACAGGTATGACTTAAAGCTGAAATCTCACACCTTCCCTGGTTTAGCTCTAAGTGCTTAGATATGTACATAGATAATTCTCAAATTCCCAGGGTTTACAGTTCCCAGCTCCATCTAATGAAGAAACTTCCTCACAGTGTTTATTTTTTGAACACACTAGCAAGCCTTCCCATCTCTTAGGCATCTGAATGCCCATTTCAGCAGGCTACCAGTTCATGTCACACTGTAATAAGCGTGAAATCTAACTATAAACCACACTTGGCCAAATTCATATTAACAGAGACAAGGGAAGCAAGAGAGGCATAAGGGAAACCCAGTTCACAGCTGTGAAGATCATAACTAAAGTGCTACATACAAGAACAAGATTACATTTCCTATCAAATTCCATAGGGATTAAATCATCAAAATAATTCTGGTAGGGAGGACGGCTAATTCCATTAAACAAATCTGATATATACAAAAGGGAGTCTATTTCCGCTAAAATGAACAGAACATATGAGAGATTCAAGAATATCTTTCATGGCTAAGACAACAGAGCAATTTATGATCATAGAAATGCAGCTGATCACACAATTAAACAAACTTTGAAAAGATCAGTTGCATTCTAGAAGTCTCTAAAAATCGAAATACTATTCAGGCTCTAAATACAAGTGGAAGATATATCCTGCCCTACACAGTCTTAATAGGTGAGAGACATAAGTAAACACAGTAGTGGAAAAAAGATTCAAAAGAAGAGAAACTACTTATTCCTAGTCACATAAGGGTTCAATAGAAGACTGAAAATAGTCTGGAAGTCCCTCCAGCCCATCTCCTGAATGATGAACCTGAAGTTGTATATAATTACAGAAATATGATAAAATGTTCCATATAATACTTATTTTGTCACCCTTCTTGAATGGACACAAAGCCAGGCAATGCCAGGCAGTTTTACCATTATTCAAAGAAAAATTAAACTTTTATTCTTTACCGTATCTCTATATTGGATACTTTATGCCTCTGAGGAAGAGAGAGAAAAGGCAGACTCATGTCTAGCTTTGGTGGTGCTGGAGCAGAAATCTCTTATGGTATAACTTTGCTCTAGGATACAGAAGAAATCCTGCTGTTTTTCAGGGAGCAGAGATGTGGACAAAGATGAACATGGAGAGAAAGAGCAGACATGGAAGAGGAAGTGAAAAAGGAATGTCCAAGACAGGCTGAGGTTAGAGGGTGAGTTTGAAAAAAGAAGAATTAGAAAAAGTGGGGAGAGATAGGAAATGGAAATACCAGTTCAAAGACCTAATATAGCTAAACAAATTATTAGCCCATGGCTTTAGGAGAACAACTCTTCTTAATACTAGGCTCCCAAGACAACTTCAGCAAGGTGTTTTCTGTAGCACACTTTTCAACAATATGCCAATAACACCAGGTTGGTGTAAGAAACAGGTCTGCACTGAGCATAGTCAGGAATGAGCATCTCACAGTAATTGAACTGATGGACAGACCTGCTGCCGTGCTGCTATACACAGTGTTCTACTGTAGGCAGGGGGGAAGGAATAAGACAATGAAAAGCCTGGGGAAGCAGGCTCAGCTGTAATTCATTCTCCCTCCATGGAAAGTGGTGGTTTACCTTAGAAATGTCAGGATGGCATACAAGTGTATGCTGGTCCATTCTGACCACAATTATAGCCATTCAAAAGAATATTTTCTTTGCCAGACACAGTAACATTGGAATCATAGATACCACTCACAGTTTCAGGCTATTGTGCTGAATGCTATTTAGACACAATTAATAATATTCATAATAATCTCACCACCAAATTAGTGTGAGCTTCTACCTCAACATGGACATCACACTCCTTAGGAACAATGATTAAAGTTAAGAATACAATAACCAGATTTTACATAAACACTGATCTGCTGATGCATTAACTTTTTCCATCAGTCACATGGTGCTAGTCTTTGACAGGAAATGAGAGCTGAATTGTTTATTGCCTCCAAGAGCTATAGTTAAAAAAAGGAATTAAAGATTATTAACAGCAAAGATCTAAGTAAAGACTTACTACAGGACAAACTAAACCAACAACCCATTATCTTATTTTTGATGTTTAACTTAGGGTAAGTGAAAAGAAAAATTAATACAAGGTGAAATAGATAAACATTATCTGCAAAATTGTTTCTCAATGCTGTCATTTTAGAGGAAGCAAAGACATGCAAAACCAACCCATCAGCCTGGCAGGATGGGAGTTAAGCTATCTTGCTACAGTCTCAAAACCAGCAACTCTTCCCTGACACATAAGAAAAGGGTTAAAAATTTGAGCAACAACAGGAGCCTCACAGAACTTCAGACTGCTAACTCACTGTGGTAGTCTGCAAGCCAGCTGAGGGAACGGTGTGGTTTCTTCTTGGTAAAAAAGAAAACCAGAATTTGAGTAAAACATGCCACAGTCTCGACAAGTGCTGCCAGAGAAACAACATAAAGAAAGAGTGGGAATCTGAAATGATGCTGGTGCTTGCACTGAGTTCTTGCCCCAGGAAGAACCAGGAGGATTATGACTGACATGGAAGAGAAGTTAAGAGGACAGGTCAGCAAGTCAGGGGTAAGGGCAAATACTGTCCTTGAACATGACCAAAATGTTCTCCGAGAGCTCAGTACTCAGAGTTCCCACTGTTTAGATAAACCATGACCATGGCTATGGTTTCCTAAGGGAGCAGCTTCTGAAGTTCATTTGGAGTTTCAGATTGGCCCAATCCAGGAACTCCAAGCCAAACTCAACACTCGAGAAAAAACTCACTTTCACCAAACACACAGAAACGCAGTGAACACCCTAGTAAAGCTATACCCAGGAAAAGGTACGTATCTGTCAGCATCTCTACAGGGTAGGATCTCCATGCAGAGGTGCTGGGCACTGTTTGCTGCTAAGTGTTCGTGTGTGGCAAACCAAGCGTGCATTCTTGGCTTCCCTCTCCACTTCCCGGCTGGTAGCCTGCCTCCAGCTCCCTCCAAGTGGTGAACCACCACAGTAATCAGCACCTTCAGCCCCAGCAGAGCAGTCCAAACTCTATGCTGTCACTCCAGGAGCTTCTTGCTCCATAAGCAAAAAGAGAAGATGTCAGAAAGGAAAAATGAGAAGTAGAGAGGAAAAATGAGAAGTAGAGAGGAAAAAAGAAAGATCTGGGGAAAGGCAAGTACAGAGAGGAAAAAAATAAATCAGGAAAAGGACACACTACACAACCTTAAGGAAAGAAAACAAGTAGTTCAGAAGGGGGAGGGGGCAGAGGAAGGTGTTAGAGTACACAAGAACAAGACAAAGATAAACAGTAACACCAGGTATCTTTTGCTGCACAGAGCTCTCCACAGAGATGTAAAGGGAAAAAAATTGCCTCTAGAATGAACTACTTTCATCACTTCCACTGAACGTCAACTCCCAAGTTTCTATCTTAGTTTTATCTTTCCATATCTGTGTGCTATGCAGCAATGCTAACACGGACGTCCAGTCAACTTACAAGTTCAGCAACCTGCAGCCTCCCCCTGCACGCAGCAGTGCTGTGGGAAGCAGGCTACGGCCGCCAGCGAGACAGCGATGCATTATAGGCCAGGGGGAACGGGTGGGGTCTGGCCCTTCTCAAAGGGATTTTTCACCTGGTATCACAGCGGGAGATGTCACAGTCTATTACACAGATCCCGGATAGAACAAAACAGTGTATTCATTTCTATTCTAAAGAAATTGCCATGTTCATTTGGACATGCCTATTAAGTCTTAAGAAAAAATAAATTTGAGCAACTGCCAATTTTAAAGCCTCATGTTTAATAATTTTTTTTTTCCCCAAGTAACATAATGGGCCTAATCCATATTGTGGGCAAGTATCCTGTAAAATTTAATTAAAAGCCCAAGGCTGGTAAACAAAGTGATATTATGACACCAGAAATATAACAGAGATTTGCAAGGTTTCGATGTAACTGGAGTCACAGGTGGTTCATAGTATGTGACGCCCTATTCATTTGCAGTAACTACCTACTGTACTTGTTTTGTACACGTTACTCAGTGGGGCTTAGGCCCCTAAATTAATCCTGGAGGAGGAGATAAAATCATTATCTTTGTGTACTCTAGCCTTCACTAAACAAAAAAATATTTCCATTTCCATCCTTCAGGATTTCATACGCCCTGAAGTTTGATGGTTAAGGGTACTGTACTAACTACTAAGCCAGATCATAAAAAAGGTTCAGGCTCTTCTCCAGGGAAATGTTATGCTGTGATCTCACTGTTTTCCCAGATAAATTTCATTGCATTGTTTCTTTTGCAGCAGTTTTAGACCCATGTGAATGCCATAGCCAATACCAGATGTGCCTCCATGCACTTGCAAGCGAGCTCTGAACAAAGAAAATCCAGGAGAGCTGAAGTTCTGCTTAATGAGAACAGCCCTGGGACAAAGCTTTAATAGTTTAACTAAAATTACATTCAAAACTTAATTAGCAGAAGCTCTGAACTCGCAAGCCATGGCCCATGAGCTCTAATACACTAATTAGCTAAGACACCCTTTAAAGCCAAGTATAGCTAAACCTTCCTGAAGAGCTGTCACGTGAGTCCTCGGATCTGAGGCAACATTTGTGTTGCACATGGGAAGTTCAGCGTTATTTCCCTACAATGCTGTTGCACATACAATTATTGCAGGTCCAATTACTTTGGGTAACAAACTATAAAATGTTCATAGCATAGAGTTCTATACACAGGGAAAGATCAAAGACGACTTTAAACATTGACTTCCATACAGTAATGTGAGCCAAAAACCTTTGTGAGCTGAACAATAATTTTCAAAACTTCAGAAAAGTTACATATCTTAAGGAAGGATAAAAAAAAAAGTCACGAGTGACTTTTTTTTTTTTCTCTAAAAATTTTCCCGGGTCAATCAAAGCACCCAGAGATTTAGATCATTTTCAATCTCCTCTGCTTGTTTACTTGCTATAACTGAAATATCTGAACAAAAAACTGCTCAAACAGTAGAAATAAAGGTTCATTTCAAACATGTAAAAATCAGATGTTTCAGCAATTTTGAATAAAATGTGACATTTTTTGAAATTAAGCTCTATCACACAGTGATATGACACAATATGATATGACATATCATATTGTCTGGGAAATAAAATTCACATTAGAATTCTAAATCAGCTTTGGGTTCTCCCACTATCTTTACTGATATTATTTAAGCAAGATTACTGATTTCAGTAGGAAATTTGGTTAAGTCCAGATTTCAGGATATGAAGCAGTACTGCAGCTATTTGAGAATCTCAGAACAAATACCTACAAATTGTTTTACCATAAATTTTTCCCTTCCACAAAAATGCCTGGGAAAGGTTCAAAATACCTTTTTGTTATGTCAACACAAATGCATGTATTTCAGCTGTTACAATGAAGATTTTTTATTATTATTATTATTTTGCACTTGAATTTTCAAGTGCATTCTATCATGGAAGTTTTCAACATGCCTGTATCTGAAATATAGAATTTATTGAATTGATGAGATCAGTTTAGTGCACTTTACAGTAAAGAATGGGAAAGAGAAAATTTAACTCAGGGACATCAGGACAATTTGTATTTATTAAGGAGACTATCCTATGGTCTTAAAGAAGATTAAGAAAAGGAAATTTTACCCTCCCATGACAGATTTCCAGACAGGGAAATCCATGGTGCTTAATTTATTTACCTTTGAAGGACAAACACAGACATTACCAGGATTTGAATCTGTTATGCCAGGACATTTCAGTGGTTGAAACCTGAAGCTTTTATGTACCAGTCATTAGTTTTCCTTCTCTGAGGCCTTGTTTTTGCTCCTAAAAAGGTGTTTCTGTATTTCAGGACAACTAATTTATGCTGAAATTAAGACATAGGTTCCTACCCAAAGGTTAGGCAATGGAACACCTTTTCAACAGGAAAAAGGGGACAATCTCCTCTTCCTCTGCCCCCTAGAACAACCAATCAAAAACCCTGGAGCATTGTTGGGTTATTTTATTTTAATGGATCTTGGTGAGTTTATAAATGTGCTTATATGGCATGGCTGTCTGTGACCACAGGGGATAACCTTGACAACCCAGAGGATTATTCCAGCCCTTTGCCTCATTTTTCTGATGCACGAGACACTGTAGAGAGAGATACAAGGTTTTTAAACACATGGCAAGCTAGATAGAGTCACCTTCTGACTGCTGCTGACCTTGTGTAGCCAACCCTCTGGTAAAGCTGAAGCACCTCGTCTTCACTGTGCTCTTACCTCAAGATCCCTTATACAACTTAGTACCCCGCATTTTCAAAACATGCTTTTGCAGGAGTAAAGTCCACAGTATTGCACCTGTCAACACCCAGATAACACAATGACTGGCAAGAGCGTACAGTGTGCTGTAGTAACTACCCACCACATACACACAGTCTGAAAACTGGAGTCCCGGTGCTGTATGTGACTCATTGAGTCTAATTCAACCCACAGAACAACAGCTCAGCCTGCCTCTACAACACGGTCCCTGGGCATCCATTCTGCTTGCACCAAACACAGCAAAGAGTACCAGGCAAACAGCAAATTTTTACACATTGCAATAATCCTGTCACATGATAAGTACTGTTTTACACATGGAATTGTATAAAACTCAAACTGACACAAATCCATAGCTTACAGCTATTAGGATGGTTACCATCTAGTGTCTTTCTTTCCAATTTTATATAATGTACATGAGATCCACAAAATGTCAAGGGAAATCTTAACCAGGAGTGCAGAAAAACTTACTCCCAACAGGTTGAAACTTTAAAAAAAAAAAAAAAAAGTACATCAAAGTACAGTATTTAGTTCTGCTTGTATGTGTAAAGCACTAAGTCTTCCCTTGAGGATAGAGAGTTGTGATGTTTGCTCCTGCACTGTGCTGCCTCCATTAAACCCATAGAAAGAGTTCAGGCCTCATGATAACTTTGCAACTGCTGATCCAGTAAGCTGCTTAAAAGACTCTTGATCTCTCAAAGCAAATTTATTGCTTCCAGTTTCAAGTTACATTCCCTATTTCAAATGACTGAAAAAAGGAAGAATCAAGGGAAAAGAAAAAAATCAAAAAATGAAGAAAAATTAAAATGAGGCATGCAGACTCTCCACAGAAATCAACCACCCAGAATTCAACAGCACACTATTCAGATTTCATTCCATCCTGTTGAAGGTAATATATGGGCAGTAAAATGAGGTTAATCTTCCCTCTTTCTCCTGTAAGTAAACGTAGAATGGAGACTAGCTGGATCTGCAACACAAAAACAAGTTTCAGTTGCATCCACAGGACTGACTGCTGCTCTGCAGTCCTAAGGAAATGCTTCCTATCACACTGCCACTAAGAGATCAAAGAAAACCCACAAGGTTCATCACCCTGGCTCCTTTCTAAATCTTCTTTACCCCTAAAGAAGAAATAATACAATCTAAAGTTGGTTTAGATTTTCCATCAACTCTCAAGAAGGACTGTCCCAACCAAGAAGGTGCTCTACAGAGGACCTGGTAAGCTATCAGGAGCCAAAGCTGGGCAGCATCCTAGCACCTGTATGGCTACAAATATATCCTGGCTTCATTCTGTTTCAGAAAATAATTCACATACACCAAGAAGTTCACCAGAAAGATACCTGAGATTTTGTCCTCTTTCCATGGTAGGTTTCCAATGTGTTGTGATTTAACCCCAGCCAGCAACTAAGCACCACACACCTGCTGGCTCATTTTCCCCCTCCCAGGAGTGGGATGAGGGAGAGAATCAGAAGGGTGTAAGTGAGAAAACTCATGGGTTGAGATAAGAACAGTTTTATAATCAAAATAAAATAAAAATAATGATAAATTGTAATGAAAAGGAAAATAACAAAAAGAGAAATAAAACCCAAGAAAAACAGGTGATGCAAATGAAAAACAATTGCTGACCTTCGACAGACCAATGCCTGGCCAATTCCCGAGCAGCAGTGCACCCCCCAGCCAGCTCCCACCAAGCTTCTATGCTGAGCATGACATCGTATGGTATGGAATATCCCTTTGGCCAGTTTTGGTCAGCTGTTCTGGCTGTGTCCCCTCCCAGCTTCTTGTGCATTCCCCACCTTCTTGTTGGCAGGGCAGCATGAGAAGCTGAAAAGTCCTTGACTGCTTGACAACTAAACCATCAGAGTGTTATCAACATTATTCTCATCCAAAATCCAAAACAGAGCACCATACCAGCTATTAGGAAGAAAATGAACTCTATCCCAGCTGAAACCAGGACAAAATGAATTTCCCACAAATTGAGAAAATCTGATCTTGTACCCTGAATCTCCAGCTTGCCTGTAGAACTGTTTGTTCTGTAGACTATGTCATCAACAACACTCTCCAAGTTAGATGCAAAGTAAATTTATTAGTGCCTTTTATTTCTAGTAAGTATCTGGTAAAAAAAAAAAATAAAATTAAAAAACTCTTAGAGGATCATTAAGACACTAGAAATGCATATCTAAACAAGTAGAACAGTCCTCAGTTGGCTATGCTTTATTTCTATTTGTGAAGCAGGACAGCTTGAATTGCAGAGTACATGTGTCCTCTCATATTCAAGTATTTCTTTCTATCCCAGGTGAACAATGAACAAACTGCTCTATAACAATAATGTTCTCAAAGTATCTCAAACCCTCTCGTAGTTTTATTTATGTAATCTACATTTCACTCTAGTAATTTTCAGTGACACAGAGTTGAAACAATACCAGTTATTATTGCCAACTATCTCATTCCTGCACATTATGTGGCTAACACTACTTCCTAATAATCAAATTTGCTTTGTCATTAACGTAGTTAGATTTCACTAAAATTGCACAAGTTGTATCAACAGGGATGAGACATAAAAGCCTCAGGCATGTTGAAACAAACTTCTTTTCACACATTCACTCCCAAAGTGAGGCACTGTGTGTGTCTAAACGTGAAAAGAATTTGACTCATTTTCACATTATTCAGGCCATAAGAGACCAGGAGATTGCAACATTTGGAGAGTCATGTTGAAATGGTGAATGTCTGGGGGGAAAAAAGACTATAAATAAAATATATAGATGACTGAAGTCAATGGGAACGGCACATATGCATCTAAGGACTTTATTTGGCCCATAAAATGATAAACCAACAACAGCTATAACCACAACAGAAATGAATATAACTTGTCATGTCCAAATGCAAGAATGCAAATGGAAATGACAGAGCCAGAATACTAAAACCTCAAAGAGAATCTGCAATAGAAATCAAAACATTTACAGAAATTACAAAGAAATATCCTTGAAGATAAATAATTGAGCATAAACCTGTGAATATAATTAACTCTTCCAGTGCAGGAAAGGTAAAATAGACNTTAAACCATATTCTAATTAATGGTAACCTTCTACTGCCACCTCCTCATACCAGGAACAATTTCATGCTTCTCCAGGCACTAAAGCCAATCATATTTATGCTGTGGACAAATCCAGCAGGTTACCATGCCAGTTAGATTAACCAGTGATGTTCCCTTGATTGTACCAGCCATATGCTTTTACGCAAAATATGATTTACAAAGCATGCAGCATATGGAATGAGTCAATAATTAAGCAAATCTGCTCTCTCATTAATAGTTTTCAAATGTCAGTGTGAGGCAAAGTGTAAGCACAGTCCTTTGGCAGTCAGACAATATACCACTGAACTTTATGCAGCCAGGGTAGAAGTATTTACAGTACAGTGCAGGCAGAGCTTCATCTTTCTCCTTCAAATTGGGGGTTTAAAGCAAGGCTTGTTCCTGGATTACACTTTTGAAAGCAGTGGTTGGTAGAAACAAACATATAGATGTCCTGCTGCCAGAGCTTGATGAGTTCCTGTTGGAGATAAGGATGCTCATGCAAAAAAGGCAGAACTAGTCTCTTCTGGGAAATGGAGATGTAGGGAGTGACAACTTCTAGAGCTGATATTACCAACTGCCTTTCCAACACTGAAGTCTCAAGACAAATATTATGTCACTTTAGTAATGTCTAGTAGTTATCCTAGTACCTTCAGATCTCAAAACATCTCTGGATGGCTGTCTCTGTCCACCAATAACTCTTTCAGACTACCAGATACCTAAGATTTTCTATTATATAACTCTCAGCTCTGATGCACACAATATTTTGACTTCAACCCCTCTTTGAAAAGGTATTCTTACAGGTATTAGGCCTCTCCTCTTTCTTATATAAGGGAGTCATATTTGGAAAGAAAGAAATTTGCTGGGATTTATATTCCCTTCCTGTATTTCTGAAGCTTTTGGTATTTTGTCTTTATCTTTCGTGTCTGATGATTTGAGTATCACTGTTCTGACAGACACATCATTTCCCTTCTTACAAGGGTTTCTATTACTCTTTCTACTCAGAACTGATCATCATTCTTATTTAAATGCAACATTTCAACTAACAAGTTGTCTAAAAAGACAATCAAGATTTCTTTTCCCACATTTTCCTGTCACTTGGTAGCCTGTATACTCAAGGGCTTGTCTTCCAAAATCTCTTTGAGTTACAGCTCCTCATTCACTTCTGGAAGGCTCAGGGTTGGATTAAACTTCTTATATTGCTTCCTGTTACAATCTTAAAAGGACCCTTTTTTGTCTTACATTACTTGTTTTCCATTCTTCATATTTTTATTTGTCATTTGCATTTCAGTAGCACTTGGAGATCCCAATGAAACTGTAGACAATGGTTTGCACATTACAGCACTGGAATAGGGGGACTCTGCCCCAGGAGTTAAAAATTGAAAGAAACAAATAAAGGATAATTATCTGTGTGGGAAGGATGAACAACGTGTAAAATACAGAAACAAGACTTGTCCAAGCTTACAAGGAAGTCTCCGAAAGATATGGAAAGTGAGGCCAGATCACCTAAAACTGGAAGACTACTACCTCCTCTTTCTGATATGCTGTTTTCCAAGGCATTTGTGCCCATCTGGTCTATTTGATTATGCGAGGACAACTTATAAATGGCTGTCATTTGCCTTTGCAGTCTCCAAAACCTGTTTTTCCAACTGCCAAAGATGGAGTTGCAGTACACCAAAAGCACTGAATGTAGAAAAATGAGTGAACGGAGGTAATTGGAATGTATGATCTCCATTTCTATACAGCAGCACCCCAAGGTACTGAATGGACTAAAATGACAGTCCAAGAAATTTGATATTAAATATTAAACCAAGAAAACACATGCTCTAAAGCACAGAACATCACTTCTAAGCAAAGATGAAATATTATTTTTCACAAAAATACATTTATTGCTGCATGTCTTATATTAAAAAAAAAATAATAATCTCCAAGAACCCCAGCCTGGAGCATATAATGGTTTATGCAACAAATACTTGTGAAATGCCTACTTAAAAAGTTAAACCCCCTGGAGGGCTTGTGAATCTTTTAGTTGTAATGTACCCCTGGAGGATTTTATTTTGTATCTGCGTAGCCTGAAGTTAGAGAGTACTTTTTGAACATGTTTGCTTTACTTGAAGCTAAAAACTGGGTTACTTGGGGGAGGGCAATGGAGAGTCTAATAAATCTTACAATATACTTCTTGGCAAGAAAACTACTTACTGGTGTCATGAAGAAACAACTTTACTGCTCTCTAAAGAAATATTGGTTTCAGAAGTTACTATTGTATTTAAGACACATGGAAGCTGCATTAAATCAAGTTGTGAAATGTACTGGGGGTTATATATGTTTTTTAAAAAAGTTAAATCCCGAAACAGATTCTAACATTTAAAAAAAAAAAAA
>VXBL01001390.1:1449874-1550531 GCA_013400195.1 Aramus guarauna | reverse complement strand
AAAAAAAAAAAAAAAAAAGGAAAGTTTCTGAGGCTTCCGTAAATTTTGAAAGGAGGAAGTTTAAAACTTGCGTGTTCTTCTCCAGAAGTCACATTCCACAAGGAAACAGCTTGATTTTATGTATATAGTTTTACCATTCAAACTTCAGTGGGGTTTTTTTTAAACTTCTATTTTCACCATTTAAAACTGTGTATGTGTATGCCCAATAAGCACAAAGAGGGAGCACACTTGCTCTGAGAATATCAGCTAGTGTATGTTTTCTTATTCATATTTAGGCAAGAGCCCTAACTGTTGGCTCACAACACTCCCAGTTACTTTCTTCCCCAAACGCTGCATCCACAAATGGATCAGCTAATTAATCTACACACAATTAATTAAGGCCACCAGCAGCAGAACAAAATTGCTTTACCAGTTGCCTATGCATCTGGATCTCCTCCCACAAGCTGCCCAAAGGAAAAAACTGGGAGGCCCAATCTCTACAGAAAATCAACTGTAAAGAGAGTAAAGTGAATTTAAACCCTTCGAAAGAAAGCAGATTGAATAGTCAATTTATCCTCAGAACAGACTCAGCTCAGACAAGAGCAAGGTTATGTTCTTCCATGCTGCCATGTTCAATTCTGTACTTGAGAGACTATCAGAACAAAGGAAACAAGGTGATTCAAAGTCCCTGAATTTCTATGCTTTCTGTTTGAAGATGCCCACAAGAATGTGAAGTGAGAGCAGGTGCCACAACTATCCGTCTCTGACATATTTGGTAGACTGTTAACAAAGAATATTTCATTGGAAGTGACATTTGTAGCTATATAGCTGGCTGTGAACCACAGACTTCTAGTTCTCCTTCCTCACATGATTTATTCTGGGCTAAAGAAGTTAACTAAGTAAAATCAAGACAATAATTTAAAAAATAAAAGTATCTGTGTATGAGTCAGATTTTGATGCTTGCAGTCTATGTTACTTAATTCCAAAGCACATCTCCTTTCACAAGCCTGGATATAGAGGACACAGCCTGAGCCATACTGTCACAAATTTTGTATTGTTAATCCTCTGCTGAATGTAGAGTATATTGCCAAATTATGGTCAGTTAGGCCAAGTTTGTATTTTATATTTTTTTTAGAATTTGATTCTAATGATACAGAAAATTACTTCTCTGGTTGTTAAAAAGCATCCACTTCTAGACCAGAACTGGAACCTATAGCTCCTAAGAGGTGCAGAACAATATTGCAAATGAGGATCCTTTTCCTCAATGTGACTGAATTCAAAATTGTATAAAAGAATATTTTCAATGTATAAACTGCATGTAGCAAAGATTCTTTAAGTGGGAAGAATGTTTCAAAATTTAGCCTGCTGTTTTGCTTCCTCCCTCATCACTCCCATGACACTGCATACAGCAAAAAGAAGAGAGGGAAGGGGAAGGGGAAGGCCCTCAAAACCCCAATGCCTGCCTTTTGGTTTGTGACATTGTTTCATGTACCATGAAGGGCACTGAAGAGTTTCCACGGGCTTTCCAAAGTATCTCACTTCAATGCATCTGAGCTGTAAACTCCCTTACTGGCTACTGTAGAATGAAATTAAGCAAGTGGCATACTTTTAAAGCTTCAAAATCCTAAGTAAAGTTTATCAGGAACTTCAATATAACGTCTCAACTCTGCAAATCAGAATGAATATTTAATGTTACAATGCTACCACCACAAAAGGCCTACTTCTTTTGATAAAGACACTGATTTATCTCAAAGCTTCCTGGGAGGGTGAGGCTGAAATATTGCAAGAGAAGCTGGCTTGGATCTAAGTTTCAAAAATGACAAAAAAAATTATCAACCCTCAGTTCTTAACTGCCTTACGTTAGTCTCCAAAGTCAAAAGGGGGATTAAAAACATCACTAAGCAAAGCAAGAAAATACCAGACATACTGGATTTCAAACAGAGTCCAATTTTATCTCCTAATTACTTAAAATGCAAGCTGCCAAGTGCACCAACCATTATGACAACAAAAATCTGATCCAACTTTGCAACAACAACAAAATGTTTATCAGAGAGGTCTAAACCACAGACTCATTTTGTAAACTTGGAAGCAATTCCAGAGCTAGTGCCATACATCTCAAAGGAAAAGATAAACCCTCACTCACATTTTTATAAAAGAACAACAACAAATATAAATGGATCAACAGTCTTCATGCAAAAAAATTAAAAGCCTTCACAGTCAAAGCCATGGGACTTCAACAATGGCTACTTCTTATCAGGGACACTTCCGCTAATGTAAGTGCAAGTAAAACTCTTGGCAGAAGTCTCCTGACTTGTGTGTGTCAAGACTGAGGAGCGAGGAACCAAGCTGGCTCTCAAGGCCTCAGAGCATTCGCTTGCTCCTTACGCGAAAGAAAGCCATTTGCCTACTTCAGGAAGAGTCTTGTAGGACAAGGGTTTCATCCCCTTCTGAATCATCTCCAGTTTCCAAGAATTTTGCATGGAAATTGAAGCCAAATGGCATCTGAGAACTAAAGACTGAACAGTGAACTGAAGGGCACGTGAGAATGAGACACAGGCAAAACAGATGGAAGAGGCAGGGAAATTTCATATGCTTACCCTCCACTCACGTTTTTTCAAATGCTTCTGGAGCACAAGCTGGCTCAGCAGATTATAAGGGAAACAGAGTCTTTCAGTAACAGGCTGCTGTTTCAAATCCAGCACAGTCTTACAGTGACTGAGAGTCCAATAGGTGGCCAATGTTGAATGAAACAGTGATTTCACTTCCCATTTCTGTTGAGTAGGTGTCTGCAACACAACTGGCAGTTTCACCAGACAGGTCAAGCTCTCCAAGCCATGACCGAGGCATGCTGGCAGGGCAGGATGGTGGCTTACACCTGTTTTGTGGCAAAGAACTTCATTTACCAGTGCTGTTAAAATATGAACCAGGAGCGAGCATGTGTTTTTAAAAGAAAGACGAAGAGAAGAATTCTACATACATGACTTTTGCCTGATTAATTCCAGCAACAGAATATATATCTAGCATGTTTACACTATATAAATTATTATTACATCAAATTAAACTCAATACATAACTCTTAAATTTTGTTCCAAGCCATAAGCGAGGAGCTGTAGGACTTTGCCATTTGATACAGCTCTGCTATCATGCCTTATGGAGCAAATGACTAAGAGCTAGGAAGTTTTACTGGATGAATCTGAGCAAATAGCTTCAGGCTAGTTTCTCAACATTAGGACATCTGAGAGTATGGCTACATGGCAGGCATTCCATGGTAATAGCTCATGTCAACACTTCCACTGGGGTAAATAAAGGCATAAGCTGCCTCAAATTACCTTGTATTTACCATGGGGTGTAAGGTAATGCAGACAGGACTCCATGGAGCAGCCAGTTACTGGTGTGTCCACAGCCTTGCTCACCCAGAGACCTTCTGTCCCAAAACTCCAACCAAAGTCCCATTATCAGCCTTCGAGGTACTTAATCCTAAAATATCTCCAGCCTACCCAGGCACAGATTTGCTACACAGATCAAATGGGGTTTAACTCTTTGAGCACTTTGGCATTCCATTCTTTGTCTGGTTGCCAATACACCCTCAGTGCAGACAACCTGTTTTAAAGCTTCCTTAAGAGTATTCAAAAAAGCTGAAAAAGAGCAGTATGTCCTCAGGTCACTCTACAGTAACAAGTGTCTGCTGAGCCACCGGAGTTAGAACCCCTCTGCTATTTCCAAAGCTGTGTTTCCACCTGTGTATTATTGATGACAATGTTATTGATAATCCAACAAGAAACAGAATAAACCCTATATAGTCATGTCTGTGACAAAACACACACACACACTCAAGAAAAAGAAGGTAAATTTAAAACAAGTATTTCAATAATAAGTGAGTGTTACAAAATAATATTTTTCCTCCTAAACGCATGGATAAAGAACCTTTTGCTAGTCTCTGAATTTGGCTTTCAGAGCTACATCATCAAGCAATGTCCTACCCAATAAAAATATTTCTCCTGAATTTAATAACTACATCTATAGCACCTTGTCTGGGATTCAAAAGCCTTGGAAATTAAAATATGGCAAGAGCAGAATTTATGACAACTCTGTGAAGTAATGTCTATACATACATTCCCTTTTATGTCATGATTAATTTACTGCTAGGTCTGTACTGTAACAAACTTAAAAATAAGTTACTGGTTCTCCCCCAAAACAATGCCCACTCACAGAAGGCAAGCTTTTGGCCCCTGTGCCTGCTGAGCTGTTTTCTGCCCACTGAATGATGGCAACCGGAATAAAAATCAACAATGTTCAGATGTGTTAAAAGCTTCGAGCTCTTTGCAGCACTCCCCATAAGCTATAAGCAAATGTGATATTGCAAAATGGCTTGTCATCACCCTCTTCCTGCCCTTCCCAACACATATATTCCTCATGAAGGGATCTTTTCTCTCCAATGGCACCTTTGAGGTACTGAAACCCTACTGCTCTAGTATTTTACTTCTGCTCTCTTATAGGAAATAGTGTGGGAAGATGTATGCTCCTACACAAACAATGATATGTATGTATTGAATACTGTAACAAGGGTTGGCATTTCCAATATATTTATTATTTCAAGGATGAGTAATCTTTATAAAGGATGGAGCTCCGAGTTACAACTAACTGCTGTCAGCATAATCTGCTAAAGTTGTGCCTAAAAGTAACAGCACTTCTATGTTGAATGGTATCATGTACAAGATGTTCACTGAAAGGGAAAAAAATCCCATAAATCTCAATTTTGCTGACATAGATGCACATGATTATTCTGTGTTTTCAGTAGAAGAAACTGAAATTAACTGAGTTCAATCAACTCAACTTTGAAGAGCCTTTTCATTACATACTGGAGAAAGTTAGAGATGTAAACTGTGCAGTTTAACAATTCTGAGATGAAATAAAACCTGTACCATTTTCCAAGAATTATTCCTTCATTACCATGTCTTTGCACCCAATCTTTCCTAAGTTCCCCCATTGCTATTCCTAATCATATTCCTTCACAGGTCTAAATAGCCTTTTTTAAGCTTCAAACAATGTAGACTAAATTCTCATTCGGTCATTGCTTCAGTAGTATTTACTGGCATGTTTACATATGGAAACTGATTGCAATAGGTATTCCAGAATAGCCACTGCACAAACACTCTGTGTACCAATAAAAGTCGGTATAAGTAAGCACATAAATTACTTATAAATAAAAGTACTTTCATTCTTTCACTCTATAACAAGAGCTCTTCTTATCAGTTTCCCTACATACACAAGAAGCAAATAATTTGCTCTTTCAGTCATCTTAGTTCAAACACCTTTAGCTCTTCTATGAATTTCTTCAAGCTTGGCCAATATCTTTTTGGGGGTTTCTCTGGGAACAAAAGGGTATTGTAATGGTGGCAGAGAACCATATATTGTATACTGCTTGTGCGATAAGATCTCTACAGCATGCAAAACACTACCAGACTTGGGCTGGCCTCAGCATCTATGCTGAAACACATCTAAGTTCACCACACATGCTTTTACCCACAGATCTAATAAGGCTAACAGAGGAGTACTTGCAAATTCAATGAGGAATGAGAAACAGGGAAGAGTAACAATACCGTAGGTCTATGCTACTTTCTGAAGAAGTGATGTCCCCTGCAACGCTCCAAAAAGGAACAAGTGACACCTCAGCTGGGGTTGTAGCCTGAACTCATTGAGGATTCCTACTGATCTGCAGTAACTCCCTAATGAGGGCTTCAAAAAGTCAGCAAAAGAAAAGAGAATTTCTCTAAAGGTCACATTCAAATGCTTCTAAACAAGTGATTCTTTTCAATCCTAACCTCTTTGGTATCAACTGGAACTTTGCCTGAGAAAATGGTTTCAGGACTCTGCCCACTGGTTTGTTTGTACGGTGGTACAGGAAATATGTAAATAGATTAAATATATGACAAAGTGTCAAGCATTTGAGAATGCCTGTATACCAATTTCTGTAATATTGTCTGCCACGCAATTTTGTCTGCCAGAGCGTAACTCTACAGAAATCAGAACTAAAATCCCCTCTGCAAATAGACACCATGCAGTGTCTAATGGGCTTGCTTGCCATCATCTCAGGACCATCACACGCGTTCACACATTATCAGCCTTTGCTCAGAAAGAAGCTAGTCTTAAATTACATTAAGTGCCACACAGCAGGCTAAAGACACAATGGGTGACAGCCCAGGAGAAAGCAAGTTCAATGCCTAGCTTCTTTGTTCTGTTCACATCTGGGTAATCATTTCTCTCTGCCATTCATAAATTATCATGTCTTATGACAAGAATTCAAATTTGGAGCCCTAACCTCCCACTCTATAAACATACTATCCAGTCAGACCTTACCTAACAGATCTGAGCAGACAGCTCTTTCACCTAAAGTGAGAGTTGTTCTTGCAATTGTATTTAGGCTCAACGTAAAAAAAAAAAAAAAAGTTGAGCTCACTACAGGACCTAATTCTTAGTGTTCATCTTTCTCACTTAAAGTTCAGTTCTCCAAAGCCAAGGATATTCATTACTGACCTTTTCCCATCTATCAATTAATTTCAATTGCTTGAGCAATGAAATATAACAAGCTATCAAAGCTGAAACAAAGAAAAGAAAGCTTTCCTAAAAGAAGTAACATGATAGGACATTTACTTTTTTCTCCATAAGGGCATACAAACTTGAGTTTTCACTTCAAAAGAATTTATGAGACACAAACATGATTTTTCATAGATGATTAACACTTTACACTAGCAGCCCTACTAGGCCTAGTCAAGTTGTCCTTCCTTGCCAGAGTATTCAGAGTTTGCCCAGTAAAAGAAAGGCTCTGATCCTAGCAGAAAGAAATACATTCTAAAATAAAGACATGCTGAAAAAGCAAGACTTACACTACTAACACAGCACAGCTCTCAAGCCACATGGGTAAATTTTAACATTTATATCCCTGCTAACTAGAGACAGGCTCAAACCAAAACCACAAATATGGAGAAAGTCTGAACCCAGATCAGAATTTTATAGCTCACACCCCAACTCTACCCTTAACAATGGCTGGAAAATGCTTTTGAAAACTCACAATATTTGTTCCATACACAGGAAATGAGTTTAATAGTACATCTTTGGGGATTAGCTTTGTTTAGGTGTCCAAGCCTTTGATTCAAAGTCTGTAGATAGTATTGCTATAGCTGTTGCACAGAAACAGGCATATTTCCTGACGGAGTGCCTCTCTTGCTCACATGGTCATTCACCTTAATCCCTGTTAACTTTATAGGATGCTATACTGCACATATCATTGGCTGTAAAGGAAGTCCTTTATGCATGTTTCTTGGCCTTCCTCTATTCACAGCATGAAAATGGTGAAGATAAATATACTGCTGAAGCATGGGAATTGGGAAGTTGGATAAAAAGCACTACATTCTTACAGAGGAATTCTTCATTTCTAGACAACATAAAGTAGCTCCCGAGGATGAATTTACTGCTTTTCTGCTTCAGCATAGTGGGCTGTATTATGACCCTATAATCCACTGCGAGCAAGGCAGCAGCCAAGAGCTGCACTGCCCCTGGAGCTGTCTGAGAGATGGCTATGATTCACTGAATCACAGTTTCCTTTCCAATTTCCCCGCTGCCTCAAGGAAGGCAGCAAGCACTGCCTCTGCACTGTCCTCTTCCAGAAATGATTCTGCTCCTGAGCTAGGCTATGTTCCACTGTCTTTCCACTCACAAATAGGCAAGTAAGGAAGTAGGAGATTGGAGCCGAAAGAATTTCTCCTCACAAAATACACATGTGCTATACATGGTTTTTTGTTACCAATCTGTACAGTGGGTATGGTATAGCTAGACAGTATGTATGGTACATACTTGCCTCAAACGTTACAGTATGGTGTGCTAGTTGATGCAAGATGGCAAAAGGATTCTTGATGTTCCACACCCAAATGTGCACCCTGCTAGTCAGACCACCATGTGGCTTTGTTTCTCCACCAACATTTAGTTTCTGAACAACGTAGCATTTAAATCGAGCTCAGGCAAAGGCAATAGCTGTTAAAATAGAAGTATCTAACACATACAATGTTGAGACCTGAGGAACCAGGAGGGAAGGAAAGAAGCACAGGGCAACTGCTGAGAAAGCGTGATCCCTTGGCAATAGGTGGCAAAGAAAACTTTAAGTGTCCAAAGGGAGAGGAAAAAACCCATCAAATGCCCATATCTAACACACAAAGTACAATTATTCCAGCCACACTCGCCAAACTCTCCAAAACCACAGAGCCGCTAGATTAAAACCATCCTTACAATTCAATATTCAAAGAAATCATCTTTAAATACATAATAATGGGTTACAAGATGCCATTAAATCCTCTTTAGACAGGCAGAATTTATCTGAATTCTCATCATATTTATAAGGAGGGGGGAGCAGGGAAGCTACAGGCTGGGATGTGCCTGGCTGC
Organism: Aramus guarauna; assembly: GCA_013400195.1. NCBI lineage: Eukaryota > Metazoa > Chordata > Aves > Gruiformes > Aramidae > Aramus > Aramus guarauna. The sequence goes on along the minus strand of VXBL01001390.1, from coordinate 1,542,117 downwards.
ACACACACAGCTGGAGGAGTATGCTCATTGCTGCCAGGCTAACAGGACAGTAAGTTTCTCTTCAGCACCATACATTTAACGGTGCTTTCTATTGTTTAAAAGAACAAATGACATTCACAGCAGACAATCCAGTGGCAACAACTAAAAATCTTGGGAGTATCCATCACTAACCATCAGTCATCATTTCTAAACACGATCATGGGTGATACATCACTGCCAACACCACAAGGAGGAGGGAAGAGGTGTTAATTAACCTGTAAACCTGCTCCACTTTGTGCTCCAGATAGTACAAAGGCCCACCAGAATAGGAGGCATAGTTCACCCTCATTATAAGGCTCTCCATTACAAAGACAGTGCAAACAAAAGCCGACTGCTTTGACTCACCACTCCAGTTCATTGTAAACATTTTGACATGCATTTCACTCATGTACAAACTCTGCTGCTCCAAAGAATAACCTTAAAGAGAGGGTAATTTTCATTATTCACCAGAAAACACCAGAAAAAAAGCTCATCTCCCTGCAAAGCTTCAAGTCTAGCTGGTGCATCAGAGCTCATCGTCAGTCTAATTTTTAACAAATGTTTTCCTTCACCCTTTAGTTATTATGTCTGTGTAGTCCATTTCATCTAGCAACAGTGGTAAAAGTCTGGCATTCTCCTCAACCTTTATTATTTACCAATTATGATTTATACATATGTTAGCGAAATGCTCTATCCCCACATTTCTGCTAAGCTTGCACTGAATTGATATGCATTACAAAAAGTAAGGTACAGCAATAAGCAGGAAGGCTACATCACATGAATGCAGGTGACCTTGGACAGGCCTCCACAAGGAGCGGAGATTCAGCTCATACATTAAAGACACCTCCTTTCCACCACCTTCTAACCTTGTCCAAACTCTTGTTTGGATGAGGGGGAAGTAAAATATCTTTTTTCTCCATATGTTAAAATTGCTTTGATTAATACAAACTTTTTAGAATTAGACGTCTTGGGCCACTGGATTGTGACGAGAGCTGGGCAGTTCAGAAAGGCCCATTTCCAAAAAGATTTCAGGAAGATTACTGTAGAGCAAAAGAAGAAACAATGCAAGAGGGGTTTTTGCAAAGGAGGATTATATAAACTCCAAGGGGAATTCAAACATTCTTTTACATTCTTATTTTCTTACTTTGCTCAGGAAAGCAGGTAATAAATACATGGCTTATTCAGAAAGACGTAGCAATGAATTAGGTGTACAGCTGGCATTGAAGTTCTTAATGAACTTTAAATATTTCTCTGTCTACCTCCACAGCCTAGGCATGTAAAAGGATAAAACTTATCCTCACTTTCCTGATGGGGAAGTGGGAAAAAGTGGATGAAACTGGTAGTTTCACAGAGAAGACAAGTGAGACTAAATGAGTGACAAGTGCTTAGCTATCTTGTGTCTCTGGGAAGATTCATGTTTGAGCAACTTGAGAAGGATATACAGGCAAAGCTAGGGTCTAGACTGGCTCCTGTATCTCATATTTAAGCCATAAATTCAGACTTTCAGGGACCAGGTAGCACCACAGCAATGGCTATCCATCTGACTACCCACATCACAAACACCTCCCAACTTCGCATCCAAACCCACAGACCAGTCTTCTAATCTCAGATGACTTCAAAGCCTACCGAATTTGTGATTTAGAGTACTCAAGAAAGCTGTATTTAACCTATTACCCCATCTCCTTAAGTACAATAGGACTGAGATGCTACCCATGAAAATCCCACCCACTAGAGACCCGAGGGGCTATACTAGTCAGCCCAGTGAGCAAAGGCATACCCTGTTATCAGGGTTGCAAGGATTGCACAGTAAGCCTGTCTCTCTCTGAATCACTGACAGCTTTAACTTAGTCGGGATCTTTCTGCCATATATATAAAATATATAAAATATGGATATAAAATATGGTTCAGCACCACTTAATGGATAAATCTAAGACATGCTGCACTAGAACACGCAGCTTCCAACAGACAAGAGAGCTACTAGTAATTACTATCACAAGATAAAAATACAAACAAAAATTACCTTATGATTGAAGCAAAAAGGATTAAGGGCACAGCCCAGATATCCCATCTGTACTGCCTGTGCTTCTGATGTGCCCATTCTCACTCCATAGCCTCAGCAACCTAGTCAATGATTTTGTTCCATCCTATGCATATGTATCCTACATTCATTTATTTCTTCGACCACGTTCCCAGTACCAAATGAACCCTAATTTTGCACTTTGCATCCTTTAACAAGCCTGTCTACAAAAGCTGAAGAAACACTCCATCCTCTGCCTACTCGCTTTTTTCAGGCCTCCTTTCAGAGGAAAGGTCTAGCCTTTCCTCTATCCAGCCCTCCCTCATTTTCTTTCTTAAGAGCGCATTTTCACCCACTATGAGAGGATTGCATTTTGCTCATTCCTGTTTGATATATTTATTGTGAGACAGGATCATATGAGATTGAAAGCCCAGAAAACCCCATGCTGTGTACCTTGCATAAAATGTACTTTCCCTTACCCTAGAAAAAGGCTTACATGACATATAGTTTTTATAAATATATATCTATGAAATTTTGAAAGTAGGCAAAAAACATTATAATATCATAAGGTGGCAAGGAATACAAAAGAAGAGAGAAAAAACACAGTGAAGAGAATCCTTTTTTTTTTTTATAAAAAAAGAAAACTATGCTTAACACAAACTCCTTCATGAATTCTCTTTATACTTGCAGCAACACGAATTCACCATTCTGCTGACACTGTTGCTGATGCTACTGAAAAAGTCACTCGAGAAGTCTCATTTTAAAACAAAATATTACAAAGAAAGGAAATGAGGATTTGTAATGGAACACTTCCTTCTAGTTAATCACAGCATCATTACCGTGATGGTATAAAGTCCACTTGAAGGTTTTAATTGATTTAATGATAAAGACATAACATTTTTGGGCTAACCGCCACAAGGACATTCAGTTAAGAGGGAAAAAATCTTAAATTATAGTTACCCAAAAAATCCCCCCCTCTCAAAATTATTTAATACGAACAAACAAGAGACTCCTGCAATAAATCAGTGTTTCTAATATTGCTATTAATTTTAATACTACCTTCCAATTCCATTCACTCAAGTCACTAAGGAATTTTTAAGTATTTGCATTCATCAGTAAAACAAGGAATTTTTTCAGCTCTTTGCCCTTAGAATCATGAGGTATAAACTTTCAACTTCCATACAGAAGATATTTTTAAAATGAAGAGTGCATTTCCCAGAATAATGATGCTCTAATACCAAACAGCAGCTCAGTTATTTTGTGTTAAGAAACCAAAGCCCTTCTTACACAATTTCAAAGCAGCAGCTGTGACTTTGAAACTAGGAATTCATTCTGGCCACCTGCTTTAAAACTAGCCAAAATAAACGTGGTGGGATGGTTCCTGTCGATAACCATGTGATGGCAGGGTAGCACAGGTTGTTTGCTGCTAGGGCTTCAGGTCCTAGAGATCATGAATGTCTCCAGGATCTGGTCTGGATGAGGACCCGAGGATCAAGCCACATCTGAAAGCTGGCTTAATAATTAAGTGCTAGATTGCAGTACTGTTACTCATGAGGAGCAAAGCTTCATTGCACAGCTGAGATATATTGTTCACGGCATGCCATTCACAGTATGATGTTTTATTCCCACAGCAGATGATCCTTTTCAATCACTCGGCAAGCAGTATTATGGACTAGCTTGTAAGGTATTGTTTTCTTTGAAGAAAGGCTTTGCTTTGCTGCTGGTTCAGGGTTTTTTAATACAGTCAAAACCACCCATAATAGTAATAACAGTAAACTATAAATGATGACTTTAAAACCTGAAAGTAGCCCACTTTTTCTAGCCTTAATGAATGTGCAAACATTGCAAAAACCAGTGCCCACCAATGGAACATGAGATCTTGCCAGATTCACAACCATAGCGCATGTAGCATAGTGCACCTCAGGAGGTATTTCAGGGCCTAATCCTGCTCTCAGCAGAGTTAATGGACTTCAACAGTAAAATAATTTGACTGTCAAAGACTCAGTCATTTCTAATTCTTGGCATTAAAAAGAAAGTATATTTTGCATTAACGTGAAAATAATCCCCTTCAGAAAACTATACTACAAAGTACTACAAAAGAAAAAGAAGCCTTTAAAATAAACTTTTAGGAATACGTTTGTATGTTTTTAAATATTAATATAACATTGCTAAAGAGGGGTGAATTTAAAAATCACAACACTGCTAAGTGTCCCAAGGTTCTTGCCACTTTCTACTCCTTTTTGCTTTGCTTTCCCCCTTTGCACACCCCTTATGCAGAGGCACATTCCATACAAAGTAACCCACTAGCACTGCCTAGGTGGAAATATGCTCTTCTCCTTACAGCCAGCAAAGGACCCACACCTTGATCTTCAAGGAAAAGCCTCTGGATGGTGCAACTCAAAACGCTGCTGCAAGTTTGGTTTTTTTTGTTTTGTTTTTTTTCTTTTCCTATAAATGACTCCTCCTTTTGATGACTATTCTTGCTCTTAAAAAAATACACACATCAGGTTAAGATGAAAACTGCCCACACGACAAGTTTGTGTTTACAGGCTTAAGAGCAAGTTTCACTTGAACACAGGTCAATGCCGCTTTAAGAAAACATCACATACCAAAAAAATCACACATGGTTAGAACACATCACGAGCAGAGAGGAATTGTGGACTCAGTCTGTGAGGCACCGAGCCAGCCTGAGAAGCCCTTTGAAGTTAGAAAAACATCCTCTGGTCAGAGCACATTTGTGAAACCGTGGGACAGGCGCTTTAAACAACATTCACTCCGCGATCACCTGCAGTGTGCCAGTGGATTGGCGCCTGTGTAACTTCAACAACGTAACCCTTTACATTCCACAAAGATCACTCCCTCCAAAAACTGTCCTGTCACTAGCATACAGTCAAAAACTGTGTTGCAAAACCTGTACCGTCTCACTCTCTGTACAACAGAATCAGGCGATTCCAACAGGCACATGAAGTTTGGGAAACCCTGCTGTAAGTAGAACTTGGTCAACAGAAGAAAGGGCGCTATACCTGGACAAAGCAGCACTGGTACAGAAGGAAGGCATCACCCTGCAAGAAGGGCCGCTGCAAACCAGTGTTGCACAAACCGTGCAATATAGTTTGGAGTGCAGCCGGGTATGACACAAAATACTCACTGTTAGTCACCATCATCATGACAAGAAAGATTCTTGGCTGTGGAGGGCTAAGTCCAGGTAACACACATATCCACCCATTTACAGACAGATGAGACTGAACATCAGAAGACTGCTTTTTCAGCTGAGTTACTTCCCTCTGCCCAGTTCTGCCCTCAGCTATTAGCACCCAGCCTGCTGACATCAGTAAGGTGGGCCAACACAATTTAAAGCCAAATCCTCCCCCTGATCTGGCATGTCTCTCAGACTGGCCCACCTCTCAGAAAAGAGAGTCTCTGGACATATTTCTAACTGAAGGCAGAACAGGTTATCCATCCCTGATACTACTGGATATCGGAATTGATACGCAGAAACAAGAGAGTTTGAATAGACTCCATGTCTGTTAAGAGCATGGAAGGAGGAAGCCTCACTCTGTCTTTGGATTGGGCTCCTGCTGATATTAGCAGACACACTGACTGTACAGTAGGGCAAGACTCTTTCCTTGCTTAAAACATACCCCTAAAGGCATGACATTAGCATTTTTCTTTTGTAACCATTCTGTTGTTCTGTATTTGACAAGCTTTCCAATTTTCCTCAGTGGTGGTGAAATCGTCCTTATTTTTTTGAGGACACCAGGACTGTTGGTGTTGCCATCACAAACACACAAGCACAGTCAGATTACTGTTGCAGAGCTAAGAAGGGACCTCACAGTCTTTTTGCTACTCCCACAGGACATTACCCATTGTCTGTTATTCATTTACTGGCAAATCTAGGGCGATTCCACTGCAGTATCTTCAGTTTCTGTCCTTCCAAAACGGGGAAAATAAGAGGTGGCCACAGATTAAGGTTAAATTGTTTTAGCAGAGGTTTTTTCTGTGTTTAAACAGCACACGTATGTTCACTGGCTAAGCACAGGGAACACCTGCATGCTCCAGCCTAGCTAGTCCCTCCTGGATAACAGCAGATGTCCAAGGACACAGAGCTACTTCGACATGGCTCACTTTTGACTTTCATCACACAGTTCTCACAAAAATTGATTTAATTCATTTTTTTTCTAAATTGCATTTAAAGAAAAAAAATAAAAAAAGAAAAGAAATCAAACAGCACAACTGGACAAGAGTGCCATGGCAAGGCTGATAACCAAATTCCAATGAAGTCTAAGTAGCATCAATGAATACAATACTTCCTTTCCAAATGCTGGGGTCTTTTTTCCTTTCTTTTCTGTTACACATCACCATGTTCTAATCCAAGATTGACTGCCTTTCAAAGAAAAGACCTGTGCAATAGCTTAGGCAGGAAGAGATCTCATTTACTACTTTATGCTGTGCATTAGTCCAGAGCTAAAGAATTTGTGTGCTTCCTATTGGTCATAAACAGACAATTAAAAACAGCCTTAGAGAAGAAGAAGAAAAAAAGAAGGAAAAAAAAAGGAAAAAAAAAGAATAAGATTATGATGCAATACTTTAACAAACCAACCTAATTAAATAAAAAACACCTTCATACAATAAAAATGTGGTATTTTAATGGGTATTAAGCAGTGCTGTGGGAACAGCCTCTCTCAAAACATGCTTTTTAAACCTATCTGCAAAGTTACATTGCTAATTGCAAATGGGAATTTAAGTGGCAGCACAACTGGGAAAAACTTTTGTGAACCTGTCATAAAATGATCAGATAAACTGCATCTGCAGGGGAAAATACATTGCCATTCCACCAGCAATGTAGCTGCTAGATAAAAAGACTATTAGTCTCACCACTTCAACCTTCCTTCATCTTCCACTGATGTGGCAGAGAACCCAATACAAAACCACTGAAAGCAGTAAGAAGTTTCCCCTCTATTACAGCAGGGCTTTTGCATCAAAGCATAACAGAGAAATATTGCAGAATTTTTCTAGATGATAAAACCAGACTTACCTAACTGCACTGAGTTAGTTAAAAATATACCTTTAAAAGTAATTTATTTATGGTATTCTGAAAAACTCCTTTTATATACATACCCACATCAGGAACAAGACCTTGCACATAAGCTTTGCATAAATAAAAATGGCTTTAACTGAGATAACCTATGAAGTTTATCCTCAAAATAAAATTAAATATTCAGGATGGCTAAATGAGGCACAGTTTTTCCATGGGAAAATATCAAAGTATTATTTATTTTTCTGTAAGTACTTGTTTTGAAAAGCCTTTCCTCCCCACCTGGGCTTCGGCTAAAAGCCACAATCTACATTTAAACAGCATGTATGCTGTAGAAAACTATCAACCATCTTTTTTTAAAGCAGAAGCATATGAAATTATTTGATCCACTTTTCATATAGAGAGTCTAGGGCTGACCATAAAGAAATAGGCAGGCTCCCAGTATAAACTTACCAGGATTACATCAAAGACCTTCCTCTAGGATCAGACGATTGATTTCTTCAATGCTTTTTAGAATTTCTTCCAGGATATTTTGGGTTATTGCCTTAGACCTTTGCTCAGCTGGAATGACAGATACTCTGTTTGCTAGACTATGATGTTCTCTCTTTATAGGGGAATGAGTGTCTGTAGTTTATACACACGTACACTATGTGAACAGAGAGAGACTTGGAAAGTTCACAAGAAAAATTATTATTTATTGTTTCAAAAAGAGTAGTTTATTACAGAAACACTGATACAGGCTTAAGCACAGCATCTTATGCAATACAGAGACTGCTTGTTATTCTGTGAGCTCAGGACTGGGGCACTCTATGCTCAGAGAAATTTCCCGCCCCCCCAAAGAGGCATTTGTTCTTTATATGCATTTAACGTGTAAGGCTTAGCTTTACGGCTACTACTTTCTTTACCTAACTCTCTTGAAACTAACAGTCCTGGAATCATAAAAGATTTTCAAGATAGGACAAGAAGTGGCTTAGTCCTTACCTACTGCTATCAATTCTTTGGGGACTCAGACAGCAAACTATCTCCGAGGGCAATGCGACACACTACCCACCATTCCCCTTCCTCCCCAAAGACAAATCTGTCACCTCCGTACCACTCATCATTTGCATCAGAGTATGGATCAAAAGATCCGAGGCTGCTCCCAAATCCCATTTCTCCTGCAAGACAGTACTTTGTTCTGTCACTTCCCTACTGAGTCTATCCCCTTATTTTATGCCTCACAGCATGTGTGGCTGTACCCCAAGATCAAACACCCATGCATGATTTTCTTTCACAGATCTTGAATCACAATGTTATACTTTAATAGGAACCTCAATATACTTAATCCCTTTAAAGCTGCCACAGTAATGCCCCCAAATGCATTAAATTCCACCCTAATCGCAAAACAACATATTTCTCTCGATGGACAGTGCATAGACTATTCTGACCACATGCCAATCCATCTCTGAGCTAAAGCAACATACACTGCCTGCATTTGTTAGTTTGAAGCCCCATGGCTGAAAATTCCAGGCACTTCAAAAGTTCTCTGCTGCGAATTTTGCTCAAAACATAACTGATCCCTTCCCATATTTTAAGGGAGGATCTCACATGCTCAAGGGATTCTCATTGCAAACGGCATCAGGGACCAGTACCACTGAGCCTGCATTTAAATCCAAATCCATTACAACCAAAAGCTAGACTGGTAGATGGCACTTTTTCAGGTATAAGCGAGACACCCTTTCACAGTCAGCTCGATGAGCTTCAGAGTTCCACTGAATGTTCAGATCAAGAAGGGTTATCAGGGAAAATTATTAAACTCTGAGCTTTGACAAAAAGCAGAAGAACTGCTTGCCTGTTAAGTCTTGTGAACAAGCATTCAGTTTTATTAACAACAGTTTCAGATTTAAGGAACAGCAACTTCTCATGTATGTTTGGCAAGGACCTTGTTTTGAACCAGGGAACCATAGGGTCTTCCATTATCCCTGCCAAGGGGTTAGTGTGCCAGGATCTTTTAGGTGTGTTTTTACAGGGCTCTTCTCGGACATTGAGGAGCTTCTCAGGCACTGATGGCATTTCAGTCTCCTGTGGCCAGTCTGGTCTTCAAGGAGCAAAACAATTTACTCCACCAAAAGTTTTATAGACTAAAACAATAGCATCATTTATTGCCCTATAGAGTAGGCCACATCACACAAACAAAATCAGTGGTACTAAGTTTCACAGCTGCTGTACGACCTCCCAACAAGAGACTGCATCGTTCCCTTCCTCAAACAATTAGATTCTGTATGACTAAACCAGCAGTATTTCTCACATACGATGGGCACATATCAGGCCATGTGAAAGACACACGTATAGGTATTAAGGAATCTGGCTGAACACTTACTTGCAGATATAAGTGTGTTTGAAAGCCAACTCCCATGACAAGCCAATGGTCTGGTCCTTACTAAACAGTGGACATGCAGTTACATGACAGCAGCCTATTTGCAAGACACTAACTATACAGCACTTTCCAACTCGAAAAAGGTTGTCTCACACATTCAGAAGTGTCATCTCCATTCTGCAAATTACAAGATAAAAATATATGCCATATTTCTCTGATGGCAATAAATCCAGAAGTTTACAAAAAGCAAATGTATTTTGTACAGCTGTATCCCTTGCAGAGAGACCAGGACAGAAATATTTGAACCTACACAAGTCACTTCCCCTCTCTCTTAGATTACGCAGTAGTTAAAGTATCTGTGCCAGCACAGCCCTTTCACCACAGCTAACACCACTGGTGTTCCACCACTGCAAGACAAATGTCATGAGATATTCCAACACAAACATGCTTTGCTGGCTCAGAAATCAGACACAATGAAGATTTTGCATTTGGAACTTGGTTAATAATTCTTGAATGGAATACAGTCCAACTCAGTCTCCCATAGCTGTACTTACTCTGTAGGAGTAAATACAAGCTTAGTTGTGCTGCCAACGTTGGCAGATATGACTAAATAAATTCACAGAGAAAGTCTATTTGATCATTCCTTCACATTAACTTTTTGAACTAAAACTATACCTCATTTTCCATGAAAAGGTATCTATAAATAGCACATAGTCTGAAAACTCCCAAGTATTCAGAGTAACTAGTATATTAACTAGAAAAGTGGTTTAGTTACAAAAAAATACTTCAAGTATTTTGCACATTTCAACATCTACCATTTACTTTCCAACCAGGTTTTGATGCTGACATTCACGAAGCAAAATCCATCCATAAGGATGTCTATAAAGGCCAACATCTGCAGCACAGGGAGCAATGTTCCATTTTGATTTAAATATCATCACCAAACAATTATTTCCTCAACTTTGGAAAACCTAACTCTTACAAAGTTTCAATACTCAAAAGACTTTTCTTTCCTCTGTTCATAACTCAATTCAAAAGAAACCATAAAAGGCAACTAAGATCTTCTTCTAAAGGGTGCCTACAAACAGCCACTTATCGAGCTCCTCCTGGGTCTTATTACCAATCTCTCAAAATCAACAGAAAACCCTTCTGTTAATGAATGCTGCTGTAAAGAACATTCCCATATGTGGACAATCATGTGCTACAAATTTCCTATTTTTGTTATAACCAAAGTTTTAGTGTAAAGCCTGGACTACATTATTTACATTTAAGTCATTAAAGAATATAACTTACTGTTCTTACTTTTCATCCCCATTTACAGAAGAAAATGTACTTCATAACCAAGGCTGCTTCATTCAGAAGAATTAAGGTTTCACTAAGCCAAGAGGAACTTATCAGTAGCCCAAGAGACATAGCTTCTATCACTTAGATGAGAACTTCACCCAGCTACTACACAGAATACACTTCCTTCTTACAAACATCACCCTAAGTAACTCCACTTTAGAGGGGGTAGGAGAAAGAGGGTTGTTAGAGATCAAAAAAGTTACTTTAACAAGATTGTTCGCAGAAACTTCACGGGCCATTCAGCTTTCCAATCAACATTCCAAATTAAAAGTGCACCATGTTAAATCTGAAACACCTATAAAACAAGCCCTGATGAAATACAGACTGTCTTCCATCCACCTCCTCCATATGGCTCAAGCAAAGTCAACTTTTAATTTCATAACACAAAATATTTAATTTATGCTTTTCTTCATATGTCAATTTAACCTCCGGCACATAGCTTTGAAACCATGTCAGGATGCCTAACACTTTCCATATGGCAACTGAATTGTGGCTTTTAATTGCACCAACTGGTATCATTCAAGGATAATTCCCTTGGAATCCAGCTTTCTGCTACACTATTGGCCAATTCACTAATCTCATCGCTATGGCAGTAATACTTTTAGAGACTCTTTGATTGTTAATATTCATATTATAATTTTCCCAAACCAGAGCTGTCAAGATATACTATGTGCACCGCTAATTAAATTATCTTCGTTTGTTGGCACCAAATTTCAACACTAAACAATATTCTGCTTCTCCCTTTAAATACGAAGTTTGGCAATTTTATTTTAAATGCCATACACAATATTTTGTATATCAAAATATTTTTTTATGTCGTACCAATATCTAGCACTGCTGAATCTGTTGTTTCTTTTATCCTCAAAGTCAATACAAATAATTATCTATAAAATACTGACATTAGCATACTTGAAAATATTTCAGTTTGGAAGATCACTTCAAGCAGTCACACAAGATAGCACCCAAGGAAATTTTAATTGCTCTTGTCACCATATCAGTAAGAAGGCAGTCTTTCAAATGTCATTCTACCCATGAGATGACCCCAAAGTAGCACTACAATTAAATCTTCCACTTCAACAGCCTCTAAACCATAGTATATAAAAAAAAAGTCTAATAATTTCATTTTGGATAAATGACCTACCCAGCTGTGTCTTCCATAAGGCTATGTATTTTTATATGCATACACACATGCTACTCAACAGCGAGGCATGGGGAAGGGCTTTTTTTGTTTGTTTGTTTTTGTTTTAAAATTTAAGAAAGATCATGCTATAGAGGAGCACTGAAGTTGAACTGGTGTAGTCTCCTCTCAGCCATGCAAGGAATGCCCATTAATGTCACTGGCAGTTAAAGGCACAGAACAAATGGAGAACAAGCCCCACCTCTGAAGTGGTGATGTGCCTCAGCATTTCATACTGTATTATTCCCAGACCAGATACTCACCTCAGCACCAAAGAGCCCAGCAGAAGTGGTAAGCTAAAGTCTTTTCTTTTTTACCTAAAATGATTACTTACAACTTGGCTCACTGTGAGCTGGTTTGAAATTTAATTAAAAATATCAGATTTTTTTCCCAATCCCAAGCACAGATCTCAACAAGACACACAAGAAACTAGTAAAATTTCTTATGGTTTTGAAGATAAAAGTAAATTGAACTAAGCAAATGTCATATTTAATATTTTCCCCTCTAGCATAGAACTACTTCTCAGTTAAATAAATAAACACATGAATATTTGCAAACAATGTTGATCTCCAAGAATAGTTTGTAAAAGTAAACACCCTGAATAAAGTTAAACTTAAGAATTACACAGGATAATCCACAGCGTCAGAAAACATTTCTGGGCGCAAGATAACTCACTTATAAAACAGCAAAGCATATTCACTTGCTCTAATAGATTTACAGCCCCAGTGGTTTCAATTAGCTTTGAAACTAGAAGATGACTCTGGACCTCATACTTTTCATGGATGCAACAGAATTCCTTTTTTCTTTAATTCTACACGATATGGAAGTCTGCAGCCCAGCCTTCAGCCTCCACAGTAATTAAAACATTTAGAGCAGAGCAGCCCCTGCTGGGCGGGTGGCAATGGTTTAATGAGATCAGAGCTCTTAGCCCAGAACAGAAAGTTGTATATACACCAGAAGTGCATATTTCAGATACACTCCCCTTCCCCTGGCTCATGCCTTCACCCAACAATTTAGTCTGAGATCCTTCTCATATGACTGATGCATTTGGCAATAGCTGGACACTAATTACTGTTCTTCCAGTGAACTGGAGCAGGGAGACACAGATAGACAGGACAGGACACAGACAACGTGTCAGCTGAAGGACGTCTGCTCTAACCAAGAAATTCTCAAAACTTCACTTCAGGAAGAGAAAAGGTGTTGTATTCTTGAACTCTCCTTGTGTCAAACACTCCTTGAGTGAACTGACACAATGACCTCCCCTCCACAACTACTGTAAATTCAACCATTCTAGAGAAGAGCACAAATGAAATTTTATTGCTTTCCTGTATTAGTCACTCATTCCTCTTGTAAAATGCTACATGAATCCCCCTGAACTTCAGTGTCATCTCCCCTGGATGACTAATGTGTCTCTATTATTGAGGAAAACAGCCTTCCAACTACAACCAATACAGAATTTTTGGCTTATATAGAGCAGCGTAAGTCAAATTTCACTATTGCGTTCAAGTTCTCATCAAAATGATTCAAATCTTTGAAGTTTCAGACTTGAAAGCAACAGAGTGCTCACTTCCATCAACAGGTCTTTGGAAGTACACTGGATTTCACTAAACAGGGCCCTACATACTAATGAAACTACTATCAACAAAACTCTGGTTAAGGATTCCTAGGAGGAAAATTATTTCTAGGACCGTTATTTTTTTTAAACTCAACTGGATGTTTCTCTGAATGCAGACATTTTCATCAGTGTTTGATCTAACTCCTTCTGCCATTTCCCCCTATTTCAGGAAAAAAATTTTTAATGAGAAACCAAGGTTTCAGCTGTGACACTATAAAACTGTACCATTCCACAGAGCCTTGTAAGCTAATTGAATATTTTAGGAGGAATTTTGAAGCAGTAAGGAGAAGAGTCCTTGGTCAATTCAAGTGCAACAGTACTACATTATTGGGGAATACACAACTGTCCCACACAATCCCATGTGACTAACCATTAGTAGAAGCATCTGGTATTTCTACAACTTGAGGTGAATGAAGAGGCAACAGGTTAAGCTACAATTTGCTTTGTATCTTGGTATAATTATACAAGAGATCAAAGAGATCTCAGAAGTGAAACAGTCATGCAATCTCAGTTATGGAGGCAATAGCTGTGACTCCACAATCCTTGTCAAAAAGACTGTACATATGGCACATCTGGTTCCAATGTAGGATTAGAAATGCATCCTTCCACATTACCAAAAGTTCATATTTTAAAGGAACTTTAATGTAGCTGTCACAGTGTGCCTGTGACAGGATGACAATTAACTATATCAATTAGCAGGCTATATATGCACACAGATACTACCAAATATATTAGGCAATAAATTGCAAATATTTTCAAACATTCAGAAACAGCTCTATCAGGATGACAGCAAAAAGGCTCATGGGAACAGTGCTTTTAAACATACTTAAGCCTATTTACAGTTTTCTAATGTACTAAAACTGTAGACTAATTTTTAGTTAATGGCTTGCTAATTGCTGAGTTATCATGAAGAGGACACCTTGAGTAAGAGAAATACTGTTCTACTGTCATTCCAGCTGAGCAGCCTCAAGGAACTGAAAACTGAAGAGTTTTGTGAACAGCAAAGTATATTTGACAAAAGATTTTTTTTTCTGCTTTTCAGAAAGCAAATTGTCTTTGTGGAAGAAAATACATTTCACAAAGCTAAAGTCAGAGTTTTTGACCTTTAACTCTTGTATTTTAAACCTATGTTTAGTTTGGTGAGCTCAGCTTCTTTCCTAGAAAATATATATGTGAAAGGTAGAACATATCTAAGAAGATTGACTCACAAAAATGGGGATAATTAAAAGTAATTAAAAGCACATTTTTACTCTTTGCATCTGTATCATATATGTATGTACCATTATTACTGAGAATGTCTTTCGTCGTACACATTGTCTCAAAGTAAAGCACAATAAAAGTCACTTCAACCAACCATACCCGCAAGTTGAACGTGAAGTGATTATGCTCATCAATTACACTTACATCAATATCTTACCCCCGTCGCCTTACTTCTAATGACTCCCAAACAATTTATCCTCCTCTAAATACAATACTGGTGAAATTTTAAAAGTCATCATTAGTTTGTCCCATACTACACATCTTCTATGCACTTTAATGCCCCACCTAAAATGAAGTATTCTCCACTTGCGAGTTAATTTTTCCTGAGACACGAGAAGTCCAGGCTTCTGACAATAAAACTGGTGACTAACAAAGCAAAGAGCCTGCAGGAGGTTTGGTGGCCCTGCTCTGCTTGTGCTTTCAGAGCCACATTCCTTGCTGGGAAGCACAGATTCCAATCTCCACATCTCTCAGGTTACTTTTCCACTGATGGAGCTTTCAGGCCTTGATCCAAAGCTCAGGGAAGTCAATGGGAGTCTTTCAGTAAACATCAATAAGCTCTGGATCATACCCTGAAACACTATGAGGACCATCTCTAAGAATTGTTAAGTTTGTTTACCTCCCATCATGCCTTTTTGTTTAAAGAGACAACATTAAAAGAAGAAAAAAAAAAAGGCAACTTAAACATTTCCTGCAGCCCAGCTTTACAGGGGAGGACTGGACAAAAAGAAAGGGTGGAAAGTTACCACAGTGGTAACAGCCAGGACAAGTGACATGTGCAGTAACTCTTAGGGAGAAAGTCAGCCATGCGTTATTAGCAAAGAGCAAATAAATAACAATACACTCTTCGGGGACTTCTCCGTTCCTGAATTCCTCTGCCAAAATGTCACAGGCAAACTTGTGCGCCAATCAGGGTTCACAAGCTTGCGCACACTGGCAGGGTGCTGAGCTTTTCCCAGAGATTCTGTTTGTTCCTGTTTGTGAAGGGTTTTGTTCTAATCGTACTGCCCAGACACTAGCAGACAGGTCCCCTTACTCCTCTGGCTTTTATACCAGCACCAAGTTTGCTTTGTAGCTCCCAACTTCATCAAAGGGCTGAAGGAAACCACCCACGGGGCAGCCCCTTGGAGCAGCATTAGGGTAAAGAAAACCCTTACTTTGCACAACCGCCCCTTGGGAGGGTGAGAGGGATGTAGAAAGAGCTTTTGGNAAGAGGCTGACATACCCTGGCGCTGGAGAGCCTGCAAACAGCCCGGTGCTGGCAGCCTTGCTGGAGTCCCGAGCTGCTGCCTCCGCTGCTGCTGCCCCCGGAGTATTTCTGCTTCACCATCCAGTCCTCCAGCCCTTTGCGAGCCAGAGAGGCGTTCACCGCAAAACTATCACCTAGAAAAGAGGAGACAATGCCGCCGCTGAGCCGCCCGCAGAGCCCCCCCGGCTCCCGCAGCCATCCCCGCGGCCAGCCGGGGCGGGCACGCAGGGCACAAACCGCGGCGGAAAGTTGAGGGGAGAGGGCAGGAGGACAGGGACAGCCACCCGGACCGGGGAAAGGCGTTCAAAGTTACTAGCAGTAAGGAGCCATCCTTACCTTCTGGACTTTCTCTGGGTTTACAAACGGCAGCTAGGCAGATCCGGAGGGAAGTGTGTGTGGGAAATAATAAAGGAAGATCATTAGACACCAGTATAAAATCACAGCAACAAACCGAGTAAAATCCGAATAAGGGGAAGGGGCTAAGGAAGTAGCAAGTGAAAGGAACTAACCATGTTTCGAGTGAAGTTTCCCCATCTCTCTGCATTGATCTGCAATTACGATTCATTTGACTGACTGCAGTAGGGTCAGGTTCGCTTGTTGTTATTTTTGTAGATGTATAAAATCCCAGCGTGTTTAGAAATCCATGTGCTCCACTTCTCCCTGCTAACGCACAAGCGAGATCAAATCTCAGTTCCTCTCTTGCAGCACGGTCCGGCGTCCCCCTCTCCGCTCCACTCTTCCTCCTCTCTCCTCTCTTTCCCAAAGACAGAGGCGGTTACAAAAGACCTTACTTCACCCACCGGGGAACATGATTGACACCTCATTGAGATTAGACCACTTGCAGGCAGCCTCCGCCTTCCCATTGGGCCGCGGCGGCAGATGAAAGGGNGCCGCCTCGCTGGGCAGTGCCGCCCTCCGCAGGCTGCGGGGACGCCCGCGGGCGGCCGGCGCTGCGGGGGTACCGCTCTCCGAGCCGGCGGGGGCCTGCCCCCTCTATTCGCGGAGAAGCTGCTTTTCCGCATGGGCCGAAGGGTCTCCCTTCCAGCCGCGACTCTGTGCCCCTCGGCCGCCCCTTCAGGGATGCAGAAGGGATGCTGAGGCAGGACACCCCGCACGCCGTTTGTGATGTTCGCAAATCGCTTTCCATCACCCCTGGTACTCGGATGCGGTGACGAAGTGCTCCTGAACCCCTCGTGTCCCTACCTAGTAGTAACTTGATTGCGAAAGAAGCCAGCACGTCTGGAAAAGCAGTTGTTCTACTGACTTAGTCCTACAAACTGTTTCTCACGGGCACCTCTGTGCACACAAGTGATCCTACTGAAGTCACTGTTAATGCCAAAATGCAGTTTTCAGGGTCAGATCCGGAACCCTTTCTCAGTGATTCAAAATGTTGACAGAGGGAGGACAAAGTGTCAATCAGCTGCTTTATATTATTATTAAGTAGATGAGATTTAAAAAGAATAACTCCTTCTCCAGTTTATGAATGGTATATTTTTTACATATAGAATAAACCAAAAGAAAACTTGCTGTTTCATAAAGACAATTCTCACAGTCATTAAAAATGTTTCCTTCCTCTAGCTGGTCATTATTTTTCTGTTTATGAAAATCACATCTCCCTTGAGATCCGTATAGTTCAACTAGGGGAGATAAAAGGGAGTGCATAGTAGATTCAGAACAAGAAAAAATGAAGACTTCTGAGAATTTTACTCAAGAAACTACTAGTCAAACTATGTAGGGATTGACCCAGATGGGCCTGGTCCAAAAACTTCAAGGCCACATCTGTGCTTTCAAATCCATACGTTTCAAGCACAGGGAGGAATGAGTTAGACTTGGGAGCTCATCTGAAAAAAAAGATTCAAAGCATATGTAGTAACACTTCTGCAGGGAATTGGGACGGGGAGAGGNAAAGGAAAGGAAAGAAAGAAAAAAAGAAAAAGGAGCAGCCAGGGCGCGTTTCACTTCCAGCCAGGCACGGGCAGCGGGGCTGGCCTCGCTCCGCTCTCCGCGCAGCACCGGGGGCGCCGGGCAGACAATGCGCCGCGCCGCCCCCCGCCGCCCCCGCCTTGCTCGCCCGCGGCGGCCGCACCCGCGGAGACAGCCCCGCTTCGCCCCGCGCTGCCGGCCGCTCCTGGCCCGGACTGCTGCCGCCGACCGCCCCTNCCTAGTAGTAACTTGATTGCGAAAGAAGCCAGCACGTCTGGAAAAGCAGTTGTTCTACTGACTTAGTGCTACAAACTGTTTCTCACGGGCACCTCTGTGCACACAAGTGATCCTACTGAAGTCACTGTTAATGCCAAAATGCAGTTTTCAGGGTCAGATCCGGAACCCTTTCTCAGTGATTCAAAATGTTGACAGAGGGAGGACAAAGTGTCAATCAGCTGCTTTATATTATTATTAAGTAGATGAGATTTAAAAAGAATAACTCCTTCTCCAGTTTATGAATGGTATATTTTTTACATATAGAATAAACCAAAAGAAAACTTGCTGTTTCATAAAGACAATTCTCACAGTCATTAAAAATGTTTCCTTCCTCTAGCTGGTCATTATTTTTCTGTTTATGAAAATCACATCTCCCTTGAGATCCGTATAGTTCAACTAGGGGAGATAAAAGGGAGTGCATAGTAGATTCAGAACAAGAAAAAATGAAGACTTCTGAGAATTTTACTCAAGAAACTACTAGTCAAACTATGTAGGGATTGACCCAGATGGGCCTGGTCCAAAAACTTCAAGGCCACATCTGTGCTTTCAAATCCATACGTTTCAAGCACAGGGAGGAATGAGTTAGACTTGGGAGCTCATCTGAAAAAAAAGATTCAAAGCATATGTAGTAACACTTCTGCAGGGAATTGGGACGGGGAGAGGAGGGTCAGGCTTGGAGCTCATTTTTAGAAGAAATTCCAAAGCACATGGATGTGGTGAAGGTCTGGTATGAAACAACTGCGCAGCACAGCCAGTGGAAAGCCATTAAATGAACCATTTAAAGCCAAATTGTTCTTTGGATGACTGCAAAGTCATTTCTCACATTATTTCAACTATTTATCTGTCTAGCAAAGAAAACACTTGCGTTGTGAAATGCAGCCATTGCAACAGCATCAATTGCTTGTCAAACAGCTAATAACATGCATCTTTTGTGAATCTCTTTTTTATGTATTTTAATAATTTATTTGGCCCATTTTTTATATTTTTTATGTTGTGTATTTAAAGTTATGTATTTGTTCCTTTGAAGATTGCCTCTTGTTTTGGGGAGGAGAAAAAGGGGAAGAAAGTGATTTAGATGAAGCAGATTCCTTGGGGCATGAGCCTCACCTAGACAGTGAAAACTTGTAAAAACTCTGAGGCATATTAAGAAATTTGAAATTGTAATACCAATTTTATTTTCTACTCAGCTTGGCATATACTCGAGTACCCTTTTCTAATTTCATCAGCAAATGTTTTATTTGAGATATCACTTATCTTCACTGTTTATGAGAAATGCAGAACATGTTAGTTGGAAGTGCCTCCCAAATGGATTTATTCATTTATTTTGTGAAATGGTGCCCCCATCATTCAGTTCTTAGGAACAAATCGAGGCCTTAGAAATGTCCTGAGTTCAGCAGGTCTGAACAAGGACCAGGGGAAGAAGCCCTTGCTTTCACAGCAGATTACAGAGGTCCACTTGCGTCCCAGTTACAGAGTTGAAGGGACTTGCATTTGTAACACAGTCACTGTTGTGCAGTACTGCTTTCACATATGCAACATTTATCAGAGTTTAAAGCAAGCCCTTTTTAATTACAGTCAATGATGTACCCTGCAAAACCAAGGTTTTCACAGGAGGGCAAATCTGACAAAAGAATCCCAAATGTCAGTAGCTGACTGCATACAATGGGATTCATGATTGCAATACTGACTCCGCATACAATGGGGTTCATGACTGCGATGCTTGGACACAGGACTAACACAAATACAAGCTGGTTACACTACACTGAGTAGGAATCACAACTGCAGCTATTTCTTCCTCCACCTGGGAGAGAAAGTTTTAGCTACTCTTAAAGGGCCAAATTTAAGATTCTTCGTGTGGTTTTGCTCAGCCAAATTCCAGTTGATTTCAGGAGGATTTAGCATGGTATAACAACTAAACAAGGACCTCAGGATTTGACTCAGTAGAATTATAATGATCCTCAAACCTACAGGGACCTCGAGGCACACAAAGCCTTTTGTTTTTCCTTCCATGGAGCCAGAAGTGTGTTAAGTAGTGACGTCTAGTAAAATATCAGAGTAAAGTACACCATTCATAAAACTGTACTAATGATTAAAGGGTCTCTAATTCAACCCAGTGACCCCAGTGGAATTCTTAAAGTTTGAAAGCCATGACGTAGAGTATTATTCATTGCCCTTTCATTAGTGCTGACTACACGCGACTTTTTCAGAGGACGGAAAACCCCTTTGAACCTTGACATAACATAAACTAGTTGATGATAGGAAATAAATGTAACTTAGCCAAAGAACAAGTGAATAAGAGCACTCTGGGAATTAATTTTCAATATTCAATAGCATAGTAAAGTTAATGACAATACTTGCAATAATAAGATTTATCTCATCAGTTAGATTGAGAAGAACCTTGGGTGTACCACTGAAAGTTGTTCTGATGTTCTGACAAAGAGTGGAGTACTTCTATGCAATGAAAACCAGCCAAAAAACCACGTCTAGTTTGATTCTATATTTGCATATTAGCTACAGAACAGCAGGCAAAAATAAATGCTAGCCTAGTGTATGGTAAAGTAAACCAACATTGAAAAGGTTCAGATTCAACATGTACCTAAAGATAACTAAACATGGTACAAGGCTGCATAAAAGCAAGTGTCCTTGAAACAGTTGTTTAGAGACCAGGGTAGAAATACTACACTACACACTAATGGTGTACCCGGCTTTAGAGTGGTAAATTTAGTCAGAGATCACATAAGACACGGACCTACAGATGTAGCCTATCATAGCAAACAAATAGCTGATGGGATTCACCTCCCCATTATGCAGGCTTCGCTGACACGCTCAGAAAGTCCATATAGTGAGTGGAAGAGGCTCAGCTCTGCACAGCACACAAGCCATGTGCCAGAACCACTGACACCCACCACAGACTGGGGCTCTGCTTGGTGCCGGAGGCAGGACAGCAGGAATGCACCCACTCTCCCAGGCTGCTGTTTCCTACATGTAGGAGCAGAGGAAGGAGAGCAAATACACATGAGAAATGAAAGAATCACACTGATTTCCCTGACTGGGTAAGTGGTAGGATATTGCTTTCCAGTTCTTCAGCTTTACCTCCTCCTTTTTCTTCCCCTCTCTTGCCATGTTCTCATCCAGCTAAAGATGAAAGAAATTTGGCACTGACCTCCCAAGGTCTCAGATGAGTGCTGTTCTCTTCCACCTGGAAGTGGCACGCAGTTCACGCTAGACCACCCCCAGCAGAAGTGAGGGCTGAACTGCGCTTTTTAAAATGGAAAAGAACATGTAATTCTCAAAAAGTTGTGCACACAGAAGCAGTAAAGCGCAACCTGCGCTGCTCTTCCTCTGCATTAAATAATCTATGTCTATATTTTACAGAAGTGTTTTAAGAAAAGGCTGCTCAGTTGTGAAAGGAAAAACATATGTAATTGCATGTTTCTGAAGATGCCTCTCAACACCATTGTCAGGGACAACTTGAAATGTATCTAAGCTATTAGGATTTCCAGGGTCCGGTCCAGCTGATACAGAATTTTGAACCCCATCACTCTGAAAATCACAAAGAGGGTCACAAACCGCACTCAACCTCCATTTCAACCACCTTCCAATCAATCCCCTTTTACTCCATCAACAGAGAATTGCCCACAGCAATGATACCTCTTCAACAATTGCTTCAATTACTATCCTGCTGATGCATTTAGACTCACAATCCTGCTCTTGCAGGTATGACTGATCCTTTTAATAAATTTAAATTTTGTTTTGGTGGCCATATGAGTGTTTTGATTGCTCATTCCCAACACCCACAAATGGGATGCCTGTCACAAGACACTGTTTCAGCTTTTGGGTCTTTGTCTTTGGTACCTATGGTCTTGGCAATTTTTTCAGCACTTTCACCTCAGGCATTTTTGCAGCCTGGCATGTCAGCACCTACTAGCTTTAGCAACTTTGCAGCCTTGGCTTATTGCCTCAAAGCTTTGGCATGAGTCTGCAGTGTAGCATCCTTTCAACTCCAAACCTACTTGCTTCCCAGGTTTTCTCTGAGTTTTTTTTTTAGGATGTCAGCAACTGCCCTGACCCTAGAGGGGAAGAAAGACTGATCAGCAAGTTCAAACAGTGTCTGTGCAGCAGAAAGATGTCTGTCACAAATGAGCACATTCACTACATCACTTGCCCTTCTGTGTAAGTGTGCCAGATATTGCACATACTCAGGTACCATGAGAAATTTTTCCACACCTTCTTCAAGATTACCCCTATACTACTTCTGAGAACCTGTGATGATCGGCTGGAGAAAACCCTGGCAAACTTCATAAACCCAGACTGTTAAAACACTGTGTCTCCAGACTCCAGTGGATATAGTTTCCATCATCAAAGTTTTTCTCTTTCACCTCTTTTCAAAGCCAAGAAAATCCATCATGTAGAGATAGCTTTTAAGGGTTGGTAGTTCAGGGTGACAAGTGCTGATTCAGAAAATGAGCTGCTTCCCACAACAACCATCAGCAGCTAGGTGCCCTTTGTATTACCTCCATTAAAATACTCTTTTTCAGGTAGCATCACATCATCTTTGCATTGTATTCAGGGAAATGAATCTAAGTCTTAAAACGGAAGAATCCACAATGATTAGGATATAGGCTTATGCCAGCTTAATCTTTGTTCTCATCATCTGTTACTCTGAAAGTCCACATCAGCCATTGCCTTCAGTGAAGGCCCGAGTTTTGTTGTCACTGCAAGCCTTCTCTGTTAGAAACGCTGTGTTGTTGTGAACTGCAAACTGTCACCTGTTTTGTCCTGTAACTTTTCTCTCAAAGGACTTTGCATAGCCAATGCAATAATCCAGACTTCAGCTCATCAGAAAAGTGGAAAGGAAAAAAAAACTCCTGCTACCATGTATATCTCTATAGCCGAGGAAGTGGGAGCAGGGCTTTCCCAGCAATTTAGAAGCAACTGACTTTTTCAGTAGATTTTAATGAGTGTTGGATCTAGAATCTGTTTGCTTGGAATCTGACTGCAGATTCACCAGAAAGAATTCAAAGATCATACAGAATCACCAGGAATTTTTCTGTCAATTTTTCCCCAAGGTAAATACTGTTCCTTCCCGAATAAAATGAACTTGCAGTTTATTTACAAATCTGAAACACTGCAGAGGTCCTTCATAAAAAAGGCAATCCTTGAGATATTTTAAAGTGTGATTTTTCTGAGGGTTTTTTCCAGTGGATATTCTGCTGAGATGAAATTTGCTAACGACTATAACAATATGCAGAGAAAGAGAAAAAATAACTTTTGCCGACATCATGTACAGTGTNAAAAAAAAAAAGAAGCAAAGTAAAAAGTAGTGCCATGACTTCAATAATCAGAACCTTTCCTTTAGCATCTGAAAAATGACAAGTAAGAAAGTTTTAATATAGGGGAGGATTTTTATTTGCATTTCTTAACAATAAGGGTGGTTTATACTCCACCTGGTGTCTTTTCTCACATCATCTTTTATGGGCTTCTCTCAGTGACAAGTACCTTTGTACAAAGGTTTCTCCCCCCTTTCCCCCCTTCTCTGGTTCTAACACTCTAGCAGGCTTCCGCATACAAACACAATGGGAGCATTGAAAGGAAGACAGTGGGACACCTCCTTTGATCTTGTGTTCTAATAACTTGTGTATGTTTGTGTCCAAAAACAATGTTCCAAGGCTGTGAGGACTGCTGCTGCCGAAAAGAATACTCATCACAGGGGTGGCGGAATAGTTAAACTGTATTCAGGAGAGTAAAGTACTGGCCAGTAATGTAAACAGCAGACTGTAAACTCTGCTAAATGCTTTGATGACTGAAGAGAGCTCCACTCCTGACAGCTCACAACATAGACAACATAAGTCTGCTCAAAGCATGGCACTGAGGGTCACCATTAAATCAAACAATTCCCTATTACTTTTCATATCCATTCTAGAGGATACTCATTGCATGTGGACAAAAGAAACGTGTCTTGCATTAAAGCAAATGGCTATTGCCAGATAAGCCAGCTGAGCTCCTCCATTCTACTGCTGCTTCCTCAATGTTGTTGGAGGTTTTTTAAACTACAAGAAGCTGTATTTTTGGTTTCATTTTTAATTTTGTAACTCGCTGTTGCTTTTCTTTCTAAGAAAAGGGTCTGGAAAAATAACTGGCATGCAAACAGAATAAGACCAGTCAGACCTTACAGAGCACACTGCTTGTGTAAAGACACTTCTGATGAAGAGGCAACCCACAGTGAGGAATGGAGGAAGGAGAAAGTAAGTTGCTTGATCACCTATACCTATTATTCAGCAATGGCCTGGTAAAGTCTTATACACTTAGTTGTACTGTCACATGTTGACAAAGCTGTGCTTTGCAAAGAGAATTTAACAATCAGGATCTGCACCTATATTTTGTATTTAGGTTCCATCTCTGGATTTGAATCTATGGAGTTTGACAGACACCCAGGCCTGATTTTCAACATGACAGCCTTTGCAAAACTCTCATGAAATGTGAAAGGTTTGAATTCAAAGTGTGTTGGTTCAGCACAGCAGTTCTATGTTAGTTTTGCCTTTTTTTTTTTTTTAAATTAGCATAAAGTTTGTTGAAGTTCTGTTGCTATAATAAGCAGTTTGTGCTGTGCTTACAAACAAGTAAATGTAAGAAGTGTTTAACTGAATAGATATCTGAAAATGATAAAAAATGTTAGTCAAACTACCTTTTAAACTCCTTGAATTATAAGAATTCCAAAGTGTTTTGGCAAACTCACTCATAACTATATCATACTGGGAAAGAAAACTTTACTCTAAAAAATATGTCTGAGCCACCATATTACTGTACGAATTTGGCATCAGTAACTTGCCACAAGTATTTTGTCGTTCTAAAATAAATTTGGCTATAAAAGCATACCTTCTTCTGAACATTAAGATATGGCAAAATAAACCTTCAGGTCTATTTTTAAGTTGCTTACACGTGAAATCGTCAGTTACTACTGATTTTCCCCACCAATACTCTGTGTACACTAAGGAATGGTGTTGATGTAAATCTTGTGATGCAGCAGAGGTACAGCAATTGATAAGAGGTGAGGAGTGGTGGCAAAGGCAACAGCCATTCTCCATTTCAGTATGTGTGTTTCTGCTCCACTGGACACAGAGCAGACCCTGGCTGCCTGTAGCCTACAGGCAGTCTTGGTGATGAATTACACAAGACTTAAAACAGAAAAAATCCGAACTGTTAACTACAGGTTCTCTGTAACTTCATCCAAGGGGCACAGAAAGCATGGTCCTGGCTTAATGCTCAGCATTTGTGCAGCTTACCAAAGTTGTTGGATCAGCAATAGACTTGTTTCAGACATGGACCTAGGGAGGTGGAGGCACGCAGCAGAAGTAAGGAGTGCGTTAGCACTGCCCAGCACCACACATACACACTCCAGGTGATGAGACACAGACTGAGCCCTGTGTGCACTGAATTCCTTGCAAAGAAAACAGAAATCTCTACTGCAGTTCAATGACATTGATGCAACCAGCACAGCACAAACAGCTTGATCCAAATGACCTTTGTTGTTTACCTATATTCTCTAAAAGTTGCTGTGAAAAGCAGCTTTGTTTTCAAAATTCACTTAGTTTTTTCTTACAAGATGCATCCAATGGAACCACAAGACTGGTTCATATAGATAAGACATTATCTTAAATGAGCTTAAAACCAAAGTCGTCTTCACTCCTACAAAGAAACTTCTGAAGTCCTAGCAGATGGACAGATACAAGATGAAACAGTAAACTCTTCGAACACTTAATTTATACTCCTCTGATTTTCTTTTACCATTAACTGTCAGTGTTACAAGACTTTGCATCTACTCAGCACGTTGCACATTGCTCTAATTTACGTGCTGTATATGTGGCCTCTTCACTGTACCTCTGCAACACTTTCTTATGGCATTAATGACATAATTATTGCATTCAGATAGGCTGCACTAGTTTGAATGAAATGAAGATAACCCATGGAGATCTACTTTGCTGCTCTGCTCCACACTCTGTCCTTTTGCATTGTGTATTTTCAAATACATGACAGAAGCTACAGGAATTCTGGGATTTGCATAAAACTAACAAGCCCCCAATTCTTCTCCTGGCATTCAGTAATTTTGCTGTGGTGGTTTTGAACTGGTGCCAGACCACATCTAACCAAGGCGGCGTTTCTGCCAGCATCCTGCAAAGGCAGGGTGCATCATAGCAAACTTTCCCTTTTGCCTCTGCTCTGTCAGCAGAAGGTCAGAGAAGTGAAAGACCTCTGGCACAGTAACCACACACGCCATACTTCCTCACAGCATTACCTACTGCCCTCTCTTGTGGGAGTTTCGTGCAATGTCTTAAGACAATCTTTGCCTATAGGGCTCCTTTAGTATTTTGAAGCAGTTCTAGGACTGTGGGCTGGATCGCTGAGGCTAATACTTCCTTCATGCAATAATAGTCCAGTCTCTTATTTATTCAACCAAATTTAGATTTTAAAAAATGCAAACAAATTCCTGAAAACTTACTAGGTAGAATTCATCTCCCTCTACAGTCAATGAAGAGAAATAGGTGATTCATGTGACCTATTTTATATGTCTATATTAAGTTGAGACGAATCATTTTCTAAAAGTACCTATTAGGACATGATTTGTCTCATCTTAATATAGGCATATAAAATAGGTCAGATGAAATGGCTATTCCCCTCCCTTGGCTATAAGGGGAGACTGGGTGACTAGATCAAGTGAAGATATTGTAGGCAGCTAAAGTTGGGTGAGATGTGTTCCACTCTGTGTACATGGTGGAAGACTTAAGGTTCATTTTCCCTCTGGTCTCAAAGGGAGAGATGATTTTTTTTAAACACAAAAATACTACTCCTACATGCCACACACTGCAAAACATCTGGGAGATCAGAGGGAACAAATTGCTACTAAGCTGAACAAGGCTCAAGTGAACATATACAAAAGCCTGTGAGATCACACCTTTGTCATCATACAGAAAGTCAATGTGTAAGTGACATATGTGTTAAGCCAATTTCAAAGTTTCAATAGCATAAAACCCACTATATCAATAAAAGCTTTTCTGAGTGCTCTCATCTTAGGGTCTGCTCTAATCAGCCCTCTTGTGCAGACAGGAATGGCACTGTCCCATGACCGGACCAACCATTCCTATCAACCTCCAGCAGATAAAATACGTGAAAGAACAGCTATGTCAACTCTAATCCTCTGATCTTCCTAATCAACTAAACAGTGGTTTAGTTAGTTAAACTAAACTAGCTTACATAGGCTCAAGGAAAGACTGGGCAAACCAACATAAGGAAATCCACTCACAGTTTCTAAATCCATAGAAGCCATCTCAAACTCAAGAATTCCCTGAAAAACAACTTGTTAGAGACCGAGAGATGATTGACTGGAAGTACCATGATATGTTAACCCTATTATTATATTCTTTCCCATACATCTGCTTTTGGTCACCCTTGAGACCAGAAACCTGTGCAGCAATTCTTAAACTACCTACCACAAAAAGGTAAGTGGATCATGAGCGTTTGAGACCAATTAAAGAATTTCAATTAGTATTGTCCCCACAGAGGAAAGGAAGAAAATTCCTGCACTGAGTTCAACTAAGCCACTGAGCTGGTCTGGAGACTCCATACTGATTTCAAGAGACCCATGAGGTACAATTCATTCTCTTTATGTCTGAGTAGCAGTACAATAATATCCACATTATTAAAATAAAGTCTTGTTTCATAAGACAGTTTCCTCATATGTTCTGAGTATTTCCTACTGAGAGTGGGAAGGTATTAATAAAACTGGATTTAAAATTCTACAAATCAGCATAAATCTCTATGGAAAAAGAATATACTTCAGCTCTTCCCCACTGTTGGATTATTGTTGAATACCCTATGGTTCTCCACAAATTCTTTTCTGTAGCACAAACCAATGAGATGGATAATGTAACTTTTGTTTATAAATTCTATATTCTCTTTACTATAAAGTCTATTTTAATAGCTAATCTTTCACACAATTGAAATGTATACTCTGAATTATGCCACCCTGGCAAATAGTTAAGGAGTTTAAATATATCAATCTTAAATCAAGTCAAACAGGATTAATAACCTAAAAGATAACATAGTCTCATCCTGGTTATTAATGAAGATGTTAAACAGTATTTGGCACCTGTATTTGTTCCTTGGGTACACCACTGGTGACTGGCCTCCAACTGGACTTCATGCTGCTGATCACAAGACTCTGAGCCCAGCAGTTCAGCCAGTTTTCAGTCCACTTCCCTGCCCACTCATCTAGACCATACTTCATCAGTTTGTCAGTAAGAATGTTATGTGACACTGTGTCAAAAGTCTTACTAAAGTTAAGATAAACAATATCCGCTGCAACATCCAGCTTTCATTATAGAAGGCTACCAGGTTTGTCAGAGATTATTTCCCCCATTCATAAATCAATGCTGACCACTCCCAGTCACCTTCTGTCCTTAACATGCCTGGAAATAGTTTCCAGGATTATTTGCTCCAACACCTTCCCTGGGACCAAGGTGAAGCTGACTGGCCTATAATTTCTCAGATCCTCCTTTCTGCCCTCTTTGAAGATATGAGCCACATTTGCTTTATTTCAGTCCTCAGGAACCTCCCCCAGTAGCCATGACCTTTCAAAGACAATTGAGAACTGCCTCACAGTGAAATCAGCCAGCTCCCTTGCGAGGGCATCCCATCACCTCCCATGGATTTATGTACATCTGGTTACTTTAAATGTAACCTAACCTGACAGTCTTCCACTGAGGGTGAGTCTTCATTGCCACAGACTTTCTCACTGGACTCAGGAACCCAGGATGGCTGAAGGCTGGTCTTACCAGTAGAGATTGAGCCGAAGAGGAGACAGAGTACCTTGGCCTTCTTTGTTACCAGGCCTACCACCTCATTCAGCAGCAGACCCACATTTTCCCTGCTGATACACTTGCGGAAGCCCTTCTTGTTGCCTTTCACATCCCTTGCCAGCTTCAACTCCAGGTGGGCTTTCCCAGCCCCCATCCTCACATTGATATGAGTTGCTAGAGGCTACACTGTGGAACACACCCGCAGTTTGTGTCTAGACTCAATTACAAATGTAATGTACCAATCTCAGAAGTAAACACAAAACGGTCTTTTGTGTACAAACTGGCAGGAAAAACTGATTTTGCAAGGACCACGATATATCCCAGCCATCCTACTTTTCACTTTAGCAACTAAAAGAATGCAGGTGTGATTCCCTGCATTCATTTTAAGTAAATATTACAAACAAATACATGAGTTTAAAACTGCTACAATGGTCCAAGCCTTTGTAAAGCTTATAGCTGGGATCAGAGCTGTGCAGAAAGTAGATCTTCTGCTTTGTAGGAAATTCCACAAATATTATTTAATCGTTCTGAAAGAGGAAAAAAACTCTTGAAATTTTCATAAATTTTTTAATGTTCTTTTGGGGTTGAAACTGATCATTCTGATTTTTAGGCTTTTTCTATCACAAAGCACAGTTTATCATCTTAATTTTAAACAATGGGCTAAAAAGCTACTTTACAAGGTCAAAATGTTCTATTCCAAAAATATAAAGAACTTCTGTTTCAAGTCTATTCAAATATCCTGCTCCAATATTTTTAATACATAGAAAATTGTCAGAAGTGAAACATTTATATGGATTGCCATTTTGCAATGAAAAGCTGTTCCACAATAAATTTTCTGACCAGTTCCAATTTGAAACATGAGAGAATACAGGAATTATATTTACAAGTGGTTTTCTATCTTCAGTGTTATTACTCATTCCTTTCATCTCCTAAGGGCAAAGATGACTCAGAAAATTATGATTGAAAGTCCAGGCCCTAGATATAACAAATATAATAATTATATATATATATATTATTTTATCATATTTTAAAGATTGAAGATATCATCTTAAAAAATAAACTTTCCAATTCTGATTCATCTGATTCTTTATTTACCTAAGTTCATCTTCCCAGTGATTTTAATGAGGAAGGTACATTTTCATTTCAGAAGCATTCTGGTCTTTGTATTCCAGTTTTACTATAAAGGAAGAACATCTTTTTTTTGCCAGTTTCCTTTCCACCCATACTTCAGGATTCCTCTGATTATGCTAAACATTTTGACTAGCTAAAGCCAATTGGCTTTATTCTATGTATTTTTTATACTGAAGATGTTTACAGTTGCTTCGTTAGTTTCCCCACAGGAGACGCAAAAGTTAATAATACTTTGTTTGCTAATAGTGAGTTAACAGTCAATGTACAGCATCCAGACTAATCCTGAACAAGAATTCTGTCCCCATCAGATACTACAAATAATACAGACATAATTCTATTAAAAAGACAAAATAATATAAGAGAAAACAAAACAAAAGGATTCTTAGGTATGTATATTCCTCTTTTGGCTTTACAACTGTACTGTCCCTCTGAAGCCATCACATTACATTACATTACAGTGGAGCTTTCTGGTCCTACCTCACTTATAGAAAAGGTGTCTGCATATCCTTGAGTTCTTTCCTGTCTATATTCAGCATAGATTTTGAGTACGGGATGAGCATCTGACCTTCAAAAAAATCTTAAATTCAGATAATATAAAACAGGCTGCTTAGCCATTCTTCTTATTTCTAAAGGAGATTAAATGCAGTTGAAGAAACTACACTGCATTCAGAAACTAGACCCTTTGGAAGAAAGGGTGACATTTTCTCAAAAAGAAAAAGTCCACAGACTAGGACTTTTCAACTGTTTCAGTATAAAAGAGCCAAATATAAAGAGCAGGAAACCATTCTGTACTTTCAGAATAATGTGAAAAAGACAACCCAAGAGAGCTTTAATACCTGAAATGCTCTTAAATCCTAAAGAAAGACTTTTTGTAATACTATATCAAAAGGGGAAAAGGAAATAGCCCAACACAGCGCTTTCCTTTTTTCAGCATGATATGGATGTGGAAAGTATGTTAATTCCTGTATTCTCAAAGGAAAACAAATAGCATAAACAGACAGACAGGAGAGGAAGAGAGCAGTATGTTTAAAATAATAGAGAAACCCACCACTCATTTAAGCTGTTAGCTCTGGGAAGGCTCAGGCTGTGTGTCCAATCACAGGACCTACAGTTTATGCCAAGGCTTGTTTCAGATGCATTCTGCACCAACTCCACCGAATGCAAACACAATTAGAGCATTCAGCATCAGACAGTAGGAGATCCCCTTTGATGTTGGGATAAAATGAGAATATGCATGGTTTTGTCCAAAATGACAACCATCCCAGGTTTACTAATGGGTATCTAATAGAAAAAGAGAACTTTATGATGCTCATTAATTACCAAACTGTCATGTGCTTCTGGCAGAAAGAAAGTAATCCTCTTCTCCAGATTAGACAGCCACCACAAAGGACTTCAAAGAACTTTCAGTCCCCTCCCCTGAGAGCTGCCTTGCATAAACCTCACAGCACTAACCGTGCAAATTAAAAGAAGGGAGCAGTTGACAAACCCTTCCTGATACATGCGCAGTCTATTGCTGTTGGCAGTTCAGACACAAGCCCTTATTCCACTGGCAGATGCACACACTCTCTATATGTAAAATGTACTCTAAAATTAACACAAAACTTTACAAATTATCGGTAAACAATGCTTTCTGTTCTTACTTTCAAGCCTGGAGATATTTGTGCTGAAGATTCTTTGGTGGCAATAAAAATTCTTTTTTAAGAGCATGAAAATGTGGAAGAAATACAGCTGAAAGTCTAGTTCTCAGAAATTTTCCTCAGCTGTTTTTCTTAATGAGGAGCAGCTAAAGTATGCCTTTTTCTGGCAATTCACCACAATGGGTACAAAGGGCTACAGAGATCATATAATATGAGAATGGATGTGTTAGGGACTATGGAGCACTCACAGTGATTCCCCTAGTTTTAAATGGTCAGACATTTACAGAGTTGGGGATTTCATTTTCAGCAAATTCCTTCCCTTGCTCCTACATTTCTATAAACTCTTTATATGTTACTTTTTTTCCCCAGGGACTGAAGTCTACAGACTTCAAAGTATGCAATACATTTCACATATTTATGATTGTCACCCAAATGCATGTATTTATGGTTGTTTTCACAAAGGTCTGAAACAGTGATAAAGTCTGAATTGTCTCTCAGGAGGAGCAAGGGGACAGCTACTTCTGATGCTTGGATGCCACATGAATTCTAGATGACAGGACTGTGTTCTTGAACATATTTGCCTCGTAGTTTTTTATTTACTCATGTGGATTCAAATCAGTTTACTGACAAGGTGAAAGACAATGACCCCCATTATGATTTGGAATCTGAATATTCTCATTCAAAGGCCTTCCCAAGTAGCATTTGGTTAAAGTTGTGTGCCTTGGTCTTACTGGGCAGACCAAGTTTTTAGTAGGTGTCCCACAAATTTTAAATTTAAATAAGGGCTTTTTCCAACCAATTTGATGCACTTTTTTAGTACACAATGATTGCCGGAAGCATACTGCTATCCAAAATAGAACTAGCTTTATGTTTACCAAGAACATGAGTCCAGGGGAAGTAGTGCTTAGTGATGAATGTTACTAAGAATTCAGAGGTAAAATTAATAATCAAGGGGACTATCAAAAAATATTCCTTTGCTCATAGCACTTTTCAGATAGCACCTCTTTGGTACATCATGGTGAACCTATTCAAAACCCTAAACTGTTTGAAAGATTCCCTCCTTGCTGCTTCTCAGTTTGATTTTTCGGTAGCAACAAAATATCTGGGAGAAAAAAAGATTTAATTTTCCTTTTTTTATGAGTAATTTAACATCCTTGAAAACTCTAGTGTTGCATCAGAAACATCACGTGTTCTAAACATGTGACCATCCTAGGTCACAGCTACATATATAAAATACTAAGTGAAGCTGGCTGAAATTTGTTATTCAACCTTTTTAGTGAAAAAATTCCTCTTTTTTGCATAAAAAACCCCAAACATTTTACTGGAAATTTTTTTTCATAGTATAGCAAGATCAAGAACTTTGAAAATAATGTCAGCACAGAACTGGAAAAGATGGAATTTTGCCTGAAAATTCTTTCTCTTTTCAGCTTCCATTGATTTTATTTAAGGATCAAAAATGAATTTCCTGATTGTCTCTACAGTTAAATCCTTCATTGTCTCTTTTGCTCACTTAACACATTCCTTTTTAGAGCATCTTTTTTTTCAATTAATAATTACTAAGAGCCTCAAAGACTTCCAAATTGCCATGAGTAGGGCTCTAGCCTTCCCTGCTGATGAAATAAAAATTTCATATTTGAACGTAAGACAGTTTATGTTTGGACATTCACAAGGAAGTTACCTGACAGCTCCAGCTCTAGACCATGGAAATAAGCAAGTGCCCTACACTGAAGGAAAGAAAGCACTGCTCACATTAAGAAGTCAAATGAAATATGATCATAACCACTAAAATACGAGAGTTGTATTGTGCTATGGAATCTTTCCTGATTGTATCTCTACAGATTCTTTTCTTCCCAGCAGAACCTTTAAAAATACCTCTTAATATACTACCATGTGCTCTTGATGCCACTACTTCTGTGTAATCTGCTATTTTCTCTGGGATGAAACCATCACAAATTATTATTAAAGACAGATACAGACCAAGCATCTTGATTAGTTCGTAAGTTTGCTAGAGATGAACAGTCACCAAACCTTCTTTTCCACCCCTTTTTTAGAGGTAATCCACTACAAAATCCAATGCCCATCCTCACTTTGTACTTGCAATTCAGCTGATGCAAAAAAGTAGGACATAATCTTTGACAACATCCTCTGTTCAGAACTCCACCTTCTTCCCCAAACACTGAAAGATAGCAAAGAAACATACAGTCAAGAGCAAGTCACTCCCAACTCAGTTTCGTAGGCATGCATTTCTGAGGTAAGTCTTGTCTTGGGCAGATGAACAAAAGTGATGCACCCTTCTACTAAACTGAAGTGATACATTCATTCTACCTCCACCCCCATAAATTCATCTATAACTTTTGTCACAATAAGACCAAAATCAAATTTAATTCCTAAATGGGTACGTTTCTGCAGACTTGCGCCAACTTTCAGGAGATGCCCACAGAAATGTGATTCCATTTGTTGCCTATTTGCTGTACTGAACATCAATGGAGAATTCTTGTTTCAAAATACTCTGGCTGGCACCAGACAAACAAGTCATTCTACTGAATGAGAGATAATTTCCATTAGTTTTCATTTGGTTAAGTGACAGCTGAAAGAAAAGCAGCCCTGGAAAAACGTGGGAATGGTCTGATCCTTGCAGGTAGAAATTGAATTGGGGTTAAGTTAAAAAATGCAATGACAGAGGGGTTTGGACTGAATTTTTGTGCTGCATCTTTGAGCATGTGAAAGAAGCAGTGAAAGAACAAATGAAAGCAGCAAAAAGAAATCCAAAGCAAACAGAGGTGACATGATCTGAGAAGAGTTAAGAAACAGAGTTTTAGAGTAGAGGGCTGGCTGGATGAAGGCCTGGATCTCCAAGTCCTGTTGTTAAACCCAGCTGTGCTCAGGCAAACAGGCCCCAGTGCATATTCTTTGTAACTAAACAGATTTATCGCAGAGAAATACTTCACTCCATAGTCAACTTCTCCTCCCAACAGAAACAAGCTAAAATTGGCGAGCCCCTTAGGTCAAAAAGGGATTAGTGGTGTTAGCAATGAGATCTGAAGTATAAGCACAGAAATTTCAAGTTGCTATTCCTGCTCAGCCAAAGTGCAAGCTCTGGCATTTTTTCAGCTCAATGTCAAACTCAAATGAATGGCTCACAAGATGGTCAGAAAGGGCAGGAGTGTTTTTAGCAGTCAGCTAGTCTGATCTAGCACCAGTAAAGTTGCAAAATCTTTTTCCCCTCCAAAAACCAGAATCATTCCAATCCAGGACCAACCCTTGATACGCTTGAACCAGCCAGCACAGGGCATAGCTGGCCACAGCATGACTAAGAGGTAGAAGTCAGGAGGAAAGGAAGAGACCCCACTTGAACTGGCAAAGGACTTGAGGAAACTTGTATTTTTGGCATATTCAAGTACTTGTAAGGTCTTCCAGGATAAGCAGGCAATGAACCAGTTTATACACACACAGATGCATCTGGACTTGCAGATCAAGATCAGGGGAGGAAAAAGAAGCAACAGTCATTCCAAAAGGCTATGGATTTGCCATAGAACTTGAACCTTTCCTTTTCCCTTTCAGCAGCCCACTGAACAGGAAGGTAACTGGAGCTGAAAAAAGATGCCAACTGATTGCTGTGAGCTGAGGCAGCACAACTCAGAGCCTGATCTGTATTTTGGGAAAAAGGAAGCCTGAGGTATTTTGAGATATTTTTGTGCCATTAGCAAAAGCAATCAATTCAGCTCATAGAAAAAAGAGTAAATGGGAACAATTGAAACATTAAATGAAGTCATTAAACCTGGTACATGAAAAAATTGTCCCTAAAAAGAACTGGACAAGTCCCCCAATGATCATAGATACACAGAGATTTGAAGGGAATAGGAGGCTTATTTGTGAGTTTGCCAGTATGTGAAAACTTCAGCATAGGTTGGATGAGAAAGAGAAATTCTTTTAGTGGTCAGCAAATTGTGATCTGGCAGCTTTAAGAGTTCATTCATCCCTTCCATACACATAGATGTACAAATGCACACACAAAGACTGCTCCTTTTCTAACCTACCCATGAGTCAAAGCTTTTACAGATTGAACTTAGAGTCTAGTGATGGAGGGTGAGCATGCAACAGAACTAAAAGTGGTGCTTTAGTAGAGGTAATATTTATGCTCCATATTATGTACCTCCTGACAACAGATTTTAGATCAGTAGGGCATTTCTACTTGAATTTTCAGGAGAGCAAATTTATGATCTGAACAAACTATGCATTGCTGCCATAGCTTTGTAGATTTAAACCACAAACAGGCTCACACATAAGGATGGTAGTAATGCTTTCTCCATTATCACTAGGTTGAAAAATTAACAGCAAATGCTATCCCAACCAGAGCAATTACCAGGTAAAGTCATCCAAACAAAACTACATATGAGAAAAACCAGATGGCTCCTTGTGCCTCTATTAACTCCTGTTAATAATTAGGGTAAATATACCTGCAAGAATTGGCTCATCAAAAAGCATGAGTACGCCAGAATTTACACAACTGAAAATATTCCCACTTCATTGACTGGAACAATGGATTTGTTCTTTCAAGAATAGCCTATAGAGTGCTAAAATACTTACATTAGAGGGATGCCATATCAGAACAGTATACCACAGTGAGATCATCTGGTAAATGAAGTACTCCAATATGCAGTTCATCTTCAGATAATCATGGTTAATGCCTTTTCCATCCAGAAGGAAATACCAGTATTTCAAATTGAAATAAAGGTGTGGGCTATGGACCTATGTATGAGTTACTACTGGACCTTTTAAGAGACTGAAATACTCTGGTTAAAGCTGTTGCTGTTAAGAGTGCGCTGAAGCTGCCAAGCTGACAAACATCTATATTGTGTGTTAGTTTAGTTGATGAAGTCTTTAGTCCTACTAAAGACCCTGATCATGAGTTTTTCTAAATGACCAACAATGAATATTTCATTATATCTCTTTTGAAGCTGTTTGGTCATCCTATTATGTGACTACTAAACAAAGATAGACCTGCAGCAAAAATAAGGTATTGTTTCCTTTCACAAAGGAGAAAGGAAAACAGATTTCAATTCTGAACTTCCAACTTCTGAAACAGAGTAGAGCAGAAGTGCCCCTGATTTCCTAGTCCCAGATCTAGAACAAATGCTTCTAGGATACTTGAACACTTTTGTGCCTTTGAGGTGTGCTTTCACACAGCTCAGACATCAACAAGTTGCTACAAAATAGGGCCTTATTGAGGGACCTATGGGCAAACACCCCCCAATATCTGCTTTTCAGTCAAGTCACCTCCATTTCCTTCTTATTTTCAAAGCCTTCCCAAAAGTTATAGCCATATGAAATGGCAACAGTGATTCAGAGATCCAATTCTGCAGGTCCTGTTTTCATCACCAGAAAAAGAAACAAACCCACATGCTTAACATAATTAGGGCCTGACACACCTTTTAACACAGCTCACAATATCCATGCAAAAATCAATTTCCTGCCACAAAGCCATCTTGCCCTGCCCACATTTACTGTATTCCTCAAATGCATTAACACCTATGAATTCTAACAAAGCCTAGATATTACTCCAAATAGCCTCAGCTAACAAAATATGGACCATGAGCTCATCTTGCCACAGAGCATGATGGAAAGAAAAGGAAAGCCAGTTGGAGGTAAATGGTAAGGAACAGTTGCCTGTCCTGAAGAACTGTGTTGTAAGACAGTCAATCTCAATTGACTGTGTTACAGTCTTACTCAGAAAGAAGGTTTAAACAAATGCTGAAGTTACGTGGAAGAGGTTGTTAAAGTTGCCTAAGCCAGTTAAGAGCCTAGAATGCATTAGGGTGAAGATACTATACTGGGTTCAGGTACAACATGCATGGGATGAAACACATTAGCAGCATCACAGCAGTAATGTTGATTGGAATTCAGGTATTTATCAATAGACTCACATGTAAAAGTAGGGCTATTGCACAAATGGAAAATAATAGCTCATGATCAGATAGCAGATGTTTCCCACACCAGAAATAGATCTATAGTTTTTAAAAGGATTGATTCCTCAAGTAGGTCACTAGATCAGTGCTTGGAAATAATTTAGTCCTGCTTAACTGAAGTATTAACCATATAGATGTTTTCATAAACCCACAAATTATCCAGTTATCATTGCCAGACACCTACCAAGCTTGAAAGCAATCCAGCAAGTATGCAAACCCTTGATACTCACAAAGCATTAATACTCGAGATGAGTCTCTAGTGTACCCAGCCAAAGACAGTCCATGACTATAGGGGGATAACAACTGATTTGAGAGGATGATCAGAGCAGATAAATGCATTGACAGATTATATTTGATGATATAAAGATAACAAAATGGGAAAATAGCTCTGTTGACTCTGAAGGCTCTTCTGAGGGTGTTTGTATCTTGAAAATAATCCCAATGTTAATGCAGAACTGTGAGTGCGTTTTCTATTAAAAAAAAAAAATCAGTGTAATAGCTGTTAAGAAGATCTATCTGATGATCCTGTTGAGGGTCAGAACAGCTTATCCGTTCCTAGAACTGTAAAGATAATATTAAGCATGCAAAGAAGCAGCTATGGATCTAGACAAAGCTGCTCAGTAAATCAAAAGGCTCCCCTGCTATGTTACGCAGAACACGAACAGCTTTAGCTCCTGGTCTGCATACACTGACAGCTACTTACATGAGTTTTAACATTAGGACATAACATTAAGATGATATTTTCAGAGCACAGTTTTTCATCCTGCTGTCCCCACTCTCTGGCAGCCTAGTCTGGGTTACCAATTTCTCCACTTCAAAGAGGCGAAGATGGCAGAAATGCTAGTACACTCTGACAACACGGTCAGAGCAGTGAAAACTGGAGTTCGCACCTTGGGCTGTAGAAGAGCTCAGAACTTCACTGGTACAGGAGAGGCTCTTCACACGGTGAGTGAGTAGAGCAAGCATAAAGCCATCTATAAAACAAGTCTCCAACTTAACCTTCCTCTTGAAATCTCAAGATTAATATCACAAAGAAATAGTTAGATATGGAGAACATACACTTCAAATCAAAAGCTCTCCTTGTGCCTCTCATGCAGGAATATCAGGTTTCAGCTCTCTGAATGTGAACTGATAATCCAGTTAAAGAATGATACAAGCAGCAAGCAGTTCAGCAACTGCTCAACTCCATGTCATCTTATGACCAGCTTCTCTTTTCCTACTCTAGAGTTAACATAGTTGACATGGCCAAATATGTAGAACACTGACCCAAAAAAAGCCCCAAACAACAAATCAAAATAAAAATAGTGGCTCCATATCCACAGGGGAGAGCCACAGACTGTTATCTTGCAGCCAAACTTGGTTATGAAACAAATTCCTGTGAAGGCAAATTGCTGTGAGAGAAAAGCGCTGCATGCAACGGGCAGGGAGCTCTGTTGCAGCTGGGCTGCAGAGAGGGTGGATGTTATTAAGGTCACTTCTTTTCACTCGAGAAATGAGAGACTAGAGAAAGGGATCAATTGCTCCTCTGGAAGAGTATTAAATCAATCAGAAATCAGCAAGAGGAGGATCAGGCAGGTGTAAAAAGTTAAGACTGATGGTATTGTTCTTGTGACTTGAAGTACAGATCACAAGATCTGAGACTTTCAAAATAAAAACTTTATGAACTAAAGTACTACAAATAGATTTCTATATTGCGTGAACTACAAATAAGGTGATGAGCCAGGTAAATGAAAAATATTTCTAACATTCAGATTGTGTTTAAATTAAACATTCCTCTCTATAATACACCTACATTGCACATACTGGAATAATGACAATTAAAAAAAAATTTCTAAAGTAAAATATTTCAAGGGTGAACAAAATCTAAGGGAACTAATGAGCATAAATTATTCTTGAAAAGTATGAGGAAATACTGAAAATGCATTAAATATATATGACACTCCTATAACATTTTGAGTTCTGTAAACCATAGTGCAGGTTTAAGACTAAGAACAAAAAAAAAAATACTGTTTTCTTGATGTTTTCTATCCCATGGAGAAACACATGTTTTGATGTTTGCACTTTTGCAGAGCCTTGAGTAGCTTAGGGCTTCTCTGTCAGTAAAGCAGAGCAGAGTTCACCCAGCTGTCTAATGAGGTAAGAGTGAGTGCTGTGATGGGGGATTTGCAAGCAGGGCAGGATCCTCGGTTTGGTAGGCTGGCAATAGAAGGCATAATGAATGGAAACAGAATTTAGTTTCAATATTTATGGAGAGACAAAGCAAGGAAACTAATGAAAAGGTCCTAATCTCTTTCTGGTAGGCTGACTGAAGTCTAATTTTGGCAAATACAGGCAGTTAGAAATCTCTCAGTTGACACACTGTCATAAACCATTATTACTCTTACATTACTGAGGGGAAGAGCGAGGTCTCCTCCATCAACGAACCCCCAGCTGTATGGGTCAAAGGACATTAGCTCTAGATTGATGGTACCTGGTCCTTATTCCTATGTGAGGAGTAAAACAATGAGATGTAAGTGCAATTTAAATTACAAAGATGGGACCTAACTCCGAAGAGGAAAAGAGCAGTGTGCAGAACCTGAAGCTGGAAAGCTCCCTAGATATTTTTTTTTCCACTGACCCTACCAACTATATTGAAGAGGGAATTTGAGCAACTTGTGAAAGGGACTGAAGAGACAGAAAGGGGATGTTTCCTGCAATTTGGACATACTGCCAAGTTCCTTCCAATTTGATAATCACAGAATTATTTAATAACCTAGATTGGAAGGGACTCTGGAGGTCTTCTAGGCCAAACCTCTGTAAATTTTTTTACCCTTATACCTGTTCAGAATTTGCCTTGGCGCAACCTGTGAGCACTGCTTCTCAACCTTTCACTGTGCATCTCCAGGAAGAGTCCCATGAGCATTACAAGTGTAGGATCTGCAACATTTTGTCAAGCTAATGATTCAGTATCACACTTCTGAGCACAACAAGCCATTAAGGGAAGAACGAGGTATTCGCAGGTCTATCTCCATCATCCTTCCTGATTCCAACAAGTGGAAATTTAGGAAATCCTTGAGTTAGAGTCTATAACCCAGCAGTGTTGCGTAATTAGGCATAGGTTTAATCCTTTCTTGAATCTATTTTGTTTCCACAAAATTCTGTGGTGGTAAATGCTGTAGTTAAATTATAAATTATGTAAAAGTGCTTCCTTCACTTGAAGTGAAACAAACCCAGCTCTCCCACTTTTAGCAATATTGTATTGGAAGCAAGCGAGACTAAGATGCATGACTTTGTTAGCTGATTTATGCAACTTCAGTGGCAACGGATCTTGAGGATGTTTTCAAACTTTCCACTGCAGGGAAACTGTTGAGTTAGCATCCTTTGAGAATTTCTATGCATAATAAAGTTTACCATCAGAACTATCCCAGTGAAGTTTTACTACTAGACTTCTGGTGGTGTAATTTCTCATGTGAAGACACTCCAAAATAGGCCAGTTCACCCAGGATTTACAGCAATATAGCTATCATAATATATTATCAATTGGCTGGTAAATCTATACATGTACATAAGCATTGACTGCAAAACTACAAAGACAGAAATTTGGAAATAGAGATTTTTCTTTTTCCCCTAAAAGACAACTCCTTGCCCGCTTTTAAGATCAAAGGCAAATTGCAAAGATGTTATCAAGAGAAACATAGCTGTGTCAGTCCAA
This sequence comes from Aramus guarauna, assembly GCA_013400195.1. Taxonomy (NCBI): domain Eukaryota; kingdom Metazoa; phylum Chordata; class Aves; order Gruiformes; family Aramidae; genus Aramus; species Aramus guarauna. Next base: position 1,500,569 of record VXBL01001390.1, on the reverse strand, counting down.
AACTAAAAATTAAATACTGTGGTGTTACCACTAGTCACTTTAAAATGCTGTATGTTTTCTTCTATATTCCTGACCAAATCACTGCTGCCCAGAACACTGAACCTTAAAATTGAAAATCACTCTTTTTAAAATTATACTTTTACTTATGTTGGCTTTAACTACCACAGCTGCTCTCCATTTAATCTGAGGCCACCATCCCTCCATCCCTTTCTGAGAGTTTAAGCATAGTCATAATAGCCAGTGGAAGAATAATCATTGGATTTTAGTCAAAATACAGGTGACTTACCAATTTAGTATGTTCCAGAAAAATGAGTTTATACTGACTGTTCATGACTGTGCTGAACTGAAACTTATCCTCTTTTTTACTTTCTCCTCCTTCTATAGACTTTCCAATAAATGCCTTTAAAACTCACTACTGTGATCCCTACCTCCACTTTTGTTTCAGTGTTGAGTCATTCTATTTATTTGACTCCCTTTGTAGCAGCAAACTGCCTTTTGTATCAGCTGAACCTGGTTAAGAATTCCCTTTTGCTGCAAATCCGAATGGAATTTCTGGCAGTACATAATGCCATATACCGTGCCAGGGTGTTTGCTCCCATATCTCACTCAAAGGCATGGGGCTTTATTCTGATTTACACACTTCAGATAAGATCAGAATCAGGCCAACAGTTCCTGCCAAAAGAGCATACAAACTGAAAGGCAGAAAAGATAAAACAGACTCACTCCAACAGATTCAGAGAATGAAAGTAGCATAAAGCTTTTTAACTTTTTCTGTTTTAGCAGGGAGTGATGCTAGTCTGTGAGGAGCATCCATAGGCTGTGGGGAAGCAGGGGGATTTCCAGAGGTATTACATAGGAAAGTAGAAAGATAAATGAACGGGTGAAAAAAAGTAGAATTAAAACTCTAAAATACATCACCCTGCTTCAAAGAAGGTAGCTTTGTTTGTATTTCATGGTGCAATCATGCTCATGTTTTTAGAGACCTCAGGACTAGTCTCTTTGTACATAAAAGTTAAGTCTGGAGAACGGTTGACCTGATAACAACTCCCTAGATTTAGTTGTCATTACTGTTGCATCTGTCCTTCCGACATATATCTTCCCCTTGCTAATTAACCATACAGGAACTAAAGCAAGAAGCATTCAAAACTTGCAATGCAATCTGGTTCCAAACACAGCTGTGAGGTGACTGGAGGCGGTTTCCCTCCCAGCTTGCTCTAGTAGGGACAGGGAACAGTGTTTTGCAGACAGCAAGTTGGGCTCTTGCCTAGCTTTGTTGCTCCTTGGACTCAGCAGCTCCCATCCTAAAGAATTGTCCCCCAATAGCATTTTTGCCCTTACCCTCATATGCTGTGTCACAGTGTGCCACAATGTCAGCTTTGCTGACTTTTTTATATGCATTTTCAGGGCTTGGCCTGCCCCCAGTTCATAGTGAAAACCTTATGTCCACGTTAAGAGTCTACTGCAGCCCAACTCTACTTTTGAGACACATGAGAAAAAGTAATACCTGTGCAGGTTACACAGCAATAGTAAATCAGTTCTAAGATCATAAGATTTAATAGTAAAAGAAAGGAAAATAAAAGGCAGGTATCAGAGCATGAAACAGTGTCTTTAGTTGCCGAAGCATGCCTGGTATTTTAGCATGGGCCCAAGCTGTTGTTCGTAAGTGTGGATGGACCAGACACAAGCAAACCATAAATGCTACAAAACAGTCTGCCAAGAGATCACACAAGCCAACTCTTCCTGAGTATGTGAATGTTCTAAGTCAAAACTGCAGCTGGGCTAATAGTCATTGGGAAAGAAAGCATGAGTCATAGGGTTCAGTAGGCTTTAACAACTCTTCATGTCACAGTGTAGACATAATCCCACAATCTCACTGTGCAGTTCCTGGACAGCTGGAGAAAGACTTTGGAGAGAAATATGATATGCTTTCTTTCCAAAAGCCGAGGCCCTACTCCTTTGACACATCTCTCCAGGCAATGGAAACAATCACGACCTGATCTTGGTTTGCATAGTCAGAGCTATTGTAAATAAGCTGTGTCTACACTGCAGGACAAGTGAGCTCTACAGTGGGACCAGTACACATACCTCACGAGGATGTATTCTGCCTCCAAATGAAGATACAACAAAGATGTACACCATCCTATGAAATGCAGGGCCTGACTGGGATGCTCGTACCAACAGGACTGAGGGGTACAGAATGGATTCTTATGCTCCACAGTGTTGCACAGATTCTAAAAAATTACTTCTAATTTTGGTTCATGTGATGTTACTTCTCACTCTGTCTGAAAACTGTGTTTCACTTCCTTTGCTTTCACCAAGAAATGAAAGTTGCATGTGTCTCAAAATAACTAGATTTACTCCATGGCAGCATGATGGAGAATGTAAAGACGTTACTTTTTCCTATACCCCCCAAATGGCTTCTTTTTCCAGATGCAAAGCACATATTGTTTTCAAAGCAACATGTATTGTATGACAGAAAGCAAGCCAAGTTTCATGAAAAGTTAAGCATGTTTATAAAATGAGTTGGATGATACTCATATATTAAAAGCTGATCATTGAAGTTAATTTCTGTTTATTTCTGGTGATTATGTTAATCCTGAAGTGTGTTTGTGGTATTCATTGAAACAGATTGCAATGAAATGTTTACTAAACTACAGTACATCTTTCTGTATGAATCTATTGCACAGTTAGTTTTACTAATTTTCACAGAAGGGAGTAAAATTTTATGTCTAATGTCTCACAGCCTATTGTTTAGTTTCAAAGCAACTCTGAATAACACAAATGATCGATCAATCACCTTACAGTGGAAGAAGACACTGTCATCTCATGTTGTCCATATGTGGATACTGCCAGATAAGTTTAACTGCTTTTTAGATGATGTATGGTTCTGCAGCCTTTGGGTTTGTTTTGGTTTGGTTTTCAAACATAGGGAGTGTTCCACTGCCAGCAAGCAGGCCCCTGGGTATTTTGCCTTCAGAATGTCCTCTATCAGTTAAGATTTTGATAATCCTACTTTACAGGGGCTAAAAAGTTGGATTTTTCCAAATGTGCCTGATATAAATAAGCCAAGTATTTTGGATAGGAATCCAGAAGTATTTAATCAGGCAAAACTTGCATTGATTTCCATGGGAGTCTTGTCGGAGTAAGAACTGAGTCAAGACTTCAAGACTTGGCACATTATCAATCCCAGAAAATGACGGGCGAGAGCTGATGCCTAACGCATGTTCTAGGGAGGAAACAACTTGGCTCAGGGACCATATTTAAAACATCACATACTGTAGTTTAAGCTCTGTAAAAAGTGAGAAGAACAAAGCTTAAGTTAGTCTCTAAACACCCAAGTCAGAGTTCAAATATAGTGCAAATATTCTTCACATATCTCAGCATGTCTAGTGGCACGCTTACTGTAGGAGGCAAGAACAATGGATAAAAAGTAGGCAGGTCTTAATGTGAAATCAATGCCTAAAGGAAGCATTGCAATGCACATTTTTTTCACCAGCTATTGACGACTAGATAGTACATGACTGTGGTATGACAATATTAGTTAAGAAACACTATTAAAATAAGGAAAACAGTGTTTCATATAGCTATTTTAGCTGTCCTTTTATCCCCAAATTTCTCCAAAAGATCGCTTTTTCTCTATCTTATCTGGCTTTGTGAGGGAGCCTGAAATTTCACATCCTCACAACCAAAGACAAACAGCAAGGAAGAGAGATGAAGGATATTACTATACAGCCTTTTCTATATGCTAATAAACATAACCAAATGTGGATTTGTCCAGCAGATTACGTTGTACCAGCTTGCCTTATAATTTTTCAATATATAAAAAACATTAAAAAAAGATATGCCTAACAAATGGAGTAAGTTGTTCAGGAACTTGATTTCTAGCTCAGTCACCTTGTCTGCTCAGTCACCGGTGGTACTTTTTTTAATGTGCCTGATGTTGCAGATTTGATTAATTGCTGGTAGTTAGCTGGGTGTCTGAGCTGCAGCAGATTAAGAAACTGCAAAAAATCCCTTTGCAGAAGACATATTCCACCCCGCTTCTCAAACTCTTCATACAGGATACTGTTCCAATGGAGGAGAAAACTATAGGCCATGCAAGCTCAGTTGTTTTGAAATATATTGTCCTGGAAACTGAAAAATTCCATCTCTTCTATGAGGAATGTCTCACCTCTCAGGGTGAATTGCACAAAGGCATTATATCATATACCTTCACGTAGTATAGGTAGAACATTAAAGCATGACAATTGTGTGCATTAATACAGAGCAATGTTGGGTTAACACACAGGCTTGTATTTAGAATACCATGAAATATACTCAGGGCAATACAGAGAGGCAGGCAGAGGTAGAAACAGCTTTCAAAGTTTGCTGACCAGGTGCTGGCAAATGAAAACCAGGTGGTGTCTAGAATTGTTTCTAGGCAAACATCAAAATCTGAGTTGCACTCAAAGCAGGAAAGATTTTTCTATTTCATTTCTGGTTGATTTGACTCACTTTTTTAGTAAGCACACTGCTCTTTTAAAAAAAAAAAAAAAAACCAAACCTTTCTGCCTGCACAAGCATTTGCTTTTTAATTGAAACACCTCCCCACACTCCAAAGACTTAAATGGTGACCTTAGCAAGAGGCTAAAATTATATACAAATTCTTTATACAAATTCTTTTTGAGAAGAAAGTTGACACTAATGGATTTCACAGTGTGTGGACTGGATAAACACCTCCAACAGACACTAAGATGCATCTTGACCATCAAATCATACTTTAAGTGGGGCGCTGACACAGTGACAAACCAAGTGTACGTGCCAGTTTAGCTTATTCAGAACTCCTAATGGCGCACAGACTCCTCATGTACTGTCTGGACGTAACATAGAGTCTTATAATTCCTACATTTTAAACAGGTGATTTTCCTTCCCTTTCAGTAACTTAGGTAACAGTCCATGGCAGAGGAGGGTTCATTAGATAATGAAAGAGAAGAAAATGCTTTCTGAGCATGACCAGTGTATATCCACCAAGGTCTAAAGAAACTGCAAAAGCTTAAACAGCTTTTGCCATTTCAATTCCAGTTTCATGACATAAAGTGATGCTTAAAAATGTCTTCATATATACAGATATAAATTTGAATGCATTATGACTTCTTTCCCACTTACAAAGGATATGGTCACCTCTCATTTTTTCCTCTATAGATTTGGGACAAAAATATCTCCGTTGTAAATAGTCTTCACTTGCACGTGAAAAATATTCTGCCTCTAATAAAGACACATTATTCACCATATCTTTCTTAGGTTGAAGCTAGCTGCTTTGACTCCACGTGGCTCCATGCTTCCACTTTGTAAGATGCCTCCTGTCACACACTGAAACTTTTTAGGAAAAGGAAAGAGGGGAAGCAAATTATCTAGAAGAACAGGCAGGAAAGAGGAGTAGGCAAGCAATGAGGAAAGATGTCCAGGGTATTGAAAGGCCTCATAAGACATAAGAGTTAGAAACAATAACATCTACATTGCGTTGCAGATGCAAATTCTGTGAGTACACAGGAACCATGGTGAAATTTCTAGCTGAAATCACCCCACCTAGAGGCATCCCAGTGGGGATATTTAATATATTCAGTTATTTTCTTTATAGTTAAAAAACTCAGAAGGCAGAGGAAAAGTAATAGTCAAATATGATGATTTGTACAATCACCCCATGCTTTTCCTGGAGCTTGTGATTTCAGAGCTCCTGCTATCAGGCAGCTGGGAAGCACACACAGGAGCCTCTAGGCACTCATAGGCACTCAGCACTGTGGTGGCAGCTGGCATGAAGAAGTCATGGATGTGCTCTAAGGTACACACCATAGCTTGTCAACACCAATCGTGGAAACAACGAAGACAATTAACTGTGATTTCTGAACTGTTAGGATTGCTACCTTGGTGCTACATCTAATCACTATTCATTTACATACAGAAAATATTGACCTTGAGCTCAAGATTACTCATTTGTAATGAATGAAATGTTTAAAGTTCCTTGATTTCAGTTGGGCTTTCCAGGCTTACCAGCATTGTGGCCTAGCTATTTGTCTTTCTGAGCCATGCATTATAGCCATTGCAATTCAGATCGTACAGATTTAAGCAGCACTGCAGAAAAATGTCTCCATTCAAAGAGAGCCTTGGCTTAGTGGTAGCTCTCCATTTTTTCAACCCCCTCAGTCTCATTAAGCTTGCAAGAATGTAGCCTCATCCTGCAGAGGCTTATTCACATACATAGTCCTCATGTTCCAGGCAATAAATGGTCTCAAGACCATGCTCCTAGCTGGGAGTGGTAGATGTCAACATTGTCATAAAATAGACTTGTAATTCTCCTGTAACTAGACAACTGAATGACTCTGCCTCTTGAAATCAAGTGAATTTCAAAGAATGAAACAAGAGTAGTCCTGTCTAAAAATAAATAAATACAAGTACAAGCATTAAAGTTTCTACAGGAATTACTAACTCAGCCTCCCTGAATATCATGTGATATGTAATTTTGGAACATGGAAACACATGTACAAAGATAAATGCTGCTGCTTCTGATTTTCTTATTAAAAATATGGCAGCTGGTGAGGGCAATGGTGCTAAATATGCTACTGGAATTTTTTGTTTGTAGGGGAAGGAACTACTCTGAAATTTAAATACATCTTTAAAGATATGTGCACTTTCATAATAGCTATGTTATGGGATACTATCAGTCTCCTGCTGCTGCTACCACCTTTTAGTTCCAACAGCTTGCTACTGCATGTTTTACTCAAACTTTGCTATTTTACTCAAACTGTGCTATTAGTGATAGAGGTGGAACATGATGGGAGCTGGCCATCAGCTTCCCTTTGTTGAATGTATTTGCAAGAGGAATCCAATCAAACCTGGCCAATACTAACATTTCTAATATCTGGCTTCTACCAATTAGTTAATTTAAGCACACCAGATAATGATAGAAAGTATAAACCTGGGAAAAAGCCACATGCATTCAGCACACAACTGTGTTCCTGAAGAGAAATATGTACTTAAGAGCATACACATGTGTAGTACTTAAACAATTTAGGGTTTATCATTCATTTTATCATTCTTCAGTTAGTTTTACAGCACTACAAAACAGAGAGTCTTACCCCATATGTTTCCCCAAGGACATTGGCCATTTTGTAGAACAGGAATGTAACCCATTCCGTGCAATAATAATTTTATTAACATTTTTATGTGACAGGCCACAGCCACACATCTTCAGTTTCTCAGACTGAGGCAACCACGCTTGCAGATATTAGCACACCTGCTGAAATAATGGATCTCAATTGCTGATTATAAGAAGCCAGGGGAGCCACACAGAACACTGCGCTCTGTCCATATGCCAACTATTAGATGTTGAGCACTGAAACCAGATGACTGCATCTCTGCAGCAAGAAAAGGCATCAGATCCCATGCCTGCAGGCTGACTTTTTTTATTATATTTATATGAGACCGGAAAAAAAAGCCTTTCTCTGGCAGTATCACAATTAACAGGAAACAAGGACCAACAGTAACACAGCACACGATGCCAGGAGTGCTGATCCTTCTCCAACTTCTGAATCCATTTAGCATGTCCCAGAAGGCTCTGCCCAGCTGAAACTCTTTGATATGTTTTTAACCTCTATGAGAGCTGCACAGGTGCAGCCCATTCGGAGAGGAGGCAGCTCCCATTTTTCCACCAGGGGCAATGTTACTTTGAAATCATTCCATGAAGTCATTAGACATGAGTTTGTTGTTATTGTTTTTAAAAGACATAATTTATTCATTTTCTGTTTTCAATAGCTTAAGAACTGTAATGAATTAAAAAGTCATCTCTGAAACCTGAATTAAGGTGATTCACCAAGTACCAATATGCTTTGTTAGACAAATTGACCTAAGTCATTGTATTTCTTACTAAAACCAAACCAAAATAAAACAAAACAAAAAGCCTATACACTCAGTATACATGATTTTTTCAAATTCTATGTCTGGAAATCAATCAAACCTCTCTGCTAAGCTGTCATGGTGAAATGGGAAATGAAATACCTTACTATGTGTGTGAACACTTAAGGCAGTTTTTAGAAGTTAGAAAATCTTGACAATGTAATAGAAATTATTACAAATGTAAGCTCATTTTTTGTTTGAACAAACTTCACATGGTAGCATAATCATGAAATCTTTCTATTTACTGAAATAAAGTGGGTGAAGCAATATGTCTGTTAAATTATCTGTCAATCTTACTTTTCTAAATCTAGACACTGCTTTTCTTCACAAATAGGCATATCATATAAATAGCAAATAAATGAATGCCAAATATCTCAGTATTTATTTGACCATAGCTATTCTGCTGAATACATAATTCACTCACTGAATCACTAGATGTTGCAACCAAAATAGGCTATTATGACCATTGTATTTGATCTCCTGGGTAACATAGGCAAAAGAACCTCAATCATTAATTTCTGCATCAAACCCATTATTTTTGTTTGATCTATAGCACCTCTCTTTTAAAAGATACCCAGTCTTAATACAAAGACTTCAAGTGAAGGAGAAACCAATGTATCCCTAGGTAAATTGTTCCAGTGGTTAATTTACTCTTCCTGTTAAAAATGGGCACATTACTTCAGTTCTGACTTTCTCTCACTCCTGCTTCTAAACACTAGACTGTTATATCTTTTTCTGCTTAAAAAGCTAGATTAAAGATGTCAGCAGTAATTGTGTGAGTTGATCTACAATAACATATAGCCTTTGGTGTCGACACTAATCAAGGTTAGGGAACTCCAGCAACATCTAGATACACAGCAGGAGGCAAAGGTTCAGTTAATTCAGAATTCTCTTGCCTTTGTGCTTTTGATAAATTTTTAATTCAGTTTGGGTGCAGGTCTATTTCTTTTATTGTTTGGTGTTTGAGAATATTAAAATGAACATAAAAAAAAGACTTGTTGCTAGGTTTTTCATTAATATGCTGTTATTTACTTGCATATATTGATAAAAGAAAACTCAAAACTACTGATGGTCTCTAAAATGTTTGTAAAATAGAGCAATTACTATTGTCAGAATTTATCACCAATAATTCTTAGACAGTCTATAGCTTTTACAGCCTAATAGAAAGACATGAAGGCTACCCTGAACAGCTGTAGACCAAATTGATGGGTACTGCAAGCTGGCAAAAATGACCACTTTATATCAGCAGCAAATGTCATCTAGATATAATTGTTTTAGTGGAAAATGTAAATTCCATTTATTTTTTAAATAACTTTGCTTTGAATACTCTGAACTCCTTCAAACTCCTTTGGCCAATGTCTCTCCAAAATCTAGAAATAGGAGAACTGGTTTGGACAAGTGTTTCCCTTTGAAAAATGCACAGAAAAATCAAAATGCTATCACTGTATGACATATTCTGCTTTGTGGGTTTTTATTGAGAAGAAATCAGCAATGCCTGCATAATTAATATTGAGACATGCATTAAACAAACAGATTTCAGTCTTGCTGAAATATACAAAGGATTTGATTTAGTCCCCAAACACGACTTAGTAATTCTTCACTGGACAATCTGGAGTGCAGCTGTGGTGAGTGTGGAGCAGGAGGAAGTTAGGAAGCATTTGGGGGGGCCAATTTGGAGGGCATTGGGACTACGTGAGGTTGAGAACCCCTTCAAAAAGCAAGAGTTATTCTCAAGTTTGCCAAAATAATTACTTGTGGACTTCCTAAAATTGTAACACAAAAAAGCCAAACCAAAAAACCCAAACCCAACAAAACAAATAACAAATTGACACCACACACACAAAAAAACCCTCCACAATCCAGTGGAGGTCACCCACGTATTTGTATTGTACACAAAGACAAAATAACCCATAAATTATGTACTGAGTTCTTATCCTAACAAGGTATAAAAATAAATCTCTTTCTGCTAACCAGAAGCCACGAAGAACTCTGTCCTCCATACAATGTGGTAACTTCAGCCACATACATTAGCTGTTGAAGGGGAAGGAGGTACTAAATTTACTTATCAGGACTGGTATTAACGCTGTTACACTGTTAAACACTGTACAACTCCCTTCTTTATCCATCCTGCAATATCGCACACTTGAACATAACCTGAACTGAAAGGCTGTCCGCACATTAATCATATGCTTCAAAGCCTCAATCAACTTTCCCAACAAAGCAAAACCATAAATTTTTAAACACTGTCTCAGTGGGAGTCAAGGTTTGGGTGGAGGGGGGAGACATGTGAGAAGTAAAAATGGGCAAGGTTGAAAGGCAAAGGTACAACTTGTAACTGGGACTTCAAGGGGTGGATAAGCTTGACTGGTTTTTCTAACACTTGTGTTGATAGCATGTGCACTTCAGAAACCTGGCCCTGGCCCTTAGTTTCACAGAGCAGGGGAGAGAATGTGGAACAACAGCTGCACTTCAAAAGCCGCATGGCTTTCAGAGTGTTTTGTTCCCCTTCACACGTTTTTATGCCAGAAGGGAACATATGGTCCACTGTTTGGAAATTTCCCAACCTAAATTTTTGTTTGATTAATTTCATCCAACTACTCCCAGTTACAAGCCCTCATAGCACCCCAGACAGTTATGTTCCTTCCTTTATATTTTCACCCTTCAATTAGCCGAAGACGCTTATGTGCCTTCTTAATCATCGTATAGTTATGCACATCTAGTTCTTTTCATCTTTTCTTGCCATCATCTTTCTGTTCTCTTTAATCATGTTTGTGGCTCTTTTCTGAATTCCCTCCAACTTCTTGATATTTTTATCTGGCCTTAAAGTGTCCATACCAGTACTTTTTCTTGTAGGTGTAGTGTTACTTCTGTATTGAGAATCACTTTCTCTACAGACTCTTATGCATCACCTATCACAGCAGTATCTGAGCAGTTTCCAATGTGTTAAAGAATGTGACCAGTGTCCTTGTTCCTAGCCTGGCCTATGACACTGCATGCCCCTCATTTTAGAACCTTGTGTGGCATCCTGTTACAAGTTCATGTTCAATTTCTCATCCATTTTTATTCTCCAAATGAAAGATGGCAGTGCAGGGATGCCTTAATAAAATGCTGATGCTAGGTACAGATCCTTCTAGTGCAATAAATTTCTGCACTGTGAAGAACTTGATGGTGTATGAGCCGGACAAACACTCATATATGATACACACGTAGGATACACATTGGCCCTTAACTCATACATGCTGTTTAAGTGGGGATCCAAATCATGGTGTAGTTAAGCAGAAAGCCAGCTTGACCCATTCAAAACTCCAATGAACTAATGGTAAGCAGTCTCCTCACGTACTGTTTAAGCGTGATCTATCTAAAGTCTCATAATTTATACATTTTAAACAGTTAGTTTTTCTTCCCCCTCAGTAAATGGGTAACAGGAAACAGACAAAGCTCCTTAACTTTTCTTTAATCTTCCTGACTAGTGAAGTGAAAATCAAACGATAATTGTCTGGATGATCTCATTATTGTCAACAAAACTGAAACCTTGAAGTCCATATACACTGAAATGCTGATACATTAAACAAAAAAGGGAACTGCGCTTACATGTTGTTCAATAAATAAATAAGAGCTATAGAGAGATCCATGATGAATGAACACCCTGGGAGGGCTTCAGCTTGTCAGAATTATACAGTGACATTAATCATAGCATAACAGGATTGCTGCAGGCTTCCAGTGCAAAGTCCTCATTATATCTTCAAAAAAGACAAAACAAAAAACCAAAAATCCCCACAACTTCCAAGCCCTTCCAAGTGGAATCTTAACTAACAGGCTTTTTCAGCAGAATACAAAACTCAAAATAAACTGTCCTTCATCACATAAAGAATGACATAAGCAGCGCAAACCTGTCAATTGAGTCACACCATCCATCCAGGCTGTGTTTCCACAGTGTTTGTGATCATTGTGCTTGTATATTAACATGGCAAAGTATTCTTCATGGACTCTCAGCCACATTAGCAAAGCTAAACTGTACAATTAAAGTACTGTGACCTCTCCCACTCAGGTGAAACAAGTAATCTCACCAGCAGACTTAAGTGTCATGTCAGCAATGCTTCCGGGGGAATACCACTTCTTCAGCACTTGGCAAGAGGCTGCTGGAGGGCAAAATTCTACAGCACTGGCTTGGCTCCAGAAGAATTCAAAAACATGGGGACCAGAAATGACTGTAGTATTGTCAACTGGCTCAAATTTGCCTGGATAATTAATTTTTCACTCTAAGAATTGGATTAATGGCACCTCAGAGCACTGACCATCTTATGAGTTATGACCCATTAATCTCCTTCAAATATTATGTACGTGTATACTTGCCAAATGCAAGCACTTTAACAGACCTTTCTTAAAACAGTCATAGACAGTTTTTACTTCTGGCCAAAGCAAAAAAATCCCAGTCTTTCTTTAGCAAGTTACTCTGCTGCTTCTAGAATAAAAAACTAGGGGATAAAATCTTCATGTTTAAAATCCTCTATTCAGATCTATCCAAATCCCAGAAATCAGAAATACGAATTACTAATAAAAGAATGTTCTAAACTTCAAAGAGTTCTGTGGTTTAAGTTTCCATAGCATCTTGAGAGACAGTTTGAATAATTTCTAATTCTCTCCTAAACAGTTTGCTTACCTGTAGGTTAGGTCTATTTTTGGATTTTTGCTAATGGAATTTCCACAACAGTGACCAGACACCATTAATTGCAACTAGCTTAGGTTCACATAAGTATCACCCACACTACACATTTTATGTGCTATTTTGGGGTACTAAGAATGTTAAAAAAATACAGAGTTATATTTCTGGAAAGAGACCTTAGGTGTACAAATAAGTGGATGGATTTTCAGGAGTTCACTACATTTGGTGTTGAGCTGTTTTTAATGTCAAGTATATACTTAAGCACCTAGAGGGAGTTGAGTAGTACTGGAAAATCTGGTCCCAGTTATGGGTGCTGAGAACATAAAAATCCTACCCCAGTACAGACAAAGCCTTAAATGTCATTGATCTTTTTCTTTCCCATTGAGCTCTAATCCTGCATCAACAGAACAAAGAATTAGTACTGCATGGTTGGGAAGTTAAATTTTCTTCCACACCTGCAGGTCATTCCTCCTGGGCTCCCTCCATTGATGGCCAAAAAGTTATTTGCTTAAAAAACTAATCATGTGGTGCAGCTGAGCTCCTTCCTTTCCAGAAGAAAGGCATCTGAAGTTAGGCCCCTGTTTCACAAAGAATTCATGAGAGAGCTGGGTTCAATCAGTGGGATCAGCCTGCAGAATCAGGGCCATGATTTCATTACTGTTTGCTTAGTCTAATTAAAAACACACATCTTAGGTAAAATTTTCTTACTTTCAACAAAATTATAACACACTGTAGTTTAAAAGCCTTGGATGAAAAGTGTCGTATAAATACAAAGTGCTAAGAACTCAGTAGGAGATTTGCATTTAAGAGAGAAAAAAAATAGAATGATTTAAGAAGCATTTCTTACTAGGTAACAGTTTCTTAAAAGCACCATTTGAGGTAGAATGAACTGAAGAAAGCTCCTTTATAGTCCTTTATGGCAAGTGATTCAGCTCAGGACGAAATGTCCTCTTATCAAAGTCTCCTTTTTGAGGAAGGATGAATTTGTTAAACAAGACAGACAGACAGGAAGAGCAGTAGATAATGCTCACATTCTCTGAGTCAAAGGCATTTGAAGCACTAAATCCCTTTCTAGTCCATCTACCGACAGGTGTGTTCCAGCACTGTTTTTCCCACAATAAAATGGAGGCTGGGGGAGGAAACAGGGAAGGGACAGAAACTCTGTCAGCGCCTTGGAAGACACAGCGAATCCCTCCTCCTTACTCAAGCAAGCAGTACAGAAGGAACACCCTGTGACTTTCAGCACAATTCCTCACTTTGATTAATAAAACATGGGGAGAAGCAGGAATTGCAGAGAATTCCATAAGGCAATAAACAGCGATTTAGTGGTGATAGTATACCAGCTACTCCCCCACCCCCAGCATAAACTCAGATTTCAGCAAAACCACTGTTTTAAGTCCACTGTTCCCTCTAGTCCCATTAAACTTTTTTGCATGCTGGGTGAGTCCCAGTTGTTTGGATTTTCACATTAGATTATATACTGTAATAAGTGTGGCCTGTGCTGTTTCACATTCAGTCAGTCTAATTTCTTGGTGCTAAACCCATACCGCAGAAACTACAGCAATGCATCTCCAGTTCCTGGTGAAGCCATGACCCTGACAGTTTCTTTGAAACATGGTTTGCTAAACATTTATTCAGTTTTATGTAATGCTGCTAGAAAAGCATTTACTGTTAAGGACTACTATCTCAGAATAAAGAGAGATGTTTATATCTGAGCCTCATATTTATGGCTCAGAATAGGAAAAATAATCAGACCATGGACCTAATGACTACCAGAGTAATTTCTAAACCTACATCCATAACTAGAAATGGCAAAAACAGCTCTCAAAAGGTGAGGAAAAACCCTCTCCTTCCTTGAAGGTTTTGAGAATGGTGCTTACAACACAAAAAATAAAACAGCTCCAAAGAGCAAGTAAAGATCCAGTTCTAAAGATTCAGCTCCATCCTCTCTCTTGGGACCTCATTGCAGCAAAGCCATTCTCTCTCCTGAGAGATCCCAAGCAACCCAAATACAAGGAGGGAGACATGGAAGTGGTGTCCCCTCACCTCCCCAGGGGAGGGCTGGTGCCCAGCCTCCTACATGTGCATGTCTCGGAAAGAGTCCTCTGCCTCTGCAGCCATTGCAACTGTCTTCACACCTAGATTCAACTCCATTTCTCCCACAGCAGATTATATCTAGATTATATCTAGATACGACAGAAAGATGTGTGCAGGCTGTTTACCTTTTTGCTCCTCCCATCCACATGTTTAAGTTTCTTGCTTCAATTATCTTAACAGTTATGATCATTCAAACATTCAAGTAATAAAGGTCTTGTATATAGGTGAAACTCTCTCTGATAATACTTGTATGGTTTGTATTTAAAAGTATGACAACCCCATCAAGCAGAAAATGGAGATAATAAACATCTTTGAAGAGTGTTTTTCAGAAGTTAGTGGAATATTTACAAATTTAAATTTGAACTCCTGATCTTAAGGCTCTCATGTTACTCTAATTACACTGTAGTTGGAGCTCCCTGTGCATACAAATATGTTTGGGGTGTGTATAAATAAAATTACTTAAATTAAAAATACTTTTGCATTCTTCGTGCCAAAAAACCTCTTAAAATATAAAGCATATTATATGGATTGGTAGTTGAAGAATACTCAGATACAATACTTAAATGTTGTCCAAAAATAAATTTTGCATTTGTTCCCTAGAGCACCTCAACCAAATGTGTAGCAACTGTTTAACATTGCTCAGTATATTTCCATGTCTTCATTTTTCCTTTAATGCAGCCAAACCAGTGTTCACACATAGACATATTCAAAGGGTGTCCCACTCTTATAACTGAATACGCAAATCAGCACTCAGGCAGGTTTGGCAGTGCGGTTACTGCACAGTAGGTCCAAAAGTGGAATTTAGATGTCTTCACTGGGAGAAAAGTGGCTGAAAACAGAATTCAAATTGTGTAGGTCTAAAAGGAACATAGGGTTTACCAAAACAAATTCACTGTGCCTATTGGTACAGGAGAACTAAGGTATACTGGGCCCAAACTGGGTACCCTGGCCTTTCACAGATATGCACGAAGATACACAGCAGAGAAGCAGAAATAACCAACCTATGTGCTGAGCCTGAAGCACTCAGAAGTAGAGAATCATGGTAAATAAGGCCAGAAAGGACTTCAAAAAGGTATTTAGTGCAGCCTTACTCCCAGAACAGGGTCAATTATACTCTTGTTATTTCTGGCAGATGTTTATCTAAAGACATCCAAAATGAAGCTTCAGCACCTCCCTGTGCATTAGCTTTTTTTTTTTTTTTTTAAATCTTAACTATTTGAGATTTTTTTAAAAAAAACATTAAACCAGAAGTCATTTGACACAAGCTAAGCTCATTATTTCCCTTCCTGTGCCTCACAGATGTGGAGAACAGATTGTTTCCTTCTTCTTTTCACAGCTTTTGCATACTTGCATATTACGTCTTCTATTAGTCTTCTTTAAATAGAGAACCCTATTTCTTTTAATCATTCTTCCTAAGTCATGTTTGCAACACCTCTGATCATTCCCCTTGCTTTCCTCTGTACTCTTTCCAATTTGTTCACACCTATCCAACTCTCCAGCCAAGGCTTTATGTACAATGACTGGGGCAGAAAGAACATTTCTTATGCAATATACTCTTATGCAAGATAAACACATTCCTGACTCACTTTCAGTGAACTACTACAGCCCTCAGATACATCTGCAATAAGTATTATCTAGTTGATTGTCCCCATCCATTATTTGCACAGTGTTTTGCATGAATCTGCTAGAAGTACATTTTCTCTGAGAGGGAGAAATATGAACATTTTTCCACCCTGCAAACTTGTTTTGAATTCTAACAGTCCCTTCCCATCTCCTTGCAGCCTCTCACCACTGTATATCTCAAACATATAGCTCCTTTTTCATCTGTACTCATTGGTAACTTTACTGAACCATAATAGACATCTGCAGAATCCCAACAGCCACTTTGAGGGGGAACTATTGGTGATTACTCTTCAAGTACCATTTTCCAGCTGATTTTGCAGTCACCCTAGAGCTCCCTCATGTGACTTCTGCAGCAAAGGTGACTTGTAGAGAAGGAGGACATCTTTGATGCAGCTGTGTGATAGTTCTCCCACAACTGTTAGAAAGTGTTTGGAAAGAGCGACAAATGTCTCTTTCTACTCAAATTGCTTCCATCTTCTGCTTCCCATTTCCTACAGTAACCTATTTGCTTCCATGAAGAAGTTACTCCCCTTATTACTTACTAGAATCAAGAGCACTTTTTCCTACTAAAAATAAGACATGATTTATTGTCTCATTTTTAATTATGAAATTTATTCATGTTGCTTGTTGGCTGAGGCTTTAGCATAAAAATAATAATGGATAAATAACAAATGGGGACCGTAGTAAAACATTTTAAAAACATCTTCCTTTAGCCAATCAATTTGTCTGCTCCTCTCACTCAAGGCTGTGGAATCTGGAAGCATTCTTATGAGCCAGACTTCCCGAAGTCTCTTGCACTCAAATTTGTGGGGTTTTATCCAGCCTGTGAGATTTGAGGAACAACTTAAGACTGAAGTTCCTAACTGAACACATTGTTTTTCATAATACCAAGAGACCCTAAGAGAATTCAAATTAAAATACTGAAAGTATTTGTTTGAGCAATTACAATGCTTATATGACAATCTCCTTCTGTCTCCTCTTTTTCTTTCCAGCATGGGAATTCTTAAAACAATAAGCACCATAGAAATCTAGGTCTGCCTACTCTGGTTTTTCTTGGAAATTAGAAGACAAGTGGCAAACCCACTGATTTGAGACATCTGAGAGATCACACATGTGAAAGGCCTATTAACTGAGTTGGGAATTCTTTCCTGCCAAAATTGGTTCTGCCTCTATATTTGTACTTGCTTAGCAAAACACTGCCGCAGTTGCCAAGTTCTGGCCTACTCCACGTGTGAGGTTTTATGTAAATTCTTTAATAGCTAATTTTGGTTGCAGGCTCATGACTATTAAAACACAATGCAGGGGAGGAAGGTCATGGAGCCACTCAAAGCTTTCAGAGTATGTCAGGGTTTTGGGGTGGGAAGTCTCAAATCCAAGACAGCTAAGGCTCGTGGACTGAGGTAGGTGCTCACTCAGTGAAGGGTGCAGCTCTGGAGAGCTCGGGGCAGCTGTCTCAGTCCAGCACTTGGAATAAACCTGGGGCCAGGATGGACCTCTCTTCTTGCGCCTCTCCTGCTTCTTCCGCGCCTGGGTACAGCAGCAGCTGCCTGCTGAAGAGGGGCTCTCAGGGGGCAGGAGGAGGAACATCTGCTCCCACCAAATAAATACTTGCAGCCTGAACTGCAATAACAGATCACCACAATATATGCCAAATACAGATGTTAAATAAGGTACATGATACCAAACAGCCTTGCAGGGTCCTAACTATACATGAGGTGGCTGAGTGCTCTAATGGTAACAAAAATATAAATGCATTTCACTGGGACACCTTGGAGAAGTGCTCTTTGTTAGGAATCCACACCCTGTCCCTCTTCCATTTAAAACAAAACCATGAAAGATAATGCTTCAACTGATTCCTGATATTTCTAAGGTAAAAGGCAAGCCAAAACAATTCTTCCTTAAACATAAGGGGGGGAAAAACCAAGAAAACAGATATAAACTCTTCCCCTTCCTCTCTTTGCAGGTCCTCTTTAAACAGATTGCACCCCTCCCCCTACCAAAAAAAAAAAAAAAAAAAAAAAAAAAAAGTGTTTAAACAAACAACAGATGCTGTCTAAGCTAACTGCATGGTAAGTGCATACTAAAGACATATGTTGTGTTCTACCTAGCCATATGATCCTCCCACACACATACTTTGGTTCCAACTTTGGTGTAGCTTTAGAAAAACAGAACAAGGGTGCATCGGGAGGTTGTACTTTAGTAAGTTTTCAGAAAATCCCCATAGATTTGTTTAATCGATGACAGACCCTAACAAGTAAATAGCACAAATAAAATGCTCCAGGAAACTGAAATTACTCATAACAATTAAAGAGATTTGTAAGTATAGACTGGATCTCTGATGAGATGATATTGCTGCATAATTGTTTCTTGTAAATTTGTTAGAGTATAACATTAAATTAAAATGATCTTCAAGACCATCGAAGGAATTTATTACAAAAGTCTCTCCTTTGAATTTATAGTAACTTGGTAGACTTGTCCTAAACAACAAACTCTCAACTTTCCTTTAAAAAGTACTGAATTCTACCTTGTTCCCCCTGGATTCCAAATGTAATGCTCCCTCCCAGATGATAAAGTCATATGTTGTTAAACATATAGCTTAACTGTACCAGAACTATTAGAGCTGGGAAATAGGGCTTGGACAATATCAGCAGTTACACTTTGGCATAGAAAGCTGTTGCTTCTAAGCGTATGCTTAGAGGATTAAGAAAAGATCAAGAGGTAAAAGATCACAGATCTGGCCAGCTGTCAGCATCTAACTCCAAATTGTGGTCACTCCCATCCTTTACACTGACTTCAGTGGAGTAGCTACAGCAAGTCTGTAAGCCAAAATAGAGCATGGCCCAGTGTTTTAAGTATTTCCCTCTTTGCATAGCTGAATTAATCCAGTTAACCTGAAAATTATTTTTAAAAATCATCCAGGCCTAACTGCATTTTCCCTGCATATTAATTAACATCTTAGGTAGCTTTGAATATTTCTTCCCCCATCCCCTAATTTCCTCTTAGTTAAACTTGCAATTCACACACTGAAATTTTTCGGAGGTGCTAGGTCCAGAGCATCCTTAGAAATTTTGCGACAACATCCTGGTATTGCTACTTCTGTACTGTAACATGGTTCTGTCAGCAGGCTGGGACATTGTACTAGGAAGCTCCTCTCCAGTAAACAGTATTTTTTATAGAAAGGATATAAGAATGTAGTCAGTCAGCAAGGTCAATAGCAAGCTGTTATATCTACACTTCACAGATAAAATTTTGTCAGGTGTTTTCTAGATCCTCTCTCTTTCCCTCATCATCTCCTTCCCTCAGCACCAACTACCACTGGGAGATACATAGCTTTCAGAAAACAAAAGCAGGTATAGAATCTTTATATGGCTACTTTGGTTAAATTAATATATATATATATTGCTATAAGTACACAAATCATTCAAAGTATTCGGATTCAAAGTACTTCTTTGTATACAATGCCTTTAATCTAAGTTTATTTAATTTCTATACAATATATCTGCACTTTTCTGTTAATTGTATTGACTGGCTCAGGCATCTTCTTTGCTTCTCTGTGAAAAGTGGTAGAAAACCAGAATCCCCTGCTTGCAACAGACACAATGAGGCAGTTGGCCAGCCAGTCACACAGGTCTGTCGCTTCCAGAAATAAGCACTGCGCTTGTTCCAACCTATAAAACTCTAAAAACTTTGCCTAAAAGAAATCAGATTGTTATGGTATAACGCCTAATTGTTAAAGCACGTAAGCCAGGTAGCTACTGTAGACAGATAAGTAGGTAGATAGAGTGAGTTTAGTGGAACTTGAAGCAATACTGTTCTCTATTTTCTAGGCCTGGAGGGTTAGATTCTTGCCTCTAAGGAAACTGCTGGGGGAGAAATATCTTCTCAGAATCTATTACAAAAAAAGGGTAATATGTTTTCTTCTACAAAATGTAACTCGTAAATCACGCATGAAGGTAATTTCTTAAAAGTTTTAAGGATAGTTTTTTAAGGGAATTTGCAGGAAAATTCATTAAAGTTTTACAGTCACACAACTAACAGTCATACTGATCTCAGGCTAATAAAACACGCATTCCCTACCACAGTCAGGCTCTCTCAGCATGTGTGAGTAGCCAAACTAGTTTTCTGTTACACCATTGGTTTGTAAGTACTTGAGTTCTTTGAAATTCAGTATCTTATCTCTAGCAAAACAATGTTTCCTAAAAGAACAAAGGTTGCATCTTACATTTCTGTGTATGAAACATTTCTCATAAACCACTTGCTTTGCCTATCTGATCTCTCTATGCATTCAGCTGCAGCCTGTTAACATCCAGGTTTCTGTAAGTTCTCCTGTTTGTCAGCAAGAATTTAGTAGGTTCCTCTGCCTGCACCACTGCAGACACACTTTAGGAGGAAAATTCTCTGATATTACACAGTAGTAGTTGGTGACCAGTATAGTCACCTTGTTTATTTCAGAGCAACCAGTGTTTTCTTAGCCAAAGTCATGTTTTAAACCAGTTCAAAAAAAACATTTGAAAGTCACCCACAAAACTGTATGCCTAGAGAGTCTTCATTCTTCATCAGTTAGATCAGGAATGCATGTCAATAAATTAGCCACATACTATCCTTTCAAGTGGATATACTTTATAGCACCTCTGATGTCAGAAGCACTGCAGTTTGCAAGTGGATGAGTATAAAGTTTACATTGGTGGTAATTCAGTATTTACTTCCAGATAGCAAGTTAGCCTAAGGAAACAAAAGTTGCCAAAATATGTAAGTGGAATGTGAGAGACAGATAAAAAATTAGCTTGGTTAGGTGAAATTTCACAAACCCAAATCTTCATTCAAGGTTTAGTGTCCTACCTGATAGTTCCACTACTCCCCTACCTCTGCTTTCCACACATTCATTTAACATTACACTGGTTCATGCTAATTGGAAGTCATCATTACCTTTGGGTCTAACAACAAGTAAAAAAACCCATAACTCCTGGGTTAACAAGAGACTTGATGTCTTATATCCTTCCACTCTATACTTCCACACTGGCTGCACAGATCTGCAAGAGAGGATATTGTTGTGCAGTTGAAATGCATGTGTAATGATTACCTGTCACTACATTGGGAAAACTAGCAGCCTCTCCTTTAAAACACTTGAATACAGGAGTCTTGACTTGCAGACTTCAGAATGAAGCACTCAGATCCGAGCTGACAAGGTTAAGTGTTCATACTCATCAAAAGAAAAGTTGTAATTAGTGCTGAGGTTTCAGATTTTGACTTACTAAGCAGGATCTGAGTTAACTCTCTTATTCAGTGATTAGTGGGTAAATAAAGAGGTCATCTATGGCCCTTAAAACTTTTGCATAAATGCTCACATTGAGAAGAAAATGGAAAAGGAAAGCTGGATGATTAAAAAGAATAGTAGTAAGATGTTCAAGGAGCCTTGATTCTTCCCTTAGGATTCTCATGCCTTGAATATTGTGTTCAGTTTTGAGCCACTCGCTACAAGACAGACATTGAGGTGCAGGAGCATGTCCAAAGAGGAGCAATGAAGCTGGTGAAGGGTCTAGAGCACAAGTCTCATGAGGTGCAGCTGAGGGAACTGAGGTTGTTTAGTCTGGAGAAAAGGAGGCTGAGGGAAGACCCTATCGCTCTCTACAACTACCTGAAAGGAGGTTGTAGCCAGGTGGGTGTTGGTCTTCTCCCAAGTAACAAGCGATAGGATGAGATGAAACGGCTTCAGGTTGCCCCATGATAGGTTTAAATTGGATATTAGGAAATGTTTCTTCACCAAAAGGGTTGTTAGGCATTAGAACAGACTGCCCAGGGAAGTGGTGGAGTCACCATCCCTGGAGGTATTTGACATGGTTTAGTGGTGGACTGGGCAGCATTAGGTTAATGGTTGGACTTGATGTTCTTAAAGGTCTTTTTCAACCTAAACAATTCTGTCACTGTAAAAAAACAAACAAACAAACAAACAAAAAACCCACACCAAACAAACCACATAGGGATTCAAGAAACCAGATGGCCCTGAAGATGAAAGCAGAACTAAAAACCCAGGGTAATTTTTACTAGGTCCATTAGAGATCTTCTGAAGAAGAAGAGGGGGATAGCAAGCTGGTCAAAATGTGACATTGCTTTAAGGAAGCAAAATTCTGAACATTTGTTATTTATTTGTTCCTTTTGAAACTCTGACACATATGCCATCTACCCCTAACAGATGCCAAGGTTCTGAGAGCAGGTCTGATGTTTTTGTCACTTGCTGTCAATCTAGAGAATACTAATATAACTTTTTAAGAATTTGTTGAAGGGATAGGAAGTGATAGGAGTCTCAAGGAAGACCTGTGGGCTCCAGTACTGACATAGCTAATACATTTTAGCCTAATTTTCAAAGTTCAGCATATTAACCTTTAAAAAAAAAAAAAAAACCAAACAAAAAAAAACAACCAAAACCAAAACCCAAGCAAATAAAAATAACAGCTCTTCAAGTAGGCCTCATGGTCTCACTTTCAGGAATTAAATGCGCAGAGGAACCATAGAGAGGACATAAAATTCAGCTTCATTTTCAAATTTGGCCTAGATCCCATGCAAATGAAAGACCAGAACACCATAGGGAAAATCTCTTTGGTGCTCATGCTTTGGTTGACTTGAATCTGGCCCTTGTAAACTAGAAGATTCTAATAACCTGTGACCTTGCACAATACCAAAGATTTTTATCTGAGTATCTCATTTAAGCTAACTGTTTATAAAGTGCTTCTTGTACACCATTTCCACGAGGAAGTTTCCACAGGGAAAGCTTCCACACATTAGCGTGCCCAAGCAATATCAGCTCCCCCAGTGCCATTGATGGCTCCAGCACATGCTGGTAGCTTAGGTGTGGACAGAAGCAAGTCATGTTGGAATGGAGCTTCCTTTAAGACATTTAACTATTCACAACTGATAGGAAAAAAGATGCTTGTATTTTTATACTTACGTTAAAAAGTTCTTTCAAGTTTCGCCTTCAGTGATAAACTTAAAAACAAAAACCTGTTTCCTCCTGTTTTAAAAATAACACAAAAAGCTGAAATTTCTTTTGAAGAGCGTAGTCCAGGAATCAGAGAACCAGGGAACAAAGAGTCTAAGTTTCCATCCAAAAAAACCAAAGGAAATTTCTGCTTCCTGGAGTATCACATCAAACATTTTGTAGGGTCACTCTAGCCATCCTGGAAGCCCTTCACCCTCAACAGTGTTTCTGAAATGAATAATATGAATACTAATACAAATACATCAGTCCTTTTGATGGCAAAGGATGGACTTTATCAGTTAGGTTCACGTAACTTTTCTGCAAAAGAATAATATATTCTTGTATTTGTTCTGTATAACAAAGTACATAGACAATGACATAGCAGAACAGCAACTGATGGAGATCACAACTTCTTTAAGAATAAAAGTACATAATGTAGGAGTCCAGCCAGATCATTCAGAAGCATCAACTTCTTTCTTTTTAGAGCATTTTACTTGCTCTTTACTGCTAGCCAGTTGTTACCAATGGAGTAAGAATTCTCTTTCTCTCTCCCTGTCTCATATATACATTATATATATATGAAAAAAAAGAATACACACACAGAACCTGAATATATGTATATGATCTAGGTGACATTTAGCTACTAGACCATCCCTTAAATTTTTCGGAAAACATCCACCAGGAAAGACAGTGCTTTATTTTAAAACCGTGAGCAATCAATATCAAATTGCAAAAGAAGAAATATTTTTCAGATGAACTGCTAAAATGGAAGCTTTTTCCACAGAATCTATTCTGGGCAATATTTAGAGAATCAAACAGAAAGTTATTGAGAAATCTGATGAGAAAACTGACTGCACTTTCTCCAGATATTTCTAGTACACTTAAGTATCAGAAGAATCTGGAGAATATCAAAGGCAACAGATCTGATAATTTTTCCTTATTTGAAATCAAAACTATTTTATTTTTTTTTTACTACTTTTCAAGAAAGGAGAAAACAAAATTTACATAGATATTTTGCCTCAAATGCTAGGGAAAAATGAAAGATTTCTCTGTCTTCAGATGTTTCCTTTATTGCAGGAGTATCACTCAATGTAAGTTTTTCTCAGGTTTAATTTCAATACAGTTACTGTAATTGACAAATCTAATCACAAACAACTTTGCACACATGCGATAGAACCATGTACATAGTAGAATAAATATGCAGGATGCATTCCAAATGTGTTGGCTCTGGTCCAGAAGCCAATGACTGGAGCAAATTTGGATTATCCACATGCTTTAAATTAAGCACTTGCTTAAGTGTTTGGTGAATTGAAGCCATAACTTTTTACATTTCTCTCTACAAGGATTTTATAATATTGTCCCAGGATATTTTAAAATGAAGACAAGATAAAGAGCAGTGATACTAATACAGTTACACAGAAATGAGATAGTGAGAACAAGTCAAGAATGTGAACTCTATCACTAGAGTATTTGAACTCTTTCTATTGCAGAAATCTACAGACTGTGAAAATCTTGACTGATAAGTTTGTATTCAACCATGGATTAAGGAAAATAATTTTTCAGGATCTTATTATAGAGCCAAGAGACTGAAAGAAGCCTATATTCTAGCTCTCTAACAGAGTCTTACAATGCTATGTTTCAAACCAAGCTGAATAAAATATTCATTATTATTTGCCAAAGAATGTTGTATTCTCTTATAGTTCTGCTCTCTTTTTCTCCTCTTACTTTCCCCTTGTGCTTGAGGAGTCACAATTCTATTTGGTATATTCTCAGATGTACAGTGCAGCACTGCATGACAGTATAGTTCTAATTAAATAAAAACAAACAGCAAGCAAACATTACTGTAAAAAGACAGAATCAAATCCAAAACTTCAATGATATCAGAGCTAGAAAAAGCCCTATTAGATCACATACAATTCCTTAGCAAGGATATGATTCCCCAGCAGCAACACAGCAGACAAACATTTGCTAATAAAAGTGGGCAATATCTGCGAAAATGCAATGATTACAAAAATGTATTTCTTTACATATGGAAAAATACATGAAAAAACCCTCATATCTTCCACTGTTTGCAACTATAGTCAACTCTGGTTTTTCTCCTGATAATTCTGTGTGCTTTTGGGGATGTAAAAATAAGAAAAAGTTATGATTCTAATTTAGTCATTTGGCAGAATTTGAGTTGATCTAATTGACTTTATCTTCAAGGAGTTTAAGAGTTTGATGTGCTGATCTGTCTTCAAACATAGTAGAAGCAAAAGTCTGAAACAGTTTACCCACACAGTCACTTTTTAAAGAAATGAATAGCTGATCCCATTCTAAAACAATTATTTAGATAGTTCTCATTCATCTTTGATTTCTCTACATGTGGAATTTAACCTCTTTTGCACACAATGCAGAACAGCGTGACTAACTGATATAATGTATAGGAAATGACTTGTGGAGCTAAAGCAAACAGTTGATGTGCTTACAAGATAAGTGTCAGCTTGCGGAAATAGCAAATAACAATGACACAATTCCCTCCCCTCAAAGTATGTGCACGGTGCAAAGACCTGCTGCTAATTTTCACTCAGCAAGGGGGGATGCCATTGGCCTTTTGTTACACAGAGAAGCCGGTGATGTCATTTGGCTTTGTACTGGATACTCTGTTGCCTACCAGTCTATGAGAACATTTTTCCCAGCTAAAAGTAGCACTCTGCTGAGCAGAATTAAGTAATTCCACATGAATCATTCCTCCAGGCTGTTATTTTGCTCATATGTGTTGGAATCTATGGTTGAGTGAAGTACTCTATGGAGTAAAATATCATTGGCATCAACATGTTTTTTCACTCTTTGGACTAATTTTCTGGTTCCTTTACTAGTAAATGCCCTTATTTGGAATGGAAAAAGATGCCTTAGGTTTTATTTTTTTAAAGCAGTCCCAGGAATCTTGATAGTCCAATTTGGTTTACACAAGAAGTGTAGATCAAAATATCCTTTGCGTCAAAACATAAAAGTGTCACTTCCAACAGAACAACAAAATTAAGCACAGACAAAAAATGTTTTCCTAACTTTTATTTCTCTCTTCATTTGAAAGCAATTTATTTTAACACTTCCTGCCAGGCAGTGAAGTGCAGACTTTGTAGCAAAGTCAGGGACACAAAAGAAAGGCAAGGCTTTTTCAGTGTTAGGGGTTTGTTGTTTTTTTTAAAGGGAGATCAGCATGAGCTTGTACTCATACTTGCTTTTTCTATTCCCAAGATTTCCAGTTCAGCTTTCATGGAGGTTGTCAGAGGGTCCCCATCTCCAGGGAACAACAATGAAATATAGTAATTGGATGTGGCACTGCAACTCTGTGAGTTTATCCCAACTTGTCAGTGCTGGCTACTGTTTCCCCTCATTAATTCCATCACACTGGCTAGTGGCCACTGATTTGACGTGCTCTGTCTGTGCAGAAATGACTGTTCGTCACTCAGAGGTCAGTCTCTCATTCCTTACTCACTTGAGCAGTTCTGCTGCAATCAGCAGAATTCCTCACGTGCATTGGAGCTGGAAGGATCCACCTGAGGATTCTTTAGTAAGCCAACATGAAAAAAGGAAATATGTGGTAACTGATCTCATGTCATTAGTTTGCATGTTCAGCTCTGTACAGGGTGATAGCATGTGTGGAACTCCCTGTAGCCAGTAAAGAGCATATAACCAAAAATGATCATAAGAAGAAGAGCTATTACAGAAAGGTGACAAGCACACAGCCAAGAGAAGGAAGAGATTACCCAAAAAAGTACAGCACAATCCATGTTAACTCCTAATGTGTTGCTGATTACAGCATAACAAAGTACTTCTAAACTACAATTGGAAGTTTTTATTGGAAGAGATGGAATGAGATGGCAGATCTGAAGAAAAGCAGATCAGCAGAAAACAGCCAATTTACTTAAAAATTCAGGACTATCAGATAGCAAAGATTGTTAACGTCCGCTTGCCCTACGGTCCTAGAACAGTACTAGTTCACATAGTCTCATACAAAAAAGCAGAAGTAGGATTGCCTTAACACATCACCTTATATATCATCCATAGAGAAAAATATCTCTTCAGGGCAGCACAATTTAGACCACGCCTAAAGAGCAACAACCTACAGGGTGCAGTGCATTTGAACTAAAGTTTCACCTTCAGATCCTTATCAGTTCTAATTGATAAAAGTGATATCAAGCATATGAATATTAATAATTTTAATAGACACCTAAATATTGATATGTCAAATAAGGACAATGAGTAACTTAAAGATACTATCATATGCATATGGATATTCTTTGATAAAAGAAAATTTTAAATTCACCTTGAAAAAAGAATCTGAAAGTTCCACTTATCTGAAAAAAACAGGCACAGACTTTGCCTGGACATTCAAATTATAATGATTTTTTTTCTATGTCTAAGTTTGTTAAGCTATCACTATCAATTCAAATAATATTTCAGCATGTGTGGTTAATTCCTAGAATCTCCTGGTTCTTTAACTAAAGAATACATTCATCTTTACTTTGCAACCTAAACGATAGCCCTGGTCACACTTTTGTAATGGTTCTTGTATTCAACTCCAGAAGAAACTGGATTTCAGTGATGGGTGAAAAGTGATGCCTGTGTGTGCTATAAAGCACCTAAAAAGCAATGAGCTGCAAAAGGGCTACAGTTACTTGGAAACAGAAACTTAAGGAAGGAGCTTTTGTCATCCCATAATCTCCTTGGCTCTGTTGTTAGCACCTTTCTCTTGGTTTGAACCTGTAGGAAATATTGTATTTATGAAACAGATTATGTTTCTTTTCTTCTCTGTATTTTATCTTTCTTTACAACTGTCACCTTAAAAGTATATATAATACCCAAATATGAGCAGATTTCTGTCCAGCTGAGATTGTCAGTGATCTCAGAATAAGCCCTTCAATGGGAACCACAAGTCTGAGGTTATTCAGAGAAGTCTGCATCTCCTGATATCCTCCTGCCTGCCTTTGGAGGTAATCCACTCCCTTTGACACCTCAGGTCCTAGGAATCTGCTAACCATCGAGCCTGCAAAGGATCTTCAGAGCTGAAGGAAAAATCTGCAAGCCTTTTCCCTAACCTGGTGAGCCAGGTCAGTAATACAATAAAAGAAAAAAAATGAAAGAAACTAGCATAAATAGCTTTTGACATCCAGTGCCATAAAAGTAAAATACTTTAAAACTTGGCATCATATAGAAGTTAGCTAATTATGGTGGCGCCATGCTTGACGATATAATTAACTGTATGTCTGCATTTCTATTATGAACTCCTATTTTCAGAGGTTTATGATACAGCTTTAAAAATTTGCTCTGGCCAGAGGCTTGGCATGCCAAATCTCACCCTGGAAGCAACTTTTTTCCCTCCAAAACTGTAGAATAAAAACCTGCTGTTTTTTTTTTTGTTTGTTTGTTTGAAAGCTTGTAATAAGGTAACAAAAATAACCAGACAGAAATAATGCTTTTATGCACTGAAAGACTTCGGGGTTTAAAAAAAAAATCCACAAACAAATTTTATCTTATGTTGTGGAATTTAATTATAAAAACCCCTCCCACTACTTAATTCTGGAAATGCTACTGTGCTGCACATAGTCTAGGCTAGGGACATGTCCAAAAATTACACACTTCTAACACGGACCTGCTGTTTGAACAACTCCTGCACTTAAAACAGCCTGACATCATCTTACTCCTAATGGGCTCTTCCTTCCCCCCCTCCCCATTTTTCTCCTGAAAGCTGCATGGCTGCCAAAAAGCTGATCTTACGCAAAGAGAACTGAGGTCCCTTTCCTCTGTTTAGCAAACTTAGAAGTAATTCCTTATGCAAAATGAAGGAACACCTTCCCATAAGCAAAATAGACAAGTTACCTGAAAGTGGGCATGCAAAACTAACACAGATACAGTGCTTAGTGCTGTTTGCAGCATAGGTAAGTTTTCAGGTCTAGTGGTTACCAGGCCAGTCTCTCACTAGGCAGACTGATTAATTGCTCTGTGTGACTTTAGGATGGTCACTTGGTGACTCTTCCTTTCTACATATTATCTCCCTGAGATAAAGACACTGAAGCCGACCTGTTATGGATGGAAATCAAAAGGAGAGTTTTCATTGACTTATCAGGCAGACTGATGAGCACTTTGTGGTCCTTCCAATGGTACACAAAAATATAGTAATTTTCATCCTTTCTCTATGGAGATTGTTATTTTCCCCTCAGAGTTATGTCTTTTAGGACATTGTTATTGATCCAAAACAATATGAAGAAACATTTTGTTCCCTTTGCAACAAAACAGTTAATCACTGTTTTTTCTCATCCTGCTTTCTCCCCATAGACCATAACCCCACTTTGTTTGGCTAGTGTCTCTGCAACCTTTGTCTGCATAATTGTATCACACAGCTACAGCTTTCCTTCCCAGCAAATATCCTTTGAATACTTTCCAGATGAAAACTTATACTGGTTCTCTCCAGGAGGCCAAACAACGTTTTTGAAATGCCAGATGCACATTCTGTACTAACTCCAGTGGTGGTGGTCTCTCTACTGTGTTTCTCTTCTCTGTGTCTCAGGATATAAAGTCTTGGGGAAGAAAAAAAAATTAAAAAGAGAAAACCATCTCTATAGCACTGAAACACAGAAAACACAAGTCTGGAAGTAGTAGCATGTGTATTTCATCCTTGACTAGAAAGGTTAGGGAGTAAATAATAAAAAAAAATTAATCACATGTATCTTAGCGTTTATAGTAACTATATAATACAGTTGAGAGCACATTCCTAGGAGCAAACTACGCTTAAACATTTGGAAATGTAGTTATTGTGGCTAGAGCCCAGGTATTTGGTGACAACATTCGTGATGGAGTAGTTAGAATTCATAAACACACAAATGCAGCCAACAGCTCTGAGTACACTGGGGACTCTTGCCAAGGGATAGAAGTTTTCCTTCCCTTGCTGGTAAGGTTATGGAGGGAATAATAAACTGCGTGTTTGTACATGAATCACTATGATTCCTAAGAATATCAAGGGAGTCCACATCACAGCTTTTCTCACTAAGGTTACCAAGCTCACATATCCTTACCAAGCTCAGCTCCATAGAAGTTCACGTGCTGGGTACAGGCTGAAATACTACCCAACTGCGTTGGTGCAGCACAGCTTCCTAGAGAGTATATCACGGGGATCTAAGATGTCCCAGATAGCTAAAAGTAGTTAAGGGATATGCTGTACTATGACATCATTTATTAAGTCCACAATGTTGATTCAGTCTGTGGGTGCTCTCTTGGCCCAGCTTCCCTGTGGTATTTCCTGTGAGTAACATGTGCTTGAAGCAGACCTGCTACAATGCTGCCAGCACCCAAGAAAACCCCCACACCTGGTTAAGTAGGAGATGGATTTATCAAATTCACAGGACTAAAAAACTTCAATGCAAATCTACCTCAGAGTTATCTTGGATATAACTACCACCCCACTGGCTGCTATCCTGTCAGTGTATACTAAGATATACACAAATGAAGATAATAAAGGATTAGATTCTGTTCTTAATTAAGCAATGTATATCTGGAGCAGCTCCTCTGGAGCTAATGTAGCTATACTCTATTTATTTTGATGTAAATGAGATCAGAATCTCACTTTAGGAAGTTACCTGGCAATTCGCAATGCAGCAAAGTAAAAGACTAAATTCTGTCTTCAGAAGCATCAAGCCTCCTAGAAGGATAATTATTTCAGTCAGTGACTGTCTATTCTGTGAATTACCTGGCCATATACTATTTTTCAGGCACTAATGCAAACACACAGCTAGGAAACAAAAAGCTGCCCAACAGAAAAAAAATCCTTAGGAAAGATACAGAACTTTGTCTCAATTATTTTTCCTCCACTGTGATTTTTATCTTTGCTGTCTGTTACTTTTATAAAAAACATTTTGTAAACTATCTATTATAAAATGGGACAGATGAAAGGGTGTTTATAAAAACTGTTTTGATTTCTACATGAGTTTGAGATCTATTTGCAAGTGCACCCAAACTATTGATATTTCTATTTTAAATACACATAGAGTTTAAACAGAGATAGCTAGGAATATTTTCACGATACGTTTTCATCTGAAAATGCCAATTCATTAAAAATTCAAAAGCTAAAAAAAAATCTGTTCCCTCCTTGTGTGAAAATGGAAGAGAGGTATTGAAATTAAAAGAACATATTTTCAAATGAGACAGTTCCCTTTTTCATTCAGATTTTCAAAGAAGTAGATTAAACTGAAGGTATAACATTGAAAGTCTTCAAATAAAACTGGAATGTCTCGATACACTCAGTCCAAATTTCTAGGAGATTTTACATTTGAATAATATTTAGATTGGCTTTTCATCCCAGCTTCAGGAAAAATATGAAATCTTGAAAATTCTCATGAGTTAGGGTAATCACAGTGTGCCCAGCAATACTGCTAATCTAACTGTTCAGAATATCAGTGTCACCTTGCATTACAGCACCATCAGTGTTCCACATGTGAAGTGTTTTCTCAATACTTGAACAATAGGTGGAATATTTTAGTAGAATAGTAGAATTTATTTTTAAAGAAAACAGTATGGTTTGGGGGTTTAAGTGAAAAGATATTTTGATTCTTTGAATTTTTTTATTTTTTTTTTTTTTTACAAAAACCTAAACCTGCATTTTAATTTAAAATATTTTAATTGAAAATATCACTAAGATGTAGTGCTAATCTAGAATTCTCATCTTTTGCTATGCATCAAAAACTTTATTACTTACTATAGTTAACAGTAAGTAATGGATAGTTTAACCTTAGCAAAGTGTTTTAGTTTTTTGGAATGAGATTTTAAGTAACATTCAAAAGTAATACAGACACTAAATCAATAAGATGAAATATTTTTAAATTTACATGCTTCATATTCAGAGTGAGATTTTACTATGAAATATCACAATTGGTATTTGATTGAATATCCAAGATACTGCATATGGAGATTTCTGAAGGCAGATTTTTAAATTTTCTATTCTGAGGAATTCTTACTATTGCAAGCCCTGTTGAAAAGGTCACTTATTTCCCACAGCATGTAAAAATGGGTCTAGTTTTCCTTCAGACAGGATCTGTGTGATAAGCTGTTCAGCTCTGTGGCCACACTGACATGCTGCAATGCTGTTAAATTCTGTGTGTGGAGAACTGTAAGTGTGTTTCCTTGGGGAAGTCAACAATTAGGGGTTTTGGTTTTTTCCCTGAGCCTTTACTTCCATCTCCTGTAGAAAGAAATAAGGAAATAACAAATTCCATATTTCTTTAAAATCCAGTGCCTTGGCTGCAGTGGGCATTACCTGAAGGCATTACCTTCTTATGCTTTAATTTAACAGTTACTCTATTTGATTTACATAATACTCAGTTAAATTGACAACCAGAGCTTAGTACTATTGCCTGCAGCCCTACAGCTGATGGTGTCTGGAATCCTGGCCTCCAAGACCAACTATGCCCTAGTGCCGATGCAGTCACACCCATGCCCACAGACATCAGCAGCTGCTGCTCCAAACATAAGTTACCTCCCGCCTGCCAGAGTGACGCCCACGCAGGGCAGGACAGACACGCCATGATCCACAGCAGGCAGCACCGCTCTGGCAACAGGGCAAACATGCTCGCCAAGTGCCTGGGTGAGGCAGAGATACATGTCTTTCTAGCTTTTTTTTTTTTTTTTGGCCTTGGTGTGTCTGCAGGAAAAATCTCCCTGATTTGCTTTGCTCAGGTGCCATCAGGGGCTGCAGCTGCTTCTGTAAGCCTTTTGCGGGGGCGTACACATAGCACAGAGAAAGTGCTGGGCTGTTTCAATTCCATTTGCAAACTGCCTTAGGGCCACTCCTGTGCACTGTGTGTATGCACACTGTAGTGGGGGACCTGACCTGCAAGGACCCTGCTACCCCTCCAGTCACATCCCCTGACGCGAGCTGTGCAGGGACTGCTGTGGCTGCTCCCACGTACATCTTGCTGCTTCCTCACTGGTGGGTATCTGCCATGGGAAATCATCATTTGACGCTAAAAAGATGTCATCTTGTCACCACGTCATCTGCTTAAAGCTGGTTTAGGCATACAGTCTAAGTGCAGGTCACAGTGGCAAACATTAGGAGCATAAATTTGCTACTTAGAGAAGATAACACAGAAAGGCAATCCAGAGCACTTAAACTTGAGGTCCAAAGCAGCATAACGTAACAAAGGAGCAGTATGACTCTCTATCCTGTTCTGTTCAGTCCCCACAGTCTTTATACTGGAGTGGAATGCTAGATACTCTCAAAAACAAATGCTGGATTGAAAAGCTGACATTACATTATGGGCATTTAAGCTTATAATCAATGTTAGATAGTCGCATAAGTCTGGGCCAAGAGTACACAAATTAGTTTTCTTCACACCATTATAAACACTTTAAATCTTTTAAGAATATTTTTGCCATGTCATTTAAATTTATTTTTAACCTTACTGTAGCCATACTCTACAAAAACCATACTCCACTCAGAGGCAAACAATGAGCTCCCAATTCAACGTTTAAGCAGTTTAGAAATTAAAATTTTATTTAAGAACCACAGTATTTAAAGAGTATTGTTGAGGTGCTGTTCTCATTTCACACTACCTCAGCATCATGGCTTGGCTAAAGGATCTAGTCAGTTCAGTAGAAATCAGTATAATGATTCCAATATTAAGAAAAAGCAAAATGAACAACAGGGAATATGATTTAGAGATAGTACATGTCAATTTTAAAATACCATCTTTTGACTTATGTGCATTCCTGCTGTGCATGTGTGAGAAAGAGCTTCTTTAATGTATTTCTAGATCAGTTAAAAGTATCTACCAATACAGCTACAGGATAATGAGCCTGAGTCTGCACTGGCTGCTATATCACAGACAGGACAGAACATTGCTCTGCTCACCATGGACTTGCTGGAGAATCCTCAGCTCTCTAGGGACAAACAGAAAAGCAGTCGCAGCAAACAGCTTTACCTATAGGCCTAGAGCTAAGGCTGTAGTATATTAATGGCTGCAACAGAAAAATAGGAAACTGATTATTTGCCATGAATTGAGAGGGCTAGTTCTCCCCAGCTGTACACACTTCTAACAGTGTAAAGAATCTGCCTCTTGCCTTTGCTCTCTGATCACACAAGGCAAATCTGCCTTACCTCTCTCTTCATCCTCTTCTTCGCAACCATGTCTGAGATAGGGTATATGAACAAGGAAAAAACCGGTATAAACAGATTTATCCCCTGGCTGACCTTGGCCATACTATCAGATGCAGATAATAATATGACTGCACAAACAGGAGAGTACCATGCTTGCTTCTTCAATTAACAAATGACTTCTAGCACTTACAATTCCACCAGCACTGCTGGCAGGTAAATTTTCATCCAGAGAAACTCTATAAAATATACTCACAATGACACACAACTGACTAAGCCAATGAGGTTTTATAAGACTTAGTCAGATAATCTGCTAATTTTAGTGGCTACAATGGGAAATGTTCACTTCTTGGAACTATGCTCTAGCATCCTACAATAGGAAAACAGTTTTTTTAAAAATTCCCCTCAGCTTTTCCATAGGGTTGAGAATATTGTAACCGAGTCAAAATTGTTGCCCCCTGTGTCAGATTTAACACTGCACCACAGCACTCCTCACTTAGCAGTACTTTTAATGAAAATATTTGTCAGTATCTGACATTTGGTCCAGTTTATACAGTACCACTGAGATTCTGACACGTTATAAATTAGAGATGCCACACAAATGCACAAGTAGCTAGTGATGACAACACAGAGGCACGGAACAAAAAAAAAAATACATGCTATATGCAGCTTTCAAAAATTGTCTTTCTTACAGATTTTTAAAAAGCATTGCCCAAACAACCCTCTTTCAACCCTCCCCTCCAAATTGCATGCTAACAAAGAGATTCAGATCATCTGCAGTTTTTAATTAGAAGTTTGGAAATGCAGAGAGCATAGCAAAAACTAGCTATGTCCTGCCTTGTTACAAGGAATGAGTGTTCCTCACTTAAAGACAGCTTTCACTAGGCATACACTTAGAGTTTATCAGAGACAAGTGGTATTAAATAGTCAAACATTAGACTCTGGTTTGTTTGTAAGCGTTCATAAAGGGCAGAGGAAGATAAAACAGCAGCTTAATATAATTCTACCATTAGTTATATGGAGGCAAAACTGAAGTAGCTCAAGCAAAGTCAGCAGAGATCCTCAGATACACTACCATGGCTGACAACAGCATTTGGCTCAGTTGCTTACGAAGCTCAGCAGCGGCTATCATCCTTACTCAGTCACACCAGCACAGCAAGCAGTACTTTGGAAAGACGAGGATAACTCCTTAGTAGCACATCTGTTAGGTATAGATGGCATTCATTTGAATAGCTTTGCCAATGGATGACATGCCAAGTCCTTTATACTAAAAGGCTTGTGCTTGATGTTAATCATTCACTCTCTGCCAGTTAACACGTTTATCCTTCTAGGAAATACTTTGATCTACACTGGCACTTGAAATATAGCAACCAATGTTACTAGACTGGAAATGAACAAACAAGATTTTGTGCGAATTGCCAAATGGCACAGCAAAATGCAGGATGCATGTTACAAAGTGTTGCTTAGCAACTAGAAAAGGCCATGAACTCCATTTTACTATTTTGGTTTGAAATAGAAAATAAATGGCCTTTCAGTTATTTGAAAGACATGGAGAGCTAGAACATAATACTGCTCTGGAGAAATCTATTTGTGAGGAGTGTGTGTCATGGGAGACAGAGAGACTCTGAACTCAACATTCAATAGGTAAGTGAAGGAGAAACTGCCTTTCAGATATTTTGTCTTAAACTACTGTTACACTTATATTTTAAGTTCAGCACGTGTATTCTGCTATTCAACCAGGATTATAAAATTGTTTATTTTTATCTTTTATCTTCAACTGTTAAGAGGGTTAGGGTTTTTTTGCAAAGAAGATTATTAGCTCATCCTCCGTTTGCATGCAAGGAAATGGAAGATTAGGGCAGTTGGTAATTTACCCATGCAAGTTGCCAAACTGTGAATAGGTCACAGGCATCCTGAAGCTAAGCAATCTAAAAAAACTTCTGCACAACATGGCCTCCTTCCTCCCTCTTACACAGCTCCCCCCATGCCTGGCAGCTAGTCTTTAATATGTAGATATAAATAATTGCCTGGCAATACTTCATATTCATACAGGAAAAATAAAGGTCTCTGAAAACTCTTAATTAAGTCTCTCATACCTCAAAGCAGTTACTGCCTTTATTTTCCAATATGCAGAACTGAGACAGGGATTAAAATGAGTCTTGAAAATCACATGGGACGTCTGCTGAGGTTTGAGAGCAGGAGGACATCTGACATTCATCTTAGTGGTACAGTCATCTTCTCTTCCACCAGTATTCTTATCATACAAGCAGTTAAAGCAGGTAATGAGTATTCTCTCAGCCAATAAAATTAACTTACAAACACTATCTCTGTTTTAGCTTTCACCCCAGGTGATGATGGTGCTGAAGCCTATACCCCAGTCCTTGGTACACGTGGAGGAACCCTGCCTAACTCAGTGGGAGTTGAGCAAGAAGAGCTCAGGCCCAGATAGGGCTCAGACCTTTTTGCAGTGTGATAAGCAGGGTGAGCTGAGCACAAAGAGGCAACTACTGTCAGGAGATGTCAAGCCCTTAATCTATGTAACGTTGTGTAAGCTTCAGCCAACAGCCTTCTACACAATACTGCATGTGTCTGCTAAAAATGGTGTTTCCCATAATTGCATTGTTTGCTTAGAAGGGACCTGAGATCCGGATCAAGTTCAACAAGATCTGTGTCATTCTAGTTAGTGCTGTTTTTCAAGCACACCCCTTCAGTGAACAGAAAGCCCTCTGAATCCATGACCAGACTTTCAGGGCCAGATAACTGACTGTTTCGGTTTCTTTCAAGTTGTATCGCAGTAGACACACACAGTATCCTGGATACTGGACAGATTTAAAAGTGGGAAGAAAAGGTTCCAGCACACTGGCTTTAAAAGGGAGAACAAAGTAAGAGAGGATCAGAGGGAGGAAGGCGATCGCTATGACACTAAGACAATTAATCACTGCCAGATGTTAAGGGTCACACAGCACTGCATGCTGGGAAGATCAGCAGGGGTTCTTGGACAGGGAATAGAGGGAAAAAATAACCTGTCATGTCAGTGAACTAGTCAGGGGTTTAGGGTTCCTGTCGTTTAACTATTAGTGTGCTCTTAATAATAAAATGACAATGCATTGCAGAAGAAGGGGAGGAAGATAGGGGAGTTGGCAGAAAAGAGGGAGTGACAGCTTAATAATCCCTGTCTGTCAAAAGCACTAAAAATACCATCCCAAATTCAATGTTCTTACTTTTGTAATGAACGCGCCAGGGTTCCTGTTTGATTAATAGAACACTTGTTGACTGACAAGGACAAATGTGCACATGGTTTGAACACAGCACTGTGCATAAATAATTTAAATTGTACTATGGCCAGAGCTCAGCTTGCACTGGGGGTTCTGCGATAAACCCTTACATTTCAGCAGTTCATACCTCGGCCTTAAAAGAAAAGCTTGGAAGTCTTGAGCCTAAAGTTGGACAGAGAAGGCTGGCTGGTTTCTTTGAAGTGTTAAAAAGAAATCAATACCCTTTGGAAATCACGGACCTTTGTTAGGGTAGTGATGGTGGCGTCTCTATTTGCTCTACTTGTACATCTCTCAAATTACAGCAAAAAGCAGATGGCTTTACATTCAATAATGCCAACAAATTTGGATTCACGGTTCTTCCCACTCTTCCTGATTAACAGCAAAGCTAATGACAACAATATACACTCGCCCCAAAAACGGGGGACTTCTTCCTTTGAACTTGAGAAATCATTTTCAAAGGGAAGAGTTCACAACATTTTGTAAATGGACACTTAGTTGCAAATATTTCCTGCATTCTTTTGGGAGACTATTTTAGTTTAGTTAAGCTGTTATCTCTTCAAAATGAACCTTTTTCCACAAAAAAAAACCCCACAGGCTTTTACCTCAAAAAGGAATGTTTTACACTGAAAGTGACCCATCTTTTTGTTCTTAAAGCAATGTGTAAGTGCTCAAACATTTATCACTTAACTATTTCACACCCCTGGGGGCCACACACTAGCCTAATGGAAGGAACAATTAGGACATTCGTAGACATGCTGAGTATCTCAGATAAGACTTACCTTCAAAATGTCTGAGTTCTATACAGGTATGATAGGGGTGAATTCAGTCATATCAGTCGGAATTTACTTTTCTGAATATTTTACCCACTTGACATGAACATGTAAACACTTGAAACAATGTGTTGGAGTGTTGGCTGTTCTGTGGTTTGTTTTTTTTCCCCCTGCCAAATCAGAATACTACTTTAAATCATTATTCAGGGAGTAAAATAGCTATGCTAGTTTAAACATTTTATCACAGTGTGGTCAGTACGGAACAATTGCCAAACTGAATATATCGTTAGATTAAAAGCTGTTACAGAATTTCCCCAAACAGTCCACATACTTTCTGTAAGGTCTGCTCTTTCATTTCAATTTGATGGATCTTGTAATCTATCAGATGACTTCTGGTGGCCTAAATTTCAATTCAGAGGAGTGCTGCTGAGCACATTCAATTTCCTTAACAGCCAGAAAAGCTGAGAGTCTTTGGTACCTTTGAGGAGGGCTTGGCTTTGCAGATTCAGGCTCTCAAGACTTAAACAAATATTAGTTTGTTGAATGGTTCCGAGTATTTTTATTTTCCAGAATTTTTTTTTCAATTGATATCGTGAATTACGTGAATAGCAAATTCATGTATATTACATTCTGTAAATATGTAGGTCTGCTTCTTTGCCCTCTTCTATATTTGACAATATTAAGAACGAGATAGGTAGTCCTCAAAATGCAAGTAACCATTTTGAACTGTATTATGTCTCCTTCAGTCATTGCAAGAAGCTATTGTTTATTCATTTCCTCGACTCATCAGTTGGAGACTAATTGTTCTTGCAAATCTCCATAGATCAGGCAAGTCTTTACAGCAACCTCTACATTGCAGTTAAGCCTACAAGGAAGAGGTATGCACAGTAGCAACAGTTTTGAATTTTTTTGAAATGAACACAGTCGACTCATCATTTCTCTTCCTAGAATTGCCATTAAATTACTTCAGGCGAGATTTGGCCTGTGCTTCAGTTGCCTCCTTTGTAAAACAGAAATAAGTCTTCCCCAGTGTCGTTGATCACAGATTTTCCAGTGTTAATGGACAACACAGTATTGCACAGAACTATTATGGAATGTTTCAGGAGAAAGGAGAGTCAACAGAGACCTTACATGTAACCAGCAACTTGCATAACATGACACCAGGAAACAAATCACTCCTTAAAAAAAGGCTGCTAAGGTAGCACTCTACAGAAGACAGACATTGTTTTATGTGTCCATCTATACACAGCAATAATATCTAGTTATCTAACCTCCGTTGAAGTTAACATAATACTTTGAGTGATGCAACACATTCAGAGTTAACTTACCAACATTACTTGATAGCATTAATGTCTCCTTTATATTTATGGTAATGTATCACAGCAGATATGGAGTGCACCTGCTGCACTTTCTATCTATTCACATAGCACAGAAACAAGTCCAGGAACTTACTTCTCAAGCTCATTGTCCGATGGTTTAGTTTTCTCTTACCTTTTATTGCTGCAGTTCACTGATGTCAGAAATATAACAGGTGGTTACTGCTGCTTTGCAATGTTTCTGTCCAGGTGGCCTGGGATGCTGTGTGTCACCATGCTCTAAGACTGCTTTAAGGTTCACGGAGGTGTGAGGTAATTTGAGGCATGAAGAAGCTGCCTGAAGTACTGATGCACCATCTGGAGAAAAAAAAAAAAAAAAGGCAAACCAAACAGAACTGGTTACACAAGTACAAGGCACGTTCTTGCAGCATCTTCAAGAATTAGTTTTACCTTGTGGGACTGTTTGCTGAAGTTACATTCAAAAGAGAAAAAAAGTTAAAATAAATACTGTACGCCAAATGCCTATTTGGTATTTAATTTATCTTAAGAATTTCCAGCTTGTAACAAAAGCAAGAATAACTGACAGCTACTAGACACACAATATATCACATTGCTACAGGCCTATGCAACCCAGTTGTGATGTTCCATCTACTTGGACTATATTAGCCACTTCATCATCTTAAGACATCTGGCAAATGACCAATATATTTTTTCATATGTATGTAAGTTCTCACAGATATAGCAGATTGGACTAGATTCAAAGTAAAATGTATACATTATAGAAATGCATGCAATAGTCTGTATAATTACACAAGGGTATGTTAGTGGGGTATTTTCATCCATAAATCTTCTTTTGCTCCACAGAACTTTCACACATATTTGAGTTTGTTTCACACTTCAGATTGTTCCCCTAAGTGACATACCACCATTAGTTGTAGCTAAACAAGCTGCTGGATCAGTCATACAATTACACATGTTTGTTCCACGTGTGCTTACCAAAATATCAGAGCCTCCATGTAGCTTTCTTCTTTAAAGTAAATAGCAAGGAAAAGACTGTTTTATTCTTCTCCAAAACTGCAGTCCCAGTAGGCAAAAAATAGCCTTAGTGCATGTGCAAAGTATGGGCAACAAGGAAGCACACAAAATATGTTCCTTAAGCTATCAAACAAAACTAGATTTGCTATCATCCAATTTGAATTGTAAATTCACTTTGGACAATGTAAAATAAATTATCAAAGGAAAACACTCACAGAATTTAAGTTAAAGCTTATCTTTAGAAATACGTTAACAATCAGATGCTTGTGTAGGCAGAAGTCGTCATGATTTTAATTTGTGATGATGAATAAGGTGAGCCTGTATTCATTTTAAGAACTTTCCTCTTGTTGCTAAAGGAAAACCGACTTGTAATATGACATAATGCATATTAAAAATAAGCCTTTTTTCTAATGGTGTGAAAGGTTTAAAAATTGCTGTTAACAAAACACAGCTTTTCTCTTTCAAATGCATTAAAGAGCTTTTTTTAATTATATAAATACACAGATACCATTTTATCTACAGAAGTATTAATTGTCAACTCTGCCTACTTATTTGTAAGTCTCAGACTGAATGAAAAGGTTTTAGTTGTTCTTTGTGCATTGTAGTAGAATATGCACCTAAAATACAAATGGAATTTAACCTCCAGCTTAAACTGAGTAACTTAAACAGAGTAATGTGGTTGATGGGATCAGAGCTAACTTCTGAACCCAGCCAGATA
The DNA here is from genome assembly GCA_013400195.1 of Aramus guarauna. Taxonomy (NCBI): domain Eukaryota; kingdom Metazoa; phylum Chordata; class Aves; order Gruiformes; family Aramidae; genus Aramus; species Aramus guarauna. The sequence goes on along the minus strand of VXBL01001390.1, from coordinate 1,459,045 downwards.
GACTGTTTTCTTGACAGAGTTTCAACTGAACAACACACATGTAGACAATTAGCCTTGGTTTAGAAGTTGCCCAAACCCAGAGAAGAGCTGGAAACATGTTCCTTAAGTGTTTCTCATTAGAGATTGACTGACTGAAAGAATTTGATGGGAGAATGGCTAGTTCACAGCTGGCCTTTCATCTCAGAGACCTGTGTATAATGTGCCCCAGATTCTGAGAGTAGGAGTTAGGTGGCGTAAGTGCTATCTTAACTGGAAGTTGATTTTCATAGCGTATAAACAGTGCATAATTCACAGGGCAAGCAGTGCAGCTGCAGCCTGCGTGTCGAGCAGGGGCAGGCGCGGCAGGGGTTGGTGGTGAGAGTGCAGGTACTTTTGCGGCTGTTCCACACAGCCACTTGCCCAGTGCTTCCCACGCAGCTCCTGTGATGCTGCCTCGCCCCTTCTACAGTTTTGCATACAAAGATTACAGCGCTTGGGAATCTGAGCCAGGCTTCTTGGGGCAATTTCTAAACTGCCTGAAAATAAATGTAGATTTGCTCTCCTCACAAATAATAATAATGAAATAATAATCTAAGCCCCAGCCCAATCTGATAACACTGTTTTAATTCACTACAATTCTGTTGCATCTTGAATCTTAATGTCTTCGAGCACAGCTACACGTGTAGCAAATGCAACTGTCGTCCTCAGCATTGGGAGGGATTTGCATTTGAAGTACAGTTTACTTTAACAGTTTGCATGGAATTAATTGATATCCTACTATTTTTCAAAATGCTCTAACAAAAGAAGAGTTTGATGTATGTTAGTCTGTGCACGTTCTCTAACATCAGTGTTGTAATCAGATAAAACCCAGCCGTATTAGTAAAACAGTCCAAAAGGAAGCATTAAATACATAATTTGTGTCTGCCATGACCCGATATGTTGATTTCCTCATACTTTTCACATGCTATCTTCAACTTCACTATTAAGCCAGGATTTCTGACAGTCAAGGAAGCAAACCCAATTCTAATACCCAATTTCCCTGCAGTTTTTCTAAACCACAAACCAGTACAATTTCTAGAGGAGAATATATACTATGACACATTTTCTCAAAGGGAATGTTTTCTGGGGAATCCATCACTCTAATGACATCTTTTTTTAACCTCTATGTTTTAAACATTTCACTACTAGTATATCTATTCATGTGCATTAGTAGAGCCCATATTTGTCAGTGGAAGACCAGCAATATGCTGTTTCATACAGCTAAAACACCTCAGATCTTGTATAAAGAGTATACAAAGTTTTAATCTATTTTATGTACATTCAAATTATTCTAGAGACAATTTTCTCATTTTTACGGTAAACTTTGGCCTCTCAAAGATGAATTCTGTAAAGGTTCCCTTAAAGCGTCTCTCTATATGGTGTTGAAGCAGAAAATAAGTGAGATACCTACTTTCCTTTTACTCCCTTTTAATCTGATAACCCTTCTGTAGTTAGTGGTCTCACAGAAACCCCAATCTTTCATTATCCTCAATGGCCACATTTTACTTCTCTCGGCTACACCTAATTGCCTTCAATGTTACCTCTTGGAGAAGGAAGAGCTATCATCGTCTTCAGATTGCTCTTCCCAATGTTGCTACACGAACAATATAGTTACAACTCTCCCAGTACTTATTTTCTTATAGTTACAACATCTGGAGCCAGTTAATACCATAAGAATCACAAAAGAGGGAAACTATCTAGCCTTTGTGGTTTCTGAGAAAAGTCATTCAAATATACTCTACAAGCCCACAAACTAGAAAAAAGTTCTAATTTTATTTATTTAAAATATCATTAATTTTCACTACTTAGGGATGACAATACTGTATGGCTGATCTCATCTCAGTGCAACCCTGTTGCAATGACTCATGGGACAGATAGCAGGGTGTTTTGTCATAGGAGGAGCATTTTCTTGTACTAGGGAGGATGCTCAGGGCAAGTACATTGCCGATGAGCACATGGCCTGTGACAACATGGCTTTGCTGTGGCTCTCCTGGTCTGCACGGCTGTGTGCCAGCCTGCTGTGCCCGAGAAGTGCCATGCTGGAGCTGGAAAGAGCAGCACCACACTGCACATGAGCAAATTTGACTTGAAAAGTCTGTGTTTCTCTACAATCTCCACACAGCGATTTCCCACTGTGGTATACCTATTGTTCTTATTTTCTAAAGCACTCACACAAAAGATTACATATATAATAACAAGAAATAAATAGCCATCCATCCAAGATACCTGATGTAGTACTCAATCAATGTTCATTCTACTGCCCAAAATTCACATGGCTTTGGTATTTGCTTAAAGATAAATTAATTACTTTTTTATAACACACAAAAAGTTCCAGGTAGTACACAGCTTATTCATGAATCAATTTTACATTGTAAAGACCCTTATAGAGTTACACTTTAGAGTTAAAAATTTCTAGAAAGATGTGTTAGAAAAGTCTTTCAAGAGACTATAGGCCATTTTGGTTTATGCACAGGAAGGTAACTGGTAGAAAAGGAGCTCCTGGAAAGCTTCGGAAAACTTTAATGTACAGCTCTTCATTATTTTTCCCATTTTTAAAATCTTACTTAAGCAAAATAACTGCCACCTGTTTCTTTCAATCTGACAGGCTGTAACTTTCTAAGCCTGCCTTGGTTACAGAGGGTTAGGAAAAACTGCCTTACGTTGTCATTCCCCTCTTGTTCCTCTGTTTCTTTCCTTTTTCATCTTTCTTGTGAATTGAAAGCTTTCCACTTCTAAACTCTCAAGCTTTCAAAGTGTGACACATGATTTTAACACATCTTATTAATATCTCACATAAAATACTTTATTTTGGAAATATTCTTGGTCAGATTTACCACTACTACAAGAAGTAATTTTTCTAAGGTCTTGAATCTTAAGTAACAAGTATCCTTAAATCCTGATATCAGAATTAAGTGCTTTATGGTTTCCTGCTTGAAGCTGATTTAAAAAAAAAAAAAAAAGGAAAACTTTTGGTCAAATGCCATCAATAGGAATTGTAAAGAGTCATGAAGGAGAAGATATTCCTAGAACAGTGATGAAAAAAGGCATGAAAGGGCTTCCACTCAGCCAATGGATGCTGCTCCCTTGTGAACACACTCTGGTTTTGCTGACAATAAACAAAAGCTATTTTCTGTAAGGGAGAGAACAGGACAGAGCTCAAGCTAAAGCTGGGTCAAGACCAATTAGCACCGAGCTTCTGCATCATTGGTTAGAGGAATTAAAGCCCAGTTAAAAGTCTCTCTTGCCTGTCCCCAGCCTATGCTCTCCCTTTGAATTCCATCTCCTCCCTCCAAAATTCTGCTCTCCGTCTCTGACTTCTATGAAGTCCATGTCCCAGTCAGCTTCCTGCTTTCATCCATGCATCCCTACAGCTGTGCTGCCTTTCCTTTCCAGACCTCCAAATCTGGTTTCAAAACTCTGTTCCCTAAAACTAGACCATTTAGGAAGAAACAGATGAGATTTTCATTCATAAACATTTTTTCAGCACTTAGTAACTCTGATTTTCATGGAACTTCTTCCTTTCAGACCTAGAGATTGAAAAAGGATTAGGGAAATGCATTGCTTTTTCCAGATGAAGTAAGCTACACAGATTTCAAACATCTGAACTATGATCACTGTTTCCTAGTGGTTTAAGACAAAAGAAAGAAAGGCCATCCCATTATGCCATCTAAAACAATCTGGGGTGGGAGTAGTACTTCCTCTGCTGTTAAGGGTGGCAGCATATCATACAGTGCAGTCATGCATGTACGGACAGAGCAGACAGACATCAGGCATTCACACTTCATGAAGTGTGGACTGAATGGAACTTGTCTTGTAGCAGAGACAGTAGGCACTTCATCCAGACTTTTACAAAGTGATCTGATGGCATCCAGTGAAAGAAAAACTTTTTACAAAATGAACTTAGTTTTTAAAAACAAAACAAAAAACCTTGAAAATAATTAGGAAAATATTAAACCTGAACAAATATTTAGGATAAAAATTTTACCCAAATACCTATATTAAAAAAAAAAATATTTGACTCAAACCTGAGATTTTTTTTCCTTCAGTGAATTCCAAACAATAAATAGGATAACGGAACATTAAAGCTACAAGGTAATGCAGTCACAATTTACAAATGTGAAAGTTAAGTACAGATTTGTACTAAGATGCAGACTTTTCTAGCTTGATCACTGAACTGTATTATTTCAGAAACACTGTACCATAGAGCTCTTATTTTTTGTCTTATTTTTAAACTCACATATTATGACAACTCACTAATATCAACTGGACAGACAGCCAGAAGTTTCAGAACTAGAGCAATCTGAAGACATTCAGAATAAGATTTTAAAACAAACAGAAGAGAGAAAGTTTTCCAGAAGAACACTTCCTCCCCCCTTCCCTGTCCCCCCAACTCCTCTGTCTCCAGCAGAGCCAGCACCAGATGTTTCAGAAACCACACACTGGGCAGATACACAGGATCATCTGTCCCTCCTTCCATAAAGGTCTCATCCAAAGGGAAAAATCTAGACAACCTAGTTCAAAGAGTACTCCGGGAGCAGCAAGTCTTCCATTTTAAATAGCTCTTACCTTTGAAAAGAAAAATTTTAATGGAATAGTTTGAAAATTTCAAATCCACTAAATTGCCTCTCAACAGTAGAAGAGTCTAAAGGCTATTTTTGTCATGAACACATTCATCTCAAAGAGTTCACAAGTATGTAACCTATGAACATGATTAATGAAGAAAGAATATTTTCTCAGAATTAAGATCACTACAAAACAACCACAAAATAAAATTCTGGTGGGGAAGTAACATTTTATAGATTTAAGAAACAAGGGAAACATTTTCACTCCAAGATATGTTTCACCCTAATCCAGGAAACATATTTTTCCAATATGCAAATGCTTTCCAAAAATGCAGATGTCATTTCCTCAAATACCTGCAATAATAAACACTTAATGGTAAATAGAATTTTTTAAAAAATATTTATTCAGGATTAATAGTAGCACTTAATTGAATGGATTTAGACATTGAAATCAAGATGAATAATTAAAAATGGTTTTGTTCCAAAATAAGATTGATGTACTGGTGAAAGAGGTATTTCCTTCTGTGTGTATATGTAACAGGCAATATTTTTGTCTCTGACTTTGGCTGCTTTTTTACTTCTAAAAGCAGTTAACTGTAAAGATGCAGTTAGGATTCCTGGTGATGAGCAATAGGGTCACAAGCTAGATTGGGGAGCAGAGGAGAGCAATGCCCAGGATAGCACTGAAGTGGGGCTAGGGTAGCAATCTGGCTTAGCAGCCCCTACCTCATCATTATAACTGCACAGTTTAAAACACCTCTTAGGTTGCTTTCAAGTACACAGACAGCAGTTCTGCCCCTGGCTGGCCCAGGATCAAAGGACTGGAAAGGTGGCTCAGTGCCACCGCTCGCTCTGGCTCTGCTCAGCCTCACGAAGGCCAAACTCAGCACAGCTGAGAATCCATCCCAGCACATTAATCATACAGCTTGGGTGGAATTGCTGTCATACTGGAGTTTTCATTTCCTCCATCTTTTAGAGCTTTTTTCAAAAGGACACAAGGGATGCTTTATCACTTGGTAGACAACTTTATTTTGAAATGAAGTATTTTGGATTGGAAACGTCCTGTAACTTGCAATTCTAGAAAGCAACTGAAGTTTGTAGAAGTTGAAGCACATATTACATAAAGAATATTCACAAGAAGAAGAGATCATGAACTTATTTCAGATGTCACTTGACAGTGATATGAACACAGCACTGTGAAAGATAATCCTAACTGAGCTGCTAAAAGCATTTTCATATCAAGAAAAGTATACTGCGTTTAATACTGATCTGATTTGCCAAAAGTACAAGAAACCGAGTTAGGTGCTCACCCTGACTGGTGCCAGAGGGGCTTCTAGCAGTACAACCTGGCACCAAAGCCTGGTGGGTTGGTTTGTCTTTTTTTCTTCATGTGAAGAGAGACAAAGGGAAAAAGAAATTACAGCAATTTCAGTGTGATGAAACAAAGTCACAAGACGACTTGAACTTTCACGATGAGCAGGTGTAGACATGATATTGGCAACATTTCTTACGCAAATATCTACTGTGGTGAAATCTGTTTGGTTATAATTCAGATCTTTACTGCAGTCCAGCTGCAGTGCTGAGTTCAAGATAATTAGGAGTCCTTTATTACAATTATTTTAAAATGGAATACAGGACACAGACATACCACAGCTCTATCCCTATCAGATCCACAGCTCCATTTATTCTGAAAAACCTAAGACTCCATATTTAGCTGGAAACTGATGTATATTTATAACATTTATAGTAGATATCAACATAACATTATTTAATTCTAGAAGCTGTTCATAGGAGTTATCACAATCAGGCTATTGTCCCCCATGGATGGGATGGATTAAGATTACTGTGGTCCCTCACACCATTGTGTGCAAAGTCACATATGAGGTCACAGAGACCAAGGAGACAAAGAAAACTCCCTGTACAATGGATAAAGTATTTCAAGCTAGAAAAAGTTTGCTGGATTATGGAAATACATTCTTTCTGAATACTTTTTTTCCCCTTCAAATCCTAGCCATCTTTAAAAGCAAGGTGACAGCTCTCATAAAAGAATTTTTTCTTCTTCTCTGCGGTGATTTGATTTAGATCTCCTTTCCAGTGACAGAGAAACTGCCAGATTGTGTAAAGCCCAGAGATCTCTACAGCAGGCAGTCCACTAATGACACAAAGTTTGTGTAAGATACAGAGAGAGGCATATACAGAGAGAAAGAGAGCACAGAAGAGGAGAGAATTAAGCATCCATTTCACTCACCCATTAGACAGGGCACCTGAGCCCACAGGTGCGAGCCCCACTGACACGGCAGGGAGCAGCATTACTTCAGCTGAGCTCCAAGTATCCCCAGTTGGTCATCCAGATGCTCCATTGCTACTCCATTGATAAGCTACTACAAACCACATCTATTCAAAAAGTATAACACATGGAAACTGTAGGAGTGTTTTCAGTGATTTGTTTGAATCGTTTATATTTTTGGTCTGCAAAGTTTGAAAACTTTTTTCTTTTAATAGGATGTTTCTTTTTTTCTCTTTTCAGTATCAGTTGCAAAACTGCCTAAAGTCAGAGTCACATGTCAAAATCCTGACACCTACATTTAATGATTTCCATTTCCATTCCAACAGTCTCATCCACTTAACTTCCTCACTGCTTAGCTACTGTTCCAGAATTCACATGTCTACATTTTTATCAGTGGCCCATAGCTTTTCATGGAATAACTCCATGGTCACACAGACTGTAATGCAACTACCATCATCATTATACTAAATGGACTTTATTCCTTCAGCAGCAGAAGCAGCAAAGCATCGGTTAACTTTTCTTTCTGATTATAGTTTTTCACTTCAAAATACCTTACATGGTTTCATATCACATACAGCTATGAACTTAAAAATAAAACAACCAACTTAATAGTTAATTTTGCTTTAGCAGTAAGTCTGGAACTCTCACAGTGTGTGCATTTTGAGAAAAATACTATCATGAGATTCAGCTGAGTAGAACAGTCATAATTAAATCAGGTCAAGAGTGCCAAAACAATGTACTATTACTTCATAGAAGTTGTTTGTAATGGAGGATGACGTATTGACTCAACAGGCCTAACAGAGCTTGACCTGCATATAGCCTGCACTGCACACAATTGAAAAAATGAAATCTCATTCTGCAGTTCCCACACTATCTAACTACTTCTTAGAGAAGAATGTTCTATTCAGCTATGTTGGTAAAATGCAGGCCACTAACAAACATCTTATATTCATTATTATAATTAATAATGATATGTTAGCATCTAGGAGACTTAACCAAGACTAGGACCCTATTGCAGTAGGTGCTTTAGAGACAACTTGGAACAAGCAGCCCTGTCTTGTCTTACTCAGTTTACAGACTAGACAGACATAGGCAAACTAAATTAGATCCTCTTGCCCAGGTTCACTCACACAGTTGAGACACACAGCTCAAGCAGGCAAAGGGACCACCACAATGGAACAGAATCAAAAAAATTTCCTGTAAATACTGATACCCACTCTTGAGAATAAATGTAACTTCAGGCTTCAAGCCAAAGAAGTCACTTCACGGATTTTAATGACAGTGTGAATTGCTTGCTCCCACATTGTAAAGTAGTTAAACACAAAGTTTACTTCCTTTGCTACAAGCAAAAACATCTTTCAGCACTCCTGCAGTAGGAAGGGGAAAAGTGTATTAAAATTGTGTTTGTTTTGTCAAACGATACATGAACTCTTCTTTTGGGCCAAAGTATCTTTCTGGCCACTGGGACTGTCTGTATCTGGAAGAAAGTCTGTTTCCAGACCACTCTGTTTCATACAAAATATAGCTTTGGTCAATAAGATTCAGAATAAGGAAAGATACCGCACTTCTTTAAAGGAGTAACATACAATATATTACAGTTGAATTGTTGTTACATATACAGTTATAGCCAAGAAAAAAGGGACAGGCAAAAACAGAGTCAAGAGCAATTGTTTCTTAGACACTATTATGAGTTTTTAAATATAGACTATGGAGCTATCAAACAAGATAATGCCTTAGTCATAAAAGCTGGTCATAGTCTGGAAAGCAGAAATTAATTATTTCCTTTTGTCCTGAAAATATACCTAAATTCACCTTGCTTTATGGAAACAGAGTGCTGTAATCATGCTCCATTAGGAAAATCAATCCTCACACTATTCAGATGTGTTTTACATACCATATTTTGAGACACTTCAAAATACGGCACCAAGAGATCAGAAACGTAGAACAGGGGAGAAAGGTAGTGTCAGGGGATGTACAGAAGAATCAAATTAAGTTTGCACATGAATTTCGTGACTTCACAAGTTCAGAACTGTTTTTAACACAAAAAGTGTGCATATATGTGTGTGTATATGTGTGCATGGAAGATTATGAAATTATGGGAGTTTGTGGAAGTCTTAATTAGCTTGGGCTAGTTTCACAGGTCACTCAAAGACAAAACTGATGTACAAAGGACCAGCCAGAGCAAGGGGCCTGAAACCTTTGTCTCCACTTGAAAGTTTCCATCAAAAGTGTGCAGAGAAACATTTCTTATACCAGAAAGTATCTGAGAGGGACCACAGGTAGGCAAACATGGAGGAGCCTAAA
>VXBL01001390.1:1404654-1442257 GCA_013400195.1 Aramus guarauna | reverse complement strand
GGGGTATGTGTGCACGTCCATTTAAGGTCTGTTATGTTTCAGATTTAAATCCTTCCCTGACATCCCCTCTCAATTAAATTGTCACTTCAAGTAGTAGAAAAATTGTTATAAGATACTCAGACAGTGCTGGCAACTATATGTTTAAACATATAACACAAGCACACACACTTGTGTGTGTACATATCTCTCCATGTAAATACATATGAACACCTAATCAAATAGTCCAGACATCTTTTCTATACCTGCAGATGTATACATACCTACACTAGGCCATATTTTATGTAGTTGTATCCTGAATGTTCTTCAGTGAGTTGCTGCTTCGAGAATATATATTTCAACAGAGCTTTTTTTAAAAAGTAACCCAGATATCTCAAGAGGAATTAAAAATATACCTTCCAAGAACACCCATGGAGAAGTTGCTCATTTTTGTGGATTCCCCTTTTTCTGATATTATTGGCACTTTAAAATCCTTGCCACTACTGGGGTCCTTTGATCTCTACAACTTGGCGCCATAAGATTTGCCCTCTGTATGTTGTGAGAACTTAAAAAGGATTGTTTAAGGAGGGCAGCTTCTGTGTAATTGCACATTAACCATACTTAGAATGATTATGGCTTTTCTTGACATCAGAATGATGGGTTATTAGCAGTATCTCAAGGTTTCTAGGCTGGGAAAATTGCAATTCCTCTCTGGATGGCAACAACAGTTGAATCTATAGTGAAGATGAGGAAAAGGTAGGTTCACTACTGCATTACTTAAATCAAAGACTATTCCTTATGGGATTTATGCAATGGTTAAATGCTCACACCCTCTCTTCTCTATGCTACACCTTTTGTTATTGCACCAATACAGACTCTGAGTCTTTCCTGTACTGAGGACTCAGTGACAGGAACGTCACAAATTACCACACAAATGTCATCCAGGAAAAAATAATAATAATCCCATCATTATGATAAAACCTGCTATATTAAAAGAAACCCACCTTCAAAATCAGTAATTCTTAAAAATCATATTAACTAATTAACTAATATGTATGAATATGCATAACGATTTTTAAAAGACAATATTTGTGATGACTAATGTGACTACTGGACCTTTATAGAGAAGAGGGAATTTCTTTCCTGGAGTTAAAGATCAACAGTTCTCCAAGTTCCTGTCATATCACAGACTTGGGGGGCTATGACAGGAGTCCTGCCTACTATGTAGGGTGGCTATCTGAAGGTATCTACACCATCTCCATTTTTGCTTTTATTTTTTTTCCAACCATTACAGATATAAAACTTGTGTATTCTTTTCCTCTTTGTTAATATTTTGATCCTTCTGCTAAAGCTGAGATTTCACTGGAAATGTAAAAATGGAAGGATGAGCCTTTTTTTTTTTCTTCTTACTTTCCTTCACATTTTGGTAATCAGCAAGTTGTCTGCAAAGTAGTATGTCCAGAAACCCCAGAATAGCATGGACTTTTAAAATGACATATAAAGAATATTGTGATACCTGAAAACTGAAATTCTTTCACGTACTTTCTCCAGAATATCTTGGATGACATACCCACATGGATGATGCATGATGTGTTACCCCGGTAGCATACAACTACTGCTATCAATGTTCCAAATGCTATCTGGCCAGTCTCCATGCACAAAGATAAATAAAATCATTCAAATTCTGCACAACTTCAGTTTGTTAGTTGCTACATACACAGACAATTTTAGTCTGCCATGTTTTCAGAATTTAAAAAAGTTTACTTTTCTTTGTAGTCCTGTAAGAAATATTTTTCTTCTCATTCCAAACCTGAGTATTCTTCAGTAATTAATTTTCATAAAAGTTAAATTGGAAGTAATCAGAACTCAAAAAAAAAGATCAGTATCAGTTGACTGATGAGTTTGTCCCTATTCTCTTGAACGTAACTTAAAGAGGAACATTTGATCACTACCAAATTTCTAAAGGGAATACCATTTCAATGTTAAGACTAATGAGACTAGTTTAATCTCATCGCTATAAACAAATCAGCTTAAGCCTAATGAAATCTTATTTTTGTAAATTAATGTACAAAGGAAACAGTTCAGTGTAAACAGACTTGTAGTATACATTGTTTAGAGACTATTGACTTTCAAATTAGCCTGCTTTTCAAACATTTCACGTCAAAAATATAGTCAAAATGCAAATGTAGCATAAACGGCTCTATAATAAATGCTCATTCAACATTTATTCTTTCTCAAATCATCTTTTAAAGCTCTTTCATGCTAATGTCTAGAAGATTTGACATTAGAAAAATTGCTTTGACATGCTAAGGGGCTCCAAGATTAACAAAAAGAGAAAGAACAAGATAAAGCTTTCAAAAGACCTATTTCAGAGGAATTATTACTTCCTTTGAAAGTCTTCCAAGGTTGCAGTGCATTTAAGCTTGTTGGCATACATGTAAATGAAGGACTACAAAAGTATTCCACTAAATACAACTTGAATTAAACCTTCAGGCTAATGTTAAGGAATGAGGATGAAGGCCAGACCCTAGGCTGGCAACAACTCATTTTAAATGAGTTCTTTATTTGAGGATGTCAGTAAGGGAGAATTATTTGGAAAAAAAAAAAATCAATACAAGAAATTATAAATGTAATTCCCACATAAAATGGCTTGGACTGATGGACCTTTCTGATTGAACAACTAGCACTCTAAAGGGGCATGTTAATGTACTGTCAACCATGTTGTAAAAGAGAAACAGTGTCAACTGGTAACTTAGTCACTCTCCTTACATAAAACCATCACACTCCTCCACCAGAGTCTTGATTTCATAAGACAATGGGGATGTGGTTATCATGAAAAAAATTATTTTTGACTTGTAATCCTTAAGCTGTGATTTAACCCTCTAGTCCTTTGGCATCCAAGTGAATGTGATTAATGACATTCCAGTTACAATTTTCTCTTCAAGGTTCATTGGAAAAACATCAGAGGGGAGAAAGTCCATCCAAATGCAGAGTTGCACAACTGTAAAATAAAACTGACCATCGACCCAATTCTACCATCTCTCTCCAGACATAATTATTCAAGAATTTTAGATTAAGAACAGATGGTAGGATTAATGACATAAGGCCAGATTTTTTTTTTTTTTTAAACACAAACAACACCAACCACAAACAGGAGGTGTCTTATTTGGGACAGGCAATAAACATGAACACCTATGACCAAAACTCTGATCACAAAAACTCTCCCTTAGCTGCCATGTAGGCCAACAGACACCAAAGCCTAGAGACCACTTTTTTACTGTAAAATATTCTAGGCGTCTAAGAGCAAGAATCAGAAGTCCTAAATTGTACTCTTATCTCCTAATTTATACTCTTGATCTGCCATAGGCTCATTACATGGCCATTGTGCATTCTCCTCTGTCCTAACACAACATTAAAATAAACTTGTCTATCTTAAAGAAATTAGATTGAATAATTAATGTCTCAGAAATGTTTGGAAATATGCAGGTGAATTCAGTTACAAAACCCAGTGAACTGACATCAGGCTTGCTATTTAAGAAACCTTTGGTTTGTTACCTTCTATTCAATAACCTCATGCTAGTTGGTAGCAAGTAGCTGCATGATAACTTTCCAGTTACTGGTAATGATGGTTTCATGGCCCCTTTTTTAATATTGCTTTGGGGTTTTTAGGGGGGGGGGCAGGGGGGAAGCAAATTCAGTTTACATTTAATGGTAGTTGCAATGCATTTTAGAAAGTACCAAAGGTCTTAACATTTAATCATTATTTTGCTACTAATGTTCTTAACCGGTTACACAAAACTGTACCCATTCTTGCCCTTTTCTCCTACTACCTTCCTATGTATCAGACTTTTCACACTGGTCAGTCTCATCAGCACCTTTTGCACAAGTGGTAGCATCGTGTGCTTCTGTTCTCCTTGCCTTGCCTTCTCTCCTCTCACATGCCCATATTTAACTCACTGTCTTCCTACTCCTTTAAAGGCATTGTTTCTCAGAGTATACACACAAATGGCCTGAAAGCAGACCAGGACAGAACAAAGAAAGGCCATGCAAAGAAGAACAGGACTGGTACTCTACGGGGTTCTTGACTAAAATCTGTCTTCTAGTGAAAGACGCAGCCATGTATTAAACTGTCTTTACAGTGAAAATCCTGCCAGATGTCTGGTCCTGCATAGATGGGCTAATTCCTACTTAATACCTCCATCAAATGATATACCACATTAGTGGGTACATTTGCAGCTACGTTTCCTCATAAGTTGCAGTTTGTGCTATCATAATTTTTATGGCAGATCAAGAAGTACTGCCTCAAAAGAACCACATCATAGCAACAGCAGTTGTTAGAGATCATGCTGCAAAACATCCTTTTCAGAAGGATCACAACTTTCTCTAAGCATGCTTCTTTGGAAAAATAGTTTAGTAGCGTTCTAAGTTTACGTGAATGTTGGTAAGAATTTTAGATCAACAACATATTAGCGATATATCTCCAGGAAAATACAATTTAAGAGCAACAACTAACGGAGAACACTATTTTTATACATTTTCTTTTTCTGAAGTGTCTCAAAAGTATGTGCCACTTTCATATGCCAATCACCTGCAAAATCTCTCCAATTAGCACCTGTATTTTTTCTACAGCTATGCAGTCATAACCTCATTATATACTTGCCAGCATGAAATCTGAGTTTGGGCAGTTTTTTTGAGGGGGCTAACAGTCTCTCTGTTCACAAATGTAGATACATGAGTTAATTTATTACTACAGTGAGTGCCAGATGAACTTAAGTTCATGCAATTTCCTATCAGTAAAATCAGAAATGGCAATGTCCATGCAGAAAGCTGAGCAGGCATGAGGTCAGTGATCAAAGTCTCCACCTAATTTAACCTGCTAAGAGATCTCAATGCACATATCTAATTGATGTGCCCAATTTAAAAAAAAAATATATATATATATCTATCCCCAGTATAATAATGTAATTCAAACTTCAAAAAAATTGACCATTGAAAGTGTTGTTGTAGCTTAAAAATGGAATATATCCTCACTACAAAACTATGTGTTCGCATTGTCTTGTCAGCACCTTGAAACACAGTCAGTCATATACAAGCAACATGAAGAGAACAAAAAAAAAAAAATCTGCCTTGTTTTAGCCTTACACATTTTAATTCCCTCCCAGAAATATCACTTGATATAATTAGGGAATTTTAGATGCCACTTTATAGATTCCTTTTTCTTAGCTCACTTTCTCTCAAGGGAAGGGAGGAAAGGTTCCTGAAATGAATGCAAGGCTGACAGCATTTGCTTTGGTTGCACTCATATTCCACCTGAACACTGAACTATGAAAAAAACGGAAGCCCTTTGATGCAGTTTTCCATTTATCTGCCTGTAATACAAAATGTCTGGAGCAAAACATCTTCTAAGCAGCTAGTTTCTTATACTGGTAGTTCACCTGAGACTTTGCTGAGCAGAGAATTAAAACAGATCATCTCCATAAAAATCTGCTTTGGATTGTAGCTTTGATGGGCCAAATAAATTTTGTAACAGCCATTTTTATTAAAAAGTAACCTTCTTATTCCTGAGATTTCATGCATAGTTATAAAATTACAAGGAAGCACTTTAGAATACTTCACATTATGCTAGACACCACACATATGCAGAAACAACTTTTGCTGATATAAATAATCATATATAATTATGATATAAAAGTGGCTGACTGATGCACAATATACTGAGTGGACAGGGGAGTGGTCCTGGAAAAGGCAACCAAATGCAGTGCAATTGAAGTGTTCAGTAATCCACCAGCTGTATGACAAGGTTTCTGACAAAGTTATTGCTGCTCAGGTGTAAGTGCCCATGGAGTATGAATGGTGCAAAAAAGAAAAAAGTGTCCTCCTGCTTTCTCTATTGGGTGATCTCTTCCCACACTGCATTTACTTTGCCAGGCTGGTATTCCAGAACCTCTCAGTAGAAAAGCAGTACTTTTTCACTTGCTTAATCTGGCCCTTATATTTTCAAACTGACTCCACACATCTTTAGGAGCACTCCTGTCACCTGGTCACACAGTAACATCTGCATTAGATCCCATTAGCTCTAGATTGTACACCCAGTTTGTCTGGGTCTTGGTAAGCTGCAGCTTTGCTTTTTGCTTTTCTTTTATACTTTTCCAAAGGGGCTTAGTCCTGCACTAAAAATTTTAGTCCAAGTTGAAAGTACAAGGATAGAAGCTCAGCCTTACTGTCCAACTGGAGTTTGCAGCTAGATGCAGAGCTATGTACAGCTCAAAGAGAATTTATGAGCTGCACATAGTTAGATACTAGAATTTAATCAAAGTCTAAATTAATTCTGGCCATGAATCTTGCTGCATACTTTCAATCTAGTGCTTTCTTTCTGCAACTACCATAAAAAGAAGCAATGCATCAGATATATTTTTATATGCTACCAATGTGCATAATTAACAGCATTGTCATTAGTCATTCTCCTCACAACTTCAGTGCATTCTACTTCTGGGCTCAGCTCCTGTGACAAACTCTCTCCTGCACTCTTGGGATCCTATTCACCTTTCCACATGCCAACAAATCCTTGTGGCTATTCCTGGTCATCAGAAGGCACTTTTTCCACACATGTAGCTGTGTTACTCTTTCCTAAATCAAACAGTTCAGCAGAGATCTGGTATGGTCAGCTATCCTTTACATGCCACAGAGAAATGTCTTGGCAATTAGCACACTAAAAGCGTGCCCAAATTTTAAGGATCACAGCCCTTGCAGGAATGCAATGCCCCTTACTCTGAAATCATGCTTATCTCAAGCCAAATTAAAATGAAAATAAATACAACTATTTATTTAGAAACATCACAACCATTCACAATTCAGTAACATCACCACTACAAAACCAGAAAGACACACGGAAGGAAAGAAAGGAAAGAAAATCATGCTCAGCTAAAAGGAAACAAAACTTCATCCTCTCTGCATCTGGCTGACACGTCATAGCTGCTTACCTACCCCAATAGTCAGGGACTTGGTCTACAACCGTTCACAGAAAAGAACTTCAGCTTAGGGAAGGACGTGAGCTTTCATACCCACATAACTCTTCAGGGGACTCTGAAAGGTGGGGAGACTCCTTAAAATTCAAACATGTTTCTTCCATTTCTCTGCAAATATGGATGTTCAGGACTGAATCTGTTCAGGAGACTCTTTTGACCCTCTCTTCCTGGATTATCAGCTGCCTTCACAACTCCTGTGTCTAAAGGTATTATGTAGGAATAATTAACCCACGGAAGAATAAGAGACACTTTCCCATTAGCTAAAGCAATATAAAAGTCTCAGTGAGACACATTTCCATATATTTAGCTGAATATTTCATATATGTTTGAAAACTGACAAACACACTTTACTAAAAATATGCAAGTGACTAATATGTAGTCCAACAGTTCATCCCAGTTTGATTAAATATAAGACTTTTTTTTGGCATAACAATGGGCTTGAGATGCTTGACCTCGGTTCATTTTTGAAGGGATACTATGGCATGCTTTAAGTGGATAACTAAGCAAATATAATCACTGCAACAAGACCAGATATGTATGACAAAATTCAGATGTCCCATCCGTCTATGCAACAAAGGGTCAAATCTCTTATTTGTTACTGTTCCTGGGAAGAAACAGTCTCCATATTACTACACTAATTGTTGTAATTAGTGCAGACTCTTCTCACATCTCTTGATATCTTATCACAAATGTTATCCTAGAGCCCTGCGTAGCTGCAGTCAGAATAGCAGCTTCACAGGCAGAAGCCACACAACATTTCCAGGAATTAATTCAAGGTATGCAAAGAACATTCTGAAACACCCTCGTTTTACTACTCTTAGAAAAAGTGAGTTACAAAGCAATATATCCTATCCTTTAATACAGTTCTCCCCAAATCCCTTGCCAGTCTTAAGAATCTTAAGAATTTTGTCAGTGTTACTTGATAGAAGTGAAAAATTCTCTCACTTCTACTTCTTCACCAGATACCTCATTTTCTGAGAGAACAGGCAGGTTTTTTTTTAAAAGCAACCTCCATTAGCTTTGCTTCAATCTGATCATTGGGGGGTTTCCATGCTCCATCCCAATGAAGGAAAGCATATTCAGTGTTGATGGCCAAGGTTCAGACAATCTAGCTGCAAGAAACAGCCACATTGAAGGCTATGCTATTAAGCAATATATATATATTCACACAAATACACAGAGAATCAAATACATAGCATAGCAGACACTATCAGTTCAAAAGGTTAGACACAAATCCAGTTCGTCAAGAGTTGATGTGTCTGTAGACATTAACAGGTATCCTCAAAGAATTCTTGTAATTATCAAATATATTATGATACTGTGAATTGTAAATCATGTGACTAAAATAAGTTTACATTAGTATTAAGGTAGAAATACCTCACAAAAATACTTGAGGAAATCAATCTTTTTCATAGAAAGAAATTCAAATCTCAAAAAAAGTGTACACTGCACTATGATTTAGAGAAGTTAGTCTTTTACACTTCGAAATTCTGTTTCTTGGATACACAAAACAAGATCATGGGGGACCAACATCTAGATGCTTAGTACCAATAATTCCATAATCATGTCTTTATTTCTAGAACTGATGCATACGGTGCTTTCATCTGTGGGTGCTACCTATTTTTCCTAATTAGCAGTTTGAAAGAGAATGCCAGAGTTTTGTAATGCAGAGGGAATGCTTTTTTTCTCATTTCAGACTGTTCCAAATGTCCTGTCAACTAGCAGGAATCTTTGAAGTTGTTCTGTGACTCTACCCCTTGAATCACAAATCATGCATAAATGCCATTACTCATTCTTACACTTGGCTCCTATTTTCCCTGCTTCCTGGAACAGGCAGTTATGTGTCCATCATAAAATATTCTTTGTCCATCCTTCACAATAGTCACAGAAAAATTAAAACCTAAGAACTTATTTAAAATATAATTAGGCTTCCTGTAGTATAAAACCTCCTTACAGTTATGAAGGGGCAACATCATCTTAAGCAAAGAGTCTGATTAACTGAATGGCACCCTTCTGATACAGTAGCATAAGCCCACTAGTCAGTGCAACAAGCCTCTTGCAGGACACCAAGCAAGTGCAGTTGCCTCTCTCTCAGTAACAGCGCGCACACCTCGCTGTTTGCCTGCCCCCCATTCATAGAATCCTAGAACAGCCCAGGTTGGAAGGGACCTTGAAAAATCATCTGGCCCAACCTTTATCTGAACAGTTGCAATGTCTCTCTCAATAGACAGCATTTTCTTTTAGACTTTCTTGCTGGCACAAGCAAGTATGCTTTAGACAAGGGAAAGATGACATTAACTAGAAGCAGCAAAGTTCTACTAAATGCAAAGATTGCCCCTTCCATTAGCCAACATTCATCAGGCTTCAAAAGTGGCTTTTAACATAGACCAAGTCTCAACAGCCACTGGAAGGAGTAGTATCTGATAGCTGTCTGACAGCCTGTGCAAAACAAAGTGAACTTCTCAGCTGTCCATCTCAGTGGACAGGTGTATCAAATCACAAGAGTCACAAAGATGACAAGTCTCAAAAAAACCACTAACAAGTAGCTTCAGTAGAACAGGTTCGAGAACTTTTTAATTCACAGATAAGTAGTGCTTCACTGTGCGCCAGAAGAATTACCAGCCTATATGCATTGTCTGGCAAGTATCACAAGCTCTAGTAAATACTTTCAGTGGCTCAGTAACAGTAATGCTATTTAGACAGTTTTCCTGTGCCTTAGCACATTATATTTTCTGAGAACTGGTGCAGAATTCTCATTTTCTAGTAAAACTCAAATATGGCTTTTGCCTACCTCAAATATTTTCTGACTAAAACTTCTTCCTCAGGCAACTGTTATGTTTTAGTCGTAACTAAAAATATGGTAAGACCCTGAGGAATTGAAATCTGCTTTACTGTTTAAGGTTTGGAACTTAAAACCCTACCATGCACAACAGCTAAACACCACACAGTTTATAACCCTAGCTAGAACTATTTATACTATTTTGTGACTAAGACAAAATGAACTGGGCAGAAAAGCATAAACTGCTTCAGCCTTAGAATGGGCAGAGTTATGCATTGGTGTCTTATTTGCATGAAATTATTTTGTCTTTTTACAAACCACACAGTATTATAAATCAACAAGCAACATAACATGCTGGCTCTGAGAAAGCTGTGCCCACCTTTCCTTATTAGACTAACAGCTTTATTTTAAACTACTATTGGAATCAGGTTTATATAGTTTGTATGTGAGGAAGAACAAACAAAAACAAATGAATATAGAAATTTATATGCTATGAAAAAAACATATGTGTATCACTTGTTCTAACAGTTTTTAAAAGGAAAAAATGTGATGGCATGACCTCAGCAAGAAAAAAAACAGATAGTGGAAAACCATGACACAGAGTGAAATCTTGAGCATTTTGCAGTTAGAAATATTACATTAGAATAGCTATTTTTTCACCCTGCAATGCCTGTTTCCACATGCAACATTATCTTAAAGTGAAAGATACCACATGTAGCATATAGCTCTTCCTGGAAGAAGAGGGACTCCATTTAGTGAGAAACACTCAGACTTGTCACAAAGCACTACCATGTACTCTTCAGTCTTCTAAATAAACATTCTGCCTTCATTCTGCAGCCACTTATGGTACAATTAAACAGCTCTTGTCTCTTGTCCAAACATCCACTGAAAGACTTCAAGCAGCAAGAGGGTAAGCTGACTCTATGAGACTGACAAGGTGCAATAACAGAACAACAAAATCTTCTTCCTTATTCCTGACAACATGGGAGCTCCTAGAGAATGTGGCATTCGGCTCCTTCAGGACTAAATAATGACTAATCTTCCAGCTTCATCAACTGTGTCTTGCAGCAGTCAAAAAAACCTTCTCTTCCCCCCACCCCCCGCAATGTTCTTAGTCTAGTGGGCAAGCATCTATGGGCCAAACAGCAATCACAGAAAAGCAGTCTTTTGAATTCGGGTGCATTACCATTCTGTCACGTGAGTCAAGCCCCAAAAATGTTGCTACACAAATGTTCCAAAAACTGGAACAATATTTGCTAAATCCCATCTTCCAATCCTTCCTATATCTGTAGGTGCATCTCTGCAAAAACAGACAAAGCTGCCAAGCTAAACCAATTCCACCGTTTCGCTCCAGCTGCAAGTGTACCATCTTGTTCATGATCTACAGCAAGTTCCACATGCCAACCAACTGCTCCAATCCACCATGTTAGAGGGAATCATAAGAGTTTGTTAAGCTGGACCATAGTTTTCTTCAGGTAGCAGTGACATCCCACAATGTACAACAGCAAAAATTCCAGTATCTACAGTGGAGGATGAGAACACCATGCTAGAGCATGTTTATCTGGAACATTTCATAGCTAATTCAAACAACTGCAGTGCTATCTGAAAACCCTAGTTAAAAAGCACCTGAGCAAACTTAGCAAAGCAGCATCAATATGCTTTCTATCACATGCTCCTGGACAAAACATAAGCAAACTAATCTGATAGAACATCCCCATCTAGACAAATGGTTGCATATACAGAGTGAAGGCATTCAGTGTTCTTAGATATCTTATTAGCATAGGGGAAAATAAAAAGTAAGTCCCTGGCTCTCAACAGTGCTGATCCTTTTACTTATTTGCAAGACTCTCAGAAATTAAGTTCTAAACTTTTTTTTTTTACATTGAAAGAAAAAAAAAAAAACAAACTTAGCAAAGTTGCTGTATGAGCCTCTAAGAATTCTTGAAGAAACTCAACCTCGTGATGTGTCTGATACTTAAAAAATTCTGCTTAAATGGAATACACTGAGATAATCTGTGTAATATTTATGAATTTGGTCAAGAAAGATTCCAAGTAGAACACAGATCATTTGAGGATTACTTGTTTAGACTGAGGTGAAATTTTGCTGTGGATTCTTTACCCAATCACTTTTGTGTTAGAAAGTGTAAATACCACTCAAACATGGTCATGGATCACTGGAACACTAGAATTCTTTGACTAGCTGACAGTTCATGCGACAAAGGAAGGATGTGGTCTCTAAGCCAATCACTGTTAGATAAAGATTTTTTTTTTTCCCTGGCACAAAAGAAATTAAGCTCTTAATTTACAAAAGTTGACACAAAAAAATCATTAGAAATTCAAAACATTAATCTGAAATACATTATCAAAACAACGGATACTACAAGCAACCCATCATGCCAAAACCTTACCGAGACAGAAGTTTTGTGATGGCAAAGGAATCAGGGATAATTTTTCATCATCCCTGAGCAAAAGTAAATTGCAATAATTTCCTCAATTTGTAAACACATGTATCCAGTATGATTTCAAATCCATTTCCTATAAAATCATGTGGTTTGGGGATATCTTGTCTTCCTTGTTATTTCTATTTTCACAGGACTCCAAAGGCAATAACATACTCTAAACTTGTATGATGCACCAAAAACGCCCACTTTCCTTCCTTTTTTAGGACAGCAGTCATTTGTGGTCGTTCATTTTTCATTTTAACATCAGTTGTGGGTGCATTCCATAAAATACTTCAACCATAACAAATTTGTGGTCCAGTTATGCCTTATTGATTTTGATCCTTCATCAATGTTGATAAGGATTTAATCATGGGAGTAATGCCTGTCATTTATTTGAATTATCTTGGTTAACTGTACCCTAAATTTGTAAAATCTGCATCTAGATCTCAAGTTTTCAGTAAGTTGCCATAATTTGACTTATTCTCTGAATTTCCTTTTGAATGGTGATTTAATTTCCAATAAGGTGTTTTGTTTTTTTTTTTCCTCCCTCATTTTTGGTTGTGTGAGAGTAAAAGAAAGCCTTGAAACAGCAGAAAGATGGCAAGCAAAGGAAAGCAAAAACTTGCTCACATCAAGTGATACACTGGAGAGTTCAAAAACTTGTGAACAAAACAAAGGAGGAAAAGAAACAACATACGGTACTTTAAAACTGAAAAATTTAATAGGCCACAAGAAATTTAAAAGAGATAAAAACAAAAATAAAAGCATTTTACCACAAAGTTTCACAAAAATAGAAGGATATTGTATAACTTGAGAAGGATTTATGAATAGGTAAGGGTTGTGAAGGGTAGCTTTTTGTTGTGCATGTTTTGCTGGCATTTACCAATTATGAGAAAATAAATCATTAGGAAGAATTTAAAAATTCAAACAATGTGTGGTCAAATGCACTGTGCTCATTGGGAGGATTTGATGTACAAGATTACTCATGATTTAAATATCACTGGTAGTGATATTTTAGTAGGTTCTTTATATGACACATTAAATCAGATTTGTTCAAATGACCCTTCATTTTGTAAACAGGATTGAATGAAAGCCAAACTACACAGAAAACTAGGATCAAGTTAGTTAATGGAGTGCTTAAGCCAAAGATGTTGATGTAATTTTGTTATGTAAATGTTAATACATGAAAAGCATTAGCTAATGATAACTACAGCAGAGTGGTATTTCTATTCACACTACAAGATTATTCACAATACTGCAAAGAGCAGCTGAAAAAGCTCATTTAGTACAAGCTATTCAAGAGCTGTAGTTTTGTATCCTAAACCTCCAGCCATATGCCACTGCAAAGAGAAAGTACTTTTCCTTAGAACATTACAGTAATGAACAACTATTCATATGTCAGTATGGAATTATGTTTATCTTATATGTGGGCACTGTACAGAAAAATAACTCATTTCCATGAGAATAAAATAGTACTAAACATATCATATCTATATCAGCAGGTGTTGATCTGAATCTCCTTAATGGTCATGCTAGTTTAAGCCCCAAAACACAGTCTCCCTTTAACTACAGTAATTCTATGAAGCAAATAGAAAATCTTCTCACAAAAACCAGTGAAGTGATGATTATCTTTGTCACTCAAGAGAATAAGTTTAATAACTTCCCAGTCCTTGCCTTTTGTGAATACAAATAACAATCATCACCAGCTATAAGTAAAATATCCTAATTTCCTACCATGCCTATAAGCAAAGGGATAAAATCATGAGAAAGCAAAGCAGACTCTTCTGTAGTAGGAAGATATAAGACAATCCACAATCCCATACAGTAGCACTGCTGATAAATGACTATCATACTGTAGTCCTTTGAGTAATTTTCTTTAGGATGACAAAGTACTGCTGCTGAATTCACAAAAAGGTAGTTTGTCCACTGAATGCAGATAGACCATTTAAAAGGACAGAATAAGCTAAGCATAAAGGTCTATGACTAGTATTTGCAGTGGAGCTTTGTAGAGATTTGAATTTCTAGTTTCAGCAAATGAAGTGATTGCAAATAATAGCAGCTTTTCTAGTGTATAGCATGTGCTTGAGTCTTTGAATTAATTGTTTTGCCTTTGTGAATGCTGGGGCACAATAAATGGTACAACCAAGAAAGTCAAATAATTGTTCTGAAAGGGAGGAGGGAGGCAGCCAAAAGTTACTAGCTAGAAATCACTCCTACAGCATGCAGGAATAGACAGTGGGATGTACAGTTAAGTTAAAAGGTGATGAGAAAAACAGACAAGGTAAGAAACGCGCTGCAACATTCAGGAAAGAACTGTGGGGCTGCTACACTGCAAAACACGTAAGCAGGCATCTCCTTTGTCAGCTGAAGGCTGAGCTTACATAATTATATAGCCCTTTCCCTGTTCACACTCCATATTCATCACCTGCTTGATATTGCTGGGAATGAGAGGTATACAAGAAGCTCAAGATTTCTAATAATACAGAGCCCTCAGCTGCTTGTTTAATTTCACTTGAGTTTTGTGGCAGTCACCATATGCACTTACCCTAATTCAAATGCTCCTGCTGTGCACAGTGCACACTTAGAAGATCAAAGCCTTACAATAGATGATGTGAGTTAGTAAACTTCTAAAATATTAAAATTGAAATGGGACACATTTTTAGTGACCTCAATCTCAAAAGTAAGCTTTCTGAGTACCATCTGCATCCACAAAACCCCCACATTCATGCATAGAGATGTTTCAAGTCTTCTACTATATTATGTCAGTGTTACTATGGCTGAAACCTGATGGTAAAACGTAGGCACTGTATTCCCGGGACTATTATTATCCATCCCACTATAAATAAAGGAGTTCTTACATACACATTGCCAAATGTATTTCAGGATATATTTGCAGGATGTATAGCAAAAGCCATGACACTGGGTACTTCCAAGACTGAAGGTGAGTAATTGGCTGAGGAGCCAATACATTGTTCCTGCTTAACTTGAATTATTTCATGCTTTGTCATTACCCTTGCTTTGCTGTATCATGCTACAAGACAGGCTTATCTAAACAATTAATTATGAATTGGACTCAACAATCCTCATGGGTCCCTTCCAACTCAGGGTATTCTATGATTCTCCCTCCAAATTTGCCATAACAGCAAAATGTCACCAGATAGACAGTATCTCCCAGAATGAGAGTGACATGCAGGTATGCAATGAAGGGAAAGATCACTTCCAGCAGTGTTCTCTCAAAAAAACAGTGGGGAAAAAGGCTTTTCTGATAGAGACATGTATATTAAAGTAAACAAGTTAGCTGTGTTGTATTACTAGACTGTAAGGGTTTTTAATTTTATTCTTTTTTTTTTTTTTTTAAAGTCCTGAAACATACCTGAGTTTTCTATTGAAAGAGTTGAATAGTCTTTAATCAAAGTGTGAAAGTCACTTGTAGGTATGAAGAAACACCCTTCACAGGAAGGGGAAACTAGACATTTGGTCAGTAGCTCGATTTAATAAAACAGCAGTAAAATAGTGGAACCAAAAGGAACTGACATAACTAATCTTTTAATCCTGTCTTCTTCTGTCCATTTGTGTATAGAATAAAGGACCTAGACAATAAGCCATAAAAATGCATATGTTGCCCAGCAGGGTTTCCATTTTGGCCACTCTTACATGCTATGGAATTGAGATTTTCTCATCTTTCAATCTGAAAGTGGTCGAACTGTTCTATTTATTTCATATAAGCTGTAGTTTTCTCTGGCATAGCTTACTGTTGGTATATGAACAAAAGGCAAAGAAATTCAGAGTCCAAAATAAAGAAACAGGTAGAAAGAAAGAATGCAGAAGCAACTCCAACGCCAACCCACAAATGCCCTGTGTATTGGCACCTGTACATCAGATTGGCAAAGTTACCGGGATAAATCTGAACTACTTTTAAAATCGGAGAAAAATCTTTATCAATTTGCTAATAGTAAATATTTAGGTCAGTTAATCCTTGAATATTATGCAGGATACTTTATAAATACCTGTCTATAAATAGTTTCTAGAAATAGCTTTGCCTACTTGGTTAAAAACTATACAATACAGTCTATAAAATTCAGGAGACTGCTTCTCTTGCTGATTTTATCTCTAAATTATTACTATTATCTCCATTACAGCATCACTGCACTAACTGAGGCTTATTTTTCATTAGCTACCAAGTTTATTCTCTTTTTTCCCTAAACATATTGCTCCATAGAATAATTTTGCTCAGCTGATCATCTTTCATGTGACACACATTTGCTGTTGCTTGAATCCTAAAAACATTAATTCCTTTAAGCCAGTACAAACACAAAAGCAAAGTAGTGATAAGTATTGACCTTATCTTCAATTCTGCAAACAGTTAGGCAGGTGTTTCACAGAACTAATGTATAATTAGTTAACCTTTTCCAGAAGCATTTCCTACCATCTTCTAAAAATGCTAATTCAATTTATCAGTAGCAGTTTGTTATTTTTCATATAGTTGTAGAAGAGATAAGCATCTTCTTTCAAACTGAAACCAAATTACCTATTTTTCCTTCATTTTAATTCTTATGTTTCTTGCATCAATATTTACAGACTGAACTCTGCTAGTCTGTTAGAATTCTGCTCTAAACATGCAGATCCAGTTCCCAAGAAAGTTCTTTCCCTTGAAGTCCTCATTTTTTTCCCCATCTTTCTTCTACCATAATTGTCGCAGAAGTGGCAGCAGGTTTTGTGACTATTTGATACCTATGAACTTATTCATGAAGCAACTGCCAGCTTTCTCCAGTAAATCAGGAGTCTGTTTTTAATACAGAAATGTATTTGCTGCCATAAACTCTTGGTGGTGGTGTTGTTATCAAAGCAGAAATAGTTTCAGTAGAATTAAATATGGTTTCAGTTTGCTAAAAGAGGACTTAGTTCTGGTCTTAAAATAATGGTATAGGTGTATAAAAATGACACTTTCTCAAAAAAGCTATCCTGCCACAGAGATTGCAAGAACTCCAGCTATTTTATTTAATTACAAGAACTCATTTTTGCTGCATTTTAGCCTGCAGAACACCACATAGGTAACATTATGCAAACAGGACTCTTTCTTTTTATCCATCAAGCAAACAGAATTGCTACTACTTTTTCTCCTTGCAATAGTACCAAATACAATGAGTTTGCACAACCACTTCTGTAAGCACAAGATGAAGACAATGAGTTTGCATTGGCATTAAGTGAAAGCAAATGACGATGAGATATTATTAAACCTCTGCAGATGTCAGAAAGTTTCCCAATGCTGACAGAAAGGTGTTTCATAACATGATTTTTCATATCATTAGGTGAGGTAAAATGGGATACGTCAGCTTTTGTTAGTGGCACATTTTGTCCACAGGAGAACATTGATATTTAGTTCACAAGCAAGATAAATCTTTTTATATAGTTACCAGATAATTCTAACTATGTCACAGGTACAAGCAATTGACAGTATTTTATATAGTTGGCTTATCAGAATTTACCATTACATGACACCAGAACTTCTGTTTTATTATTATGCTGTAGAAATATGATAAAGTAATAATAAGGGTTATTAAATTATTATAATTTTCTAGTTTGCTTTCCACAAATATATCTGTGTCGTTACCAAATCCACACAAAACACCATCACAAGCATGACAGTAACAAAAATTTAAAAAATCGGTTCAGATCCTCAGTTAATATAAGACAGCACAGCTCCATTTAGTTAAAACAGACTATGATCAAGTCAAAATCATTTATAGCAGCTATAGATCTGACTCAAAGATATACAGCTCATGGGATGTTTTACTGTTCTGCCAACATCTGTTTCATTTCCATTTCAACTCCCCTTAGTAAATTATTCTGGTGTTCGTGAATTTATTGCCCACTCAAGATCTCTGAAAGTCACCAGTGATTTGGGTCATTCCATCATCAGACCCCTTAAAAGACACTCATGCAGTGGGAGTTAGGTATGTAATGTCTATGGCACTTATAAGAATCCCATCCTGATGCTACTTTTGAGTGGCTCTAGAAGATTTAGCACTGTCTGATTTAACTGCTGTTTGCAGTAATGTCTTAAGTAAAGGATTATATTTGTACCCCAGTTCAAAGAAAGCATATATATTCTGAACTCCCAGAGATCATCCAGAAACCATGCACTAGACAATTCAAGTTTTAAAACCGCGTGTACCTATTAGTAATCAAGCCAATCTCCTTTTGATCTTATCATCGTTACTTGGCATGAGGAAACAGCTTACATCTACCCATAAGTAGAACCAAAGTTCAAAAGCAGAAGTCCATGGATAGGCCTTTAATTATACGTACAGAGTTCTTACTTCTTCTTTAAATATCTTCAAATATATAAACAATCAGCAAAAACAATTCTTTGATACAGCAGCAGAGAGGAAATGTATTCAGGAGGAGGAAGAGGAAGGCAAGTCACTATGAGAACAGAAGAAACTGTTTCAAAAGGATTGTAAAAAACCCACTTGGATTTATGCTTTGAAATATGTTACAATTTTGTGAGACTTAGAAGATGTGAGACTGAAATCATTCATAATTAAAAAGTTTTGCCCAAATAAGACACTTTAAAAATTGTTAAAAAGTAACAATACATAGTTTCAAAACCTACATATGCCTTGAAAAATACATCAGCTAAACCAAAATACTTCATCATTATCATGTTTAAGACAGCTGCTCACTTACCAAAATTTATCAGGAAAAAAAAAAGGCTTATTACAACTTATTACCTAGTTCTAACACTGTATATAACACTCCCTTCCTCTTATTAAAACAAATTAATTATGTTTGTGTGCTTATGTATATTTCTGTGTGTTTGTATGTATACCTATATAAATATAGTGAGCATTAAGAAGTTGAAAAGCCTAGCATTCTTCAAAAGGGGACTACCAAACACACGTTTGTGCGTACAACCATAGTTCAAACAGCTTCTGAATACCTACATACTTTTTTCTGTCGTTTTCTAACTCTCCCATCTGTGTCCCAGTGTATTACTCTTGCACTGTGCTGCTTCCTCCCTCTACCTGGACTGGGCCAGATGTATGTATTATTTAGAGCACAAGAAAAATATCTTCCCTTACTGCTGCTGCCTGGGTTCAGACGTTCAGATGCAGACACTGGCCCTCAGCAGTCCAGAAATGCAATTACAATGTGCAGATCCAAGTACTATTAAATGGACGCCTCTGCATGGCTTTGCAAAATGAGTAGGTTTTACACATGCATCTACACTCACCAGATCTTAGTGACTGTTCACAGCAATAATAAATAACACGTCACTGACACAAAACACCAGTGCTATTCTCCCCATCAAATTTTGCATCCTGGATCAGCATCTTGGAGTCAGTCAATTTTTCAATGTCAGAATCATGATTTTTTCATTATGCACAAAGATTTCCCCCTCTACCCTTATTCTCAAAAACAGCACATCCACTTTGGCTGAAATTTAAGGGGGGAAGAATTCAGCTAAAAGTAGATGTCTTGAAGGGAAGTTTTCAAACCAAGCTATTTAATTTTGGGAAAGTTGTCTGCAATAGTTAAGAGGTATTTTCTAATGGAAATTTCAAGCAAGTTTCACTACAAGTAGTGCTATTAGCATTGCCTAAAGGATGCACACATTCACAAAATACTATTTCAAATGCCACATCTGATTGCCTGTAGTGTCAAAATGCAAACTGGGATGAAGATTTTGGAGGGGGAGCTCTATGTTAAATTTCATCCAAACTGAAAAAGTACATAAGATATGACACCACACTTCTCATCTTTATAATACATTGGAAATTGTCCTATATGAATCTAAGACAAAAGGTCACAGCTGGAAGGTCAGTAGCCAGCTGGCAAACAGAAAAAGCAGAGAACCCACAGGTTCATCCCAGGGTAGTGCAGTGCCCCAGGCAGGTGGCTGGACACCAACAAAACTAACTCCACTTCTGACACTTTTGTCCCACCTCCTCTTATCTGAAAGCACTTAAAGATTGCAGTTCAGGTTCTGTAGTATAAAATGAAATGGAAATTAAGACAATATAACAACCTTTTTGCTACATGCTCACACACAGCCTCTTGACAGTACATTTCACAGAACACTTTCCTGAAAGAAAAAAAAAAAAATACCCCTTCAAAATTCTCCCAAGATGGACTTAACAGCCCTGAATCTTATTCAGGGGGACGATACCACTCATACCTAGAACAGGGCACAATTCTTGCTGGTGGTTAGCTGCCTGGGATAGAAAATTCTATGTCTCCCAGTTAAATAATGACTGCTTTTGAGCGTCACTATTTAAAGCTGATAAACTTTGTAAAAACACACGTGTTTCACAGGCTGCCAAGACTGGAATTTTAGTTTCCACATTGCTACTGCAATCCATATTTTATGGTGCATATCTTATTTTTTCTGTGTAGTGTCATTAATCTGCTCCCTGGCTGTGCAGAATAATATCCCACAAGAGCAGGCTGCTTTTTGAATTTTTTATTATCTCTCATTGTATTTCCAAACTAATATATATTTACAAATTCAACCTCCTACAGGCAGAACTATATTGTTTTCCCTCTATGTTTGAGAACTAAGGCATAGATATCGAATATAAATAGAAAAACCTATCTACAGTCATTGGGATTTAAAGAGAGAACCAATCACATATCAAGCTGTGCAAGAAAAGAGAAAAAAAAAGATTTGCATACTGCAAGAGAAGACAGAGGGGGAGGGAGGCACACAAAGGGGTTATGTTCCTCTTGGAAGACATCTTTCAATTCTGCTGAAGGACAACTCTCTTTTCAGCATGTCTCTCTCATATCTGAACAGATCATATGCAAGGGGAAGTACACTGAAAGGGCTTGCCTGAGTATGTATACTTTACAGTCCTGACTCATTTCAAAGATTTTCTTCTGGTTGCCTGTTCGACATAGAGATTATTTCTTCCCTTACTTTTACTTGTAGCATTCTGGCAACAAGAAGATTGAGAATACCTTCCCCTGCTCCCTTCTTCACTTCAGTACTAGTAGCCAATGTTGGCCCTAACACACTGAACTCCCAGTGGTTCCCCCACTGCAGGAAACTCCTGCCAGACCACAGAACAAAGATGTATCTTCTCTAGTTTCTGACCAAGGCAAACTTGAGCTTGAAGTTGACTCCATGTAGGAGAATATACTGGAATGCCCACTTGGTCCCCACCACTCAGTGTAGGAAGAGCAAAAATCCTCTTACAAAAGGAAGGGGAGACATTCTTGTAGACATGACACGAGGTTTTGAAAGTACTTTCACTATTGCGTCACAGATGCCCTGTGTGCCTTTGTCACTAAGGTCTCACTGTTCTTCACTCCCTCTACAAAAGACAACTCACCATGTCTCATATTGCTATAAAGATAAAAAACATAAAAGCAAGGGACTGGGAGCTCTCTGGGAAGATAAAGGCATGGTAGATTCACTGGAGTCAAGGTCCGTGTACATTTATCAGTCAAGTTATGCAGAAGCTGAAAAAGGTGGAGAGAAAATGCAAGTGGGTTTTTGACCACTGAAAGACAACCTCATTGTGTAGAGGGCTCCAAATTCATTTTTTCTAGGCATGGATTTTAGCCCTAATGTTAAAATCACTATAAATATGAAATATGGAAATACTATGAATATGAAAATACTCTATAGGCTATGCACAGCATTTGTAAATCCTTTTCCTTTTTAAAGGGTTTTGTTGCCATTCTTAGGTCAAAGCACAACAATCTAACTGCACGAGAGGGTCCCAAGACTGTTATCTAAACTATGGAACTAAAACATGCCAAAAATAGGTCATCTGATATTTAGAAAGACATGTACGTCTGTATGTGGGACATATTGCAGATATCAGATTTTCTGCCTTTTTGATCCATACAAGATTTGAAGCTGGTTTTAACCAGCTATTGTTTTCTATTATATTTCAAGTAATGACTATTTGATTGCTGCTTTAAACATCACTCTCTATTCTTCAGTATGAAAATGTGGGGACATAGGATTGAACATACATAGTCAAAACTAGCAAGCCCAAAATTAATTAACTTCAATTAACTTCCTTCCCATAAGGGCAAACCTGTGAGCTTAATTGTTTGAAATAATGGGTTCATTTTGAACTCACATTATTTATTACTTCGGGGAAAAAAAGTCTTTATTTAGAGGTTTTTTTGCTCCAGCTATACTTTTCCAATAATGTTTTATCTGTGTAGTGTCTAGCACTGAGTTAGGAACTGCACCTAGTTGACAAGAACAACTATTTCTGATGATGACTTTTCTATTACTGTTTTTAAATAAGTTATCTATCCTGACTTTTCCCCCTCTTCCATTTGCTTAATTATAGCTTTAGAGGGATAACTTTTTTTCAAAAGGGCTATAAATTACTACAGATAACCTGCACAATTCTACATTGGCCAGGTTTACATATAACTAAAATTTGTATATATTAAATAGTGACAGATATTTGTCTAATACAATTTTCTTGGAAAACTACTTGTAAAATGTTTTCCAACATAATCTGCACTGTATACTACTTTATTAAGGTCAAATCAAAACAGCAGTAGGAAATATTTAGTAAATTCTGCAGATTATAATAATTAAAGCCTTTACTGACTTTATAATAAGCACCAGTAGTATATCAAGTAATCTGTCCTCATGTAGACTTTTTAAAAAAGTTTTAAAAAATAGCTAAGCAAAGGTAGAGAGATGTATACTTGTTCATTTTGAATAATGTTACAGACAGGTAGAAAAATATAATTATGTGGTGAAAGGACTGAGTAAAAAAAAAAAAGAAAAAGAACTACGGTTTCCTAAGTTTGAAATGAAAGCAAATTAAAATAAATAATGGTATGCAATATTTAAAGAATACTAGCATTAGCATGTTACAGTATGGCAGGTAAAATTTACTATACCACAAGGACTTTAGCAGGCAAATATCTTAATTAAATGTACATTTTAAGAATTTCTTTCCTCCTTGATATAGTGGAAATAGATAATCTAAAAAACAAAATACCTACATATGCAGAATAGGCCATTGCACAAGAAAGAACTGGATACCAGATGTTTCTGTTCCATCAGGAAACATTCAAAGTGATGCACCTCAAAGATGTATATTTTTTAAAATCTTTCAATAAAACAGGCCCAATATCCTTAGCAAAAGTAAGATTATTGTATTATGAATTTGAATGCCTAATAGATCATATTAATTAACCAAAATCCTGTGCTACTGAAGTAGCACCATTCCTGCAGTAATCTCTGTAATTGTCAAGGATCGGAAAACACACATGCAGATGATCTACAAGCTTATTTTAAGATATTATTTTTATTTTAATCTTTTACCAGACAGAAACTATTTTAAAAATCCATTTGTGTTAGGCATACATTTGCAAAAGGGGTTATGCATATGATACAGTACACTACAATCACTTAACTGAATGGCAATACTGCCAACATGGTACTTCCCCCATTTTCCAACACTATGTAATCTGTTGGTTTGCTATTTCTACCAGTAGCACTAAGATGTCTAAAATGGCAGTATCATCCAAGAGCAAGTTTTTTTTATACAAAGACACGGGTACTTACAAACCAGAGGCACACAACTGCAAAAAGGCTGAAATGGAAGACACTTGTCATGTCCTTGTCCTGTCACAAGGACAAGCTCAAGCCTGTTTCAGTTGAGATTTGGTTTAGCAGTCAGCACTGCCACAGGAAGTGCCACCATACGCGTGAATGCAAAACGTATGCAGTATTGTGCCAAATCTCAGGAGATACATGTTGAATTCTGTTCATTCATGACAGCTGAGATAACATTGAATTACTACACCAAATAAAAATGAACTAGCATTTGCTTTTAAATGGCTCACAGGACTGAAGCATTAAAAGGAGGTGACTCACCTCTCATTTTGCTTTCTTGGACAAGAAATCTGAACACAAATAATAAAAATAATGCCAAATGTGTCTTTGAGAGTTTCAGGACTCTGAAGATATTTTCCTTAAAATCTTATGTTTTGGAATCATCTTGTGATGGACCAAACTTCTGCTTTCTTTTCTACCAAATCTCTAGCCTCTGTGTTTGGGAGTATGGTTTAAGAATGTTAAACTTTTCAGGTGGAAAATAAGGTTGCCTCTTTAAACTCACTTAACTTTCTCCTTAAATCTACTTCTTTCATGATGTTTCCAGAAAACATCATTCTATGGAGAGTAAGAAGTCATTAACTTTTTTTTTTTTTTTAAAGCTAGGTAATCAATACATTAATGCAAGTGACTTGCTCCAAGATCACCCAAGAGCACCATAGGAGAGCTAGGAACTAATTCTCTGAGTCTCAAAAATCTTAACCATATGACAGTAGATTCTGTCATAATTAAAACAGATATTGCATGCCTCTTACATGGGTTAAGAAAGGTCAAGGAACATAACTAATGTCATAACTAATTGAACACAATATAGTGATGTCTTGCTTTCCTCACCAGGAATGCATACACAAAAGTCACACAGGGACACCTTTCCAATTACAGGTTCAAACATGAAGAGACCACCTTCTTCTCAGCAACCAAAGAGGCTCTGGGCACTTTGTGGAAAGCAGAAGCATGCAGATTGATAAGGATTGTAGGACATGTGTCACTGACTGCCTTCATTTTTAATAAGCATTTCTTTCAGCTCTACAGGATGAAGTATAGGAAAGGTCGTAAATCAAGCCAAAAGGCAGTTCCTGCAGCTCAGAAAGCTAAGAATATGGTTTGGATTTAAGTACCTGGGTCAGCATTCAAATGAAGCTGTTTCGCTAGATTAAACAGAAACTTTACTTTGTCTTTTCAGATAAAGGAACTACTCCACTTCAACATCAAGTTCATTCAAAGGTGTGTTACGGAAAAAGCAGATTAACTAATTTACTTTCCTCATTTAGCATAAAAATACCAGTTTGAAATGGATGTATGAGATCTACTAGTCCAAGGAATTTAAAGGACCTGGCAACTAGAAGTAACCAGGTCAATTCACAGTCTACTGATAATATTTTCTTTTTTTAATAAATTGGTCTTGAATGCAAAAGGTCTTGACAAACTTAATTTTTCTAACATATCCTCAGCACCCATGCTAATGCTATCATTTAATGAATAAAAAAAACCTCCTATAATTCTGCTTTCTACCAGAATAGTATTTGACAGAATAATGAATATACACACTTTATTTAGTTTTTAAAAGTTTATTCCCTATATACTAATGTAATTAAGTACAAGGTCTAAGTACATATTTATCCAGATAAACATTTAATTATATATGCAACAACAATAATTTAATCACCCATTCTTTATTTTATGAAACAGATAAAAATCAAATATAAACCAACATTACAATCAATTATTTAAATCAAGTTTTTCTGTTTGCAGAATTAATATTGCAGTTCTTACATTTTTAAAGTAATCCACCCACTTTTATGAGAAATGAAAATTGGGCACTTTATAGTCAATATAAATCCTCAATTTAAATATCTGTGCACTAAAACTTATGAGAAGGGTTTAGCAAAAAGTAGTATGAATAACAGCAGCTCAGTGACAGTGAATAAGAATTAAACAAGAAATGCTTATCCAAAATGCAAGAATAAAATTCTACACACTCGTGCTTTGTCCACACAGGCTATTCTTGCTCATGTACTGAATACATACTGTATTTTAAATGGTCTGTCCATCCAATGCAAAATGAGTATGATTAATGGCTAATTGCTCTTTCTTGTTTGCTATCCTTCTCATGCTATGATATTGGAGTTCCACAAGGGCAACTGTAGTGGGCTGGCCAAAAAGCCTGGAGGGGAAAATTAAATCCCCTTCTTAAGTAGCAGACTAGCAGTCTCCTCCAACAAAGGCTTTCCTTCCCTTGGTGGTAATGTGATTCATTTTCCTATAAAGAAGAAGGCTGGTATTTCAATGCGTAAAGACAGCCATTACTGTGACATTTAACAAGCCTGAAACCTCTGGCTTTCTTGCTAACCTAGATCTGCCTTAAGGCTATCAGAGACAAAAGAGGCCTTCTCCTCCAGCAAGCATCAAAGATCTAATAAAAAGCCAAGAACGAGTAGGCAGTCAGCTTCTGTGTCAGAAATGCAAACTAAAAATATAATATATGCAAATTTGAGGCATGCAAAAAATCATGGAACATTGCTTGTGTGTACAGTTGTACTCATAAAACCTGTAATGCACTTTTTGAATTATTCAGCAAGAAGAGGCTGAAAAGCAGCAAAGAAGCTTATTATGTTTGCTTTGCTTCATAGACTATTAGGTGGACAAAAAGAAAAAGGAATTTAGTTACGCTTGCTTATCTCCTAACCTTATAAACTTGGGATTAACAGATCAAAGGAGGATTTGGTTCAGTTGATAGAAAATAGAGCTCTTTTATAGCTGTTTGGTCTCCCTGTCCCTTATGATCAAATGAGCTTAAGCAATTGATAAAATAAATGGGGTTTTGAATTCATGTGTTTTAGTATATACATTTAATTTTTGTTGTATTGCATTGTACATTTGGATGCAAAATTAAATAAAAGAAGATTAAACATTGCACATCAGATTTTTTTTTATTCTGCACATGCCCTAATAGTGGAATCCAAAGTGCAAACACAAGGCACTGTACTGATATAATTTAATTTGCTTCATGATTTTATGAGGTACGTGGGGCATCCCATATACTACATGTATAAAATATTTCTGATGCTTCATTCTCTGATCCTGCCATCAGCCTGAAAATTAACCCACATCTTATCTCCACCTTGTGGTGCTGTACAACGCTGGGATGAGGAGATGGAAACATCTCACACCTCAATGGTCCAGGCACGCTTCACCCCACACAGTGCTGATGTAATGCATCTGCCTATAGGTCACTACAGATGGCAGGGCATGATGCTGCCTGTTTTCTTTCCAGCATTTCAAATACAATTGCAATACATCAAAAAGTGACCTTATGATGGCAAAGATTTGTTCACTAACAGCTCTGTTATTTTGCACTGGAGATGGCTGTGTTTCTGTGTTGAGATTTGGATGACCTAGAAACAGTTTCACCTTTTAAAGAGCCATACATATTTATTGTGGCTCAAAAATAAATTACACATGCCTTTGAAAGCTGAGGTGAACCCATTTAGCTATGAATTACCAGAAGATATGTATCATTTCATTAAAGAAAATATCATCCCATCCATATGTAAAATTGTTTTTACATGTCAGTTAGGCCACACAGTTTCCAGTTACAAAGTACCACCTACAAAGATGATTTAAGCAACTTGCATTACTTCTTTTTCTGTTATGGTTATTCACATTGGAAATGCATGGTTTGACTGCAACTTCAGCACAAAGTTATAGTTCTGTTACTGCGAACTGTCGCCTATAAGATATTTGAATGCAAATTGTACAAACTACCCCCCTGGCACATTTAGTTAATGTAATAACTCACGGGACTTTCCAACTGTAAATTGAGGATTGATAATAATAGTAAAACAGCTATAAAATATGGAACACTAATGTCTTATTTATCCCTCATGACTTCAACATCAGTTATCGTTTTTGGGTGTTTCTACTGTAGAATACTTTTGTTCAGAGACATTGTAACCAAGCTAGAATCATTTAAAAACTAGCACAGGAAGAACCTATAAGAGATTTTATAAAATGAATTTATTCTGGCCTAAAGTTTCTTAAGGAGAGATTTACCAAAGTCATTTGATAACATATAAGTGAAAGGAGGCAGATGAAGCTCTTTTCATGGTGGGAAACGAGTAAAGTATAAAGAACAGATAAACCAGAAATTCTATGACCCTTCTTTGGTTAGCTCTTCATAAGTCTCATCACAGCTGAGTTAGCAGCTGACTTAGACTGAGGTTTATCCCAAGTAACGTCTAAATCAGTGACTGAGGAGAGAACAGCCACTGTGTTCTAACTGGACCAGAGACCAACAAGTGAAGTCAGAATGGTGTAACATTAGTGAGCTGACAGATACAACTGGTAAGATCTCAGACACTGAGATTGGAATGAAAACCTTTCTAGGTCCTCTCTAGGCACGCCCTCTTTTTTTCTCTGCAGCTTAGTTCAACAGTTGCAAAATCAAGGGAAAAACCAAAAACTTCTGCAAGACAAATCTGCCAGAGCTAGCAGATCCAAAAATCTATCAGATTTATTTTTCCTATGGTGGAGTTTGATCGCCACATATTAGACTTACTGTTTATGCAACATAATTTTGCACTGCATGTTCGTGGGAAGCATTTGATCAGGATCTTAGGGGAAAAGGAAAAGGAGGTAAAAAGAAAAGAAAATGAAGGGAAAAACAAAAGGAGAAAGCTTAGCAATGCATAGAAAAAGGCAATATCTAATGTCTAAGTTTGAGTACCAGAAAGCCAAGAATGTTTTTCCTACCTACAGAAGTATCCTAAATAAGAGCATAAAAGGTTACATCCTAAACCATACAATTTTTCAGAAATTGTATATTCCTTACCCATTTAGGTCTAACATTACAAAGAACAAATAAACAGTATGAGTTGGCTACAGATTGTGTCATTTCATTCAAATGACAGATTATAATTTGTTTTTGTTGGAAATATAACAAACGACAGCCAAGCAATAAAATATTCTCTGGCCACAGCATAGATCCATGTACAATTTCACTAAACAAATTGAATAGACACTGGGGGGATAAAACACTATGTTAGTGTATTGTATTACAAAGGTAAATGTTAACACTTGCAAATTTGTTTGGCTCAAGAAGACATACCAAATGTATTGCAAAAATATCTTCAGGATAACTCTAAAATTACTCTATAAAACCTTGGTATTTGTGATCTAAGATAGAAAATAGAAATAATGTTATTTTAGCAACACTATTTGGTAACACCTAAACATAGCAAAGACCAATAGAGGACTAAATTTCACTTTCTGAATGGTTTAAAAGAAATACAGAAGGTAAAGCTATAGTTAGTTTCTGTAGCACCTCATGGTGTCTCTAAACTCAATAAGTTTTTATTTACCACCACAGTAACTTTTTCAAGTTCTTGAATTCAACTTATTATTATTTAATGCATGTTAAAAAACAAGTACTCTGTAAGAAACAAATGCTGAAGTTGTTGAAGAAATGTAGACCCATGTCTACACAGTACCTTATCCGTCTTATCATAATTCCATGCTGTAGCTGCAGTAGCTATGCTGTTCAAAAAAATACTAGTGAGGCAAAGTTGATGAGGAGAGGTAATATACATTACTGAAGTGATACAGAGCAAGGAGGAAGGCCTAGGGGCAGAAACATTTCTCCTCATGCATTTTTTTTTTTTGTTGAACCACTAACAAAAGCACAGGATAATCTGCCACTGGACAGAAAGGGCACCTAACTCAAAACTAATCCATATCATGTAATTGTTTTATGCAAAGCATACCTAAACAGGTAAGAAAGATACATACCTGACAGCTTGTACTGCAAGCTGTCAGACAAAGTTCATATTGATCAAAATACAAAAACAACAAAAACAGAGAGCAGTCACAGATTTTTAGTAATCTCCTTCAAAAACATCAATCCTTTTGAATAATTTAAACTTTGATCAGAACTCTTATTGTTCTTTGTGTACATAAAAACCCATCACATACAGAAAGGTAGACCTGAAACTGTTCAAAAACGTCTGGATGATCCATCTCTATATACTGTACACTCTCTGGTGTGTGGTACCACCATTGCTTGGTGTTGATTTGGTTTAGAGAGAAAAGATCCCATTAGTAAAATGACTTTTTATCTTTTCTTAGCAAATTTTCATATAGCATTAGAGGACAAATCATGATGTGATCCTTGTA
Organism: Aramus guarauna; assembly: GCA_013400195.1. NCBI lineage: Eukaryota > Metazoa > Chordata > Aves > Gruiformes > Aramidae > Aramus > Aramus guarauna. The sequence continues at coordinate 1,412,257 of VXBL01001390.1, read as the reverse complement.
CCCTTCTTTCAACTAGTGTTGCCTCTGATTCATTTAACACATGCCATTGCTATCATTTAGCCTTCCCAAGTGGAGGTCAGGAGCACCTAATATAGAACATTCCTACCATTAAATTATTAGGATATTAGGAAAAATTTTTTCACCAAAAGGGTTGTCAAGGACTGGAACAGGCTGCCCAGGGAAGTGGTGGAGTCACCATCCCTAGAGGTATTTAAAAACCACGTAGATGTAGTGCTTAGGGACACGGTTTAGTGGTGGACTTGGCAGCATTAGATTAACGGTTGGACTTTATGATCTTAAATGTCTTTTCCAACCTAAACAATTCTATGATTGCCAGGGAATATCAATATTCTGTTCTGTCTCCATCATAGTGCCTGCTGCTTCACATTGTCTTTAAATACTGTGCAAGACTGATACTTATCTAGAAAGCTCAGGTAGAAAGTGTTGGGAGGTTTTATTGTTATAACCCAACACTGGGGTCCCATGTGGTGTAAATTCCTATTATTTGTGGTGTAGGGTCTTAAATTGAAAAAATGTGCACTTAAGTGGCAAGTTTTGCTGTTTTGTAATTACATTGTAATTCTGTATGTACATTAAGAACTGCTGATACTAGTTTTCCTTAGACTCCAAAAGGTCTAATTATGCTTTCTGCAAAGCGATCTCAATTTCCCTCTGCTGATAGATTGTCCATTTGATATTGGGTTGGGATCTTTTCTAAGTGCATTTCCCTTTGCCACTTAAAGCTCAACCTGCCATAAACCTAAGACTTCAACTGCAGGGAAAAATGCCTCCCAGTATTGCTGGTATTTTCATTGCCATTTTACAGACACATAAGCCGATTCAAAGGAGCTCTATGATGAATCCATGGACAACCAAAAGGTGTGACTGAAGTAGAAATACCTCCCTATTCACAAAGGCATCCTTTTGATCATGTGTAAACAATACTAATTTAAAATACTAGTGCTCTATATAAAGTTCATCCAATACACAGACTCTTATACAGTTACACTACATAAATATTTTCTGCAGTAGTGCTAACATACTTGGTTGTTACTGCAAACATAACTGTTCTGTATACTGAAGCATGCAGCATCAATATGTAACAATCTAAAACATTAAAAGAAGTTCCAAGTGTACTTTGGTACTCTGAATGATTAGGCAAGAGCACATTGCTTCATAACAGAACTTACAGAATTCTACTGCAATGAAAACTGCAAACCTGTGGTGAAAAAACAACAGGCAAATACATAGAACAATATCTATTTTCTTAATATCTGGTTTTCACTCTAAAGTTATTGCCAAGAACAGACACACACCACACATTTTATATCCTAGAGTTAAAGTTCTTAGAAGTATTATTAGTTGCTTTCCTTGGCAATGCAACAAAATATACCTCCAACGTTCAGGTAACTGGATATGGTATTAGTTGAAGCAATTTGCTGAACACAGGCTTTTATGCTCAAAATATGTTACAGAACTCTACTGTATCACTAATAAATACTATAGCTAAAAGTCAGAGAAAGAAAGGGAGAGTCTACACATGTGAGCGAGCAAAATAGAAAGGCTGGTTTTATTTTTAAGTTATTTATGTGCAGAAAAATCTTCATGTTCAAGAATTTCAGTCTGAAAAATTTTGGTTTAATTATTAAAAAAACTGTTACTCAACTAAAGATTCTTATAAACACTCCTCTGTGAACGCCTTCAGGAAATATGTGAATATCATTCCCTTGTGCATAGTTTCACTCACATACAAAGTAAGGCAGGAAGCAATAACAAGGAGGAAGGAACACTGAGCAAGACCACTTTACTGCTTGTTAGTAGAATGTAGTCTGAGAGGATTGCAAGACTGAGGGGACCTTGAGAATTAAGTTATTTGAATGGGCTCCCATAAAATTCCATGGCAAAAAGGACACTTGTGCAGGTGGAGGCTGCTTGTTCTCTTCCTCTGTGGAATTAAGTCTTTGCCAGGTCCCCACCAGATCTCTCACTGATTTCATCTACTTTTGCTTAAGATGTTCAGTTCCCTCACTGCAGACTGGAGAAGTACTCTGCCTCAGTAGCAAAGCAGTCTGGATTTTCTCGCACACTTTAGACAAACGCAGCCTTTTATTTAAATATGCACTGTCTTCCAAATTAGTTATTTACCTGAATTACCCATTGTCAAAGGAGTCAAAGGTTTTCTACCCTTCAAAGAACAATTTCAAAGTAATAAATTGTATAGGTAAAAGGACACCCCAATGCTGCAACTGCCATTTCCTGTTCAGGATAAGAAAATAAGTTTTTAGAAGTATATCTGTGCAATTGCAGAAGACACTGGCACTAACAGAGGAGTTTCTTCCGTGACAAATAAGATGTTGGCAGCAGTATTGCCAGAAAAGTGTTTGTGCAGCAACATTCAAAGAATAAGTGTCAGACAAACAAAAGGATTCAGGGACAATATTTGCAACTGAAGGACTGTACTGCTGATTACTGATTTGCCTATAATAGTTTTGTCTATGACCAGATTCAGGTTCCTCCTACTGAGCCTGCATCATTTCAACACAGGGATCTTTATCCACAGCAAGGACTTCTTGAGGGCTACAGCTCCACTGCTGAATCAACAAACACTAATGAAAGGAATGGAGCTGCAGTCCAGAGCTGCCATAGGAATACCATGACCAAAAGCTAATTATCATCAATACCTTCTCAATCCAAAAGTTACCAGGAAGTCTAGCTTCTGCTTAGTTCTACTGATTATTTTCAGTTTACTTGCAAGATAGAAAAAAGGCACACAAAAATTGCAAGAAAAATTACAAGAAAATGCCAAGCCAGTTTATCAAGTACTTTGGAAAGAAGACAGAATCTAAATTGATAAAATGAAAGTCTAAAATCAACCACCTGAAATTCAGCAAAGGTGGCATCAGTATGGATAAGGAAGAGAACTACTAAATAGAGAATAGCTAAGCTATGAGGTAAGACAGGAGAGAACAACCCCAGTAGCAGCTCATCACTAAATCACTTTAGCAGTAAATATTTTGTATTTCACCACCAAAGGGCCTTTAATAGCTACAGTTACCTCAACCACTCAGTCCTCCTCCATCATTAATTTTCAGACTTTATGATTTATTACCTTTAACAACTAGGGAAGGGAAGGCAAAGGAATGTTATTCTTAATTGAATTGATTAAACCTACAGATAATCAGCTGAAGTTACTCTGTGTCTGAAGGGGTGAAATAAACTGAAGAATGGCCCAGAACACTCACAGAAGGGACAGTTCTTTACTTTTCGGCCAGCTTTACAGCCTATTAACTACTAAAAAGGTGGAGAGGCAAATGGATATGAAAAGAAACCCAAACAAATAATTATTTCCTGAACTGAAGAGCATCCCAAAACCAAGTATGTAGGCCTTGAGGCAAATCTCTTCACAAAGATGAAGAGCCATATGGAGTGCAAGAGGAAACAAGGGATAATTCTCAGTCAAGAAAAAAAAAAAATATTTCAGGGTCATAACAGTCAGTCTGAAAAAGCTCCATACTAGGATTCAGCGCTGATACACATGAACTGCAGTTTACAACTACTTTTTTCCTGAGCATTAGACTTGCTGTACATGAAAACTATACACCTGAGAGTTCCAGTGAAAACATACCACCTATTAAGCATTCACTTCAGATACCATGTACAGTTTAATATGACCAATTAGGAAAGCATCTAACTGCTGCCATTTCCAGGCTTTTCACTGCTTCTGAATTTCAGCTATAGATCTAGGTTAGAAAAGTGTCAAAATATTCATTATTTGTGCTATTTATTTACATTCTTTAAGACTCAGCTCATGCAATTAAGATGCTGATAGCATTATTAGTAGCAAAAAGAAAGCTCCTCCATTACTGTTAGCATATTACAGATCTCAGGGGTGCTTTTACAGAAAACAAAGATGCTTTTGCTTAACAGTTGGCCATGAAAGATGCTTTTCCCAGGCAATTCTGGGACTCCAGAGAATCTATGCTAAAGAGTGTAATGTTCAGTCAAGATTCAAGTAGACATTTTCTCTTTGTGTATCCAGAAGCAAGACTGTAATATTGCCTAAATGATGGAAAACAGCCTTACAGTTAAATAAACCAGTGCAGAATATACCAAAATCAAACACTGATTCTTACATCTGGACATCAGGTCTCAGAATCAGTCTCATTGATTAACTTGATCTATGCTAAAATAACAGAGATAAGATCTCAAATACTCTGTGAGATCTCAGTGATTTCCAAAAAGAAGTATCAGAAGCCCGGTTTAAGGTACCAATAAGTTTTGAGCATTCTCACAAAAAATAAAAAAAATTAAAAAATCTATCTTGAATACAAGAATCATTTCTGCACTCCATACAACTTTCTAGCCCCAAACTATCTACACAATGGTTAGCTACCAGTACCAGAAAGTTTAAAAGAATACATGGCTAATACCATTCATATATCACACTCTAATGAGTTATATTAAGAAATATGGAGCACTGTTCAATTTTTTTAACTTATATTCTCCTATCCCCTCTTCATACAGTATTTGATAACTTTCTACTAACCAAACTCATAATACTGAAGGAAGCAAATCTCAACTAGATAGCTATACAGATAGGATTTTTCAAGGTTTCAAATTCTTAATGAAAAACCTCATCATAAAGGTGCATCTCTCACAGAAATGTGTTAAAATATTTTATCTTGTGTTTACATTTATTATTTGATTTTTTTTCTCTAAAGTTTTAAAAAAATTGAAAATCAGTAAGGAAAGATCAATATCTAGGATTTTATGATTTACAGTGAGCAAAGTTAATCAATATGCATTGACAGGTGGATACAACTACTTAATAAGGTACATTTACAAAGGAAAAACCTGCAAGTAGGAAATAAAAGGGGAATTTTTACTATATTCGTGTGAAAAACACCCGTTCAGTGACATTTAAATATTTTCAGATTTGTGTCAGTTTGGTTGAAAATTATCCCAAAAGTAACCTTTGAAAAGGGAGCATGTAAATTCACTTTTTAAAGTGTTATTTGAAAACAAAGTGTTACTTATTATTATTAGCGTAGTCAGAGATACTGAAAGTGAAACATTTCTTTATTGGAGCTCAGCAAGTGTTTTGTTCATTATGAATTTTTCTCCCAATTCTTCACAACCTCTAGCCAGTCTGAAAGTAAAATAAAATCTGTAAATAACTATATCTTCCAGTAAGAAGAAATCATGCATCCAAAGTGTACATTTGGCAACTGCTTTCACATATATCTAACTGAAGATGGAAAGTCAATAGTTGTCCACATCAGTAGCCCTTTTCAAAGCATACTAAGCTTCTAAGTAGGTTTCTAACAGATTTTCATAAGCACCTCATCAAACTCTTTCCAACTTACATTAATTTCAATAGAATTCCATATGAATTAGATAGCTAACCATCTTGACTACCTGGTCTGTTCACTGGATTTCTATTTACAACCTTAAATACCTCAACACCTCTGAAAATATGGTCTTTATTACATTTATAAATAGAGGTTTTGCCTACTCATTGCCCTCTTCAATGTCTTATCTATGTAAGTGAAATAAGTGATACCAAAGCTCCAGGAACTATTCAAAGATGATTTAACACAGCATTAAATATACAGCATCAAGCTCAGACCTAATGTATTAACTTCACTGACATTCAGTAACTTTCAGAAATAAAAAAAACAGTTTCTCCATAACTAAGCAGCTTCAGCAACTCTTAATTTTTCTGCTCTCAACCTATTCCATGCCAGAAGGATGCTGGAGTGGCCTATATACCATTACTGTGAGGATTCACTCTCACAGCTGAAAATAATGGCTAGGCTGTTCAAAATAATCTAAAGAAGTTGAAGACTGCCTAAGGCAGCTCTCAAATTTACTGGGATTTAAGCACTTAAGTCCTCCAGGTTTCTTTGAAAGGTCTGTTCATTGATGCTCCAAATTAAGAAAACTGTATCCTGATTGAATAAGTGAACCTGTATCATGATCACCTCAACTAGGAATCCACCTTGTAATTTCATACCAACTCCAATTCAATAATAAACTGTAACACAAATCAGGACACATTTATTTAGTTATTATACCTTCCTTATGCTGAAATCTTAAAGGGAATATTGCAAAACTACCAACTGCAAAAAAGGAAATTATTATAAAGGAACAAGACAATAGTAAGTAAAGCAAGTAAGCTTGGAATACAGTTTGTTTTGGCAAACAAATTATGTATGCAATAATAATTATAATAACTAGGTCCTTTTGCTAACATATGGGTAAACAAAAAACTTTGGTGGTTTTTATTGTGCTTTTTTTTACTTCTTAGTATGAGCAATTCATTTATTGTTTACTGAAGAGACATATAAGTAAATGATGACACAGAGCAAAGGCACTCAAAATGGAAATGTACTTGAGAAGATTTGAACTGGCTAATTGCATTAAAACAATGCAGGATTTCAGTTCTGCTGCGGTATAAACAGAGGTTCACTACACAAGATTATTTTACATCATTCCACTCTCAAATGTATATATAGTACACTCATTTAAGCCAGAAACTAGAAGAACAAAATATAAGCCTGTAACTAAAATTCTTGTATATCAAAATATATTAGACTCTAGGCTGAGAAGAAAAGGAAAACAAACTATGTAAATAAATATATGGTGGTGGTTTTTAGAAAACTCTGGCTGAGAAAATTTTGGAGACCACCCACAAACATGTTGCTTATAAAACAAAAATTACTGTTACAACCTATTTGTAAAGGTATTTCCAATCATCACATCTGAATACACGCACACTCATAAAAAACAACAGCTATGGCCCACAGCCAATGACTTGATAATCTGAAATCTTCCAAACCCTTTGTCAATCAGGGGCTCCACCCCACACTTTTAATGAGCCTACTTTAATTGCTGCAACTGGAAATAGTATTGTTTTCCAGTACATAGGATTAGAAAATAAACTCTATTGCTGACTTGCAAAACCTGCCAAAGATTTATATAAAAGAACCACTCAAAGCAAATAGTAAATTAGTCTGTGATTTATGCTTAACATAGTAAAATGATCAAAGTCAGATGCACATACTGAAATGTGCGTGGAACCAGAAAATCTACCAGATCCTGCTAATATATGGAATTATCAAAGACCTCCCAAATGACTTAAGTTAATTCAAGCCCCTTGTTCACAATTAGACTGTTATCATGAAATCTGCCATTTGGTTCCTTACTATCATATCTATGCAGAGAAAGTAGCACACACTGGAAAAGAGTTAGATTAGTAAACCCTTACATCTTTTCTCTCCCATAAAAAAAAACAAACCCCTGTTTAAAGAAATGTATTTTCTTTCATGTGAACTTGATGCTGTCTAATTTAATTCTTGATGTTTCTTCCATTGTACAGTGAGGTGTCCTTTGAGGAAGGAAAAACAGCTTGTGTTTTGATAACAAACACAAAAAAATAGTTGCATCTCTGCTTTCAAAGACACAAGCTGTTTTCATTTCCTCTAAAGAAGCTCATTACAATATGATGGACAAAAAGTCAGAAATAATTAAGTGCAAAAGGGGATTTTTTTTTTTTTTTTTTTTTTTTTAGAAAGAAATGTCACACCTATTGAAAATACTG